>CM032632.1:682737-1282737 GCA_019097785.1 Fraxinus excelsior | reverse complement strand
GAATCCAGAAAATTAAAGGAATAACCCAAAGGTACAAGTCTTGAAACTGAAATAAAATTCCTAGAGAAACTTGGAATATAAAAGGTATTTTCTAAATTCAAAATAAAACCACTGCTTAGAACTAAACTGCAGCTAATAGCTTCCACATGAAAACTCATCTTGCCTCCTGAATAGATGTACTGTTCACTTCCCACTGACCTCCTTAGATTTTGCATACCTTGTAAAGTATTTAAAACGTGGATTGTAGAACCAGAATCAATCCACCATGTGTTATGATTAATATTAACCATATTATATTTATAACAAACAAATGAAAATCGGGTAACTTTCTTATCGAGCCAGCTTTTAAACTTGGAGCAATCTTTCTTCATGTGTCATTTCTTATTGCAGAAGAAGCACTTTGACTCCTTCTTTATGTCTGGTTGAGCAGAAATCTTGTCCTTATTTTTTGCTTAATCCTTTTTCTTCTTTCCTTGAGTAGTAAAGTTCACATTTTCGTCATCTTCCATTTCCAACCTTCCTTTTTCTTGGACACACATGGTCAACAATTCATTAATTGATCACCTATCTTGATGTGTATTGTAAGAGATTTTGAAGGGACCATACTACTGGGACACGATGTACAGAATGTAGTGAGCTAGGAAAGATTCTGACATCTCAACTTCCAATGCTTTGAGCTAAGCCATTGTGTCCCTCATGCGCATGATATGATCACGCACGCCTCTAATCCCGATGAGTCTCATGGATGAGAACTGCATTATTAAGGTACTAGCAAGAGCTTTGCCAGATGTCACAAACTACTCATCGATGGCTTCAGAAGTGGTTTGACCTTATCATGATGCTCAATGGAACCATGGATACCAGTAGAAATCTTGGTCTTTATGAACATTACGGAGAGGCGATTGGATCGCTCCCACTTTTCATAAAGATCAACTGCATCTGGAGTGTTGGTTTCGGTGATGGCAAGTGGTTTGTCTTTCCTTATAGCATAGTCAATATCCATCCATCCCAAATGGAGAACTCTTTCCTTCCACACCTTATAGTTATCACCCCTTAATTCGAGAATCTCATACTTAACATCAGAAATGTTCACATGTTAAATAACTGCAAAGTTTCAAACATACATGCTCATTATTCAAATTTTGAGACTAAAACAAAATGTCATGTTTTACCAATGTAAATCATGTTCTTTTATATGAATCTAGTGACATAAAACTTGTATGTGGGCTAAAATCTTATTCAATTAGATTCATCTAATAACCTTATGATAAAACTATCAAATTATATTTTTTTTCTTAATTCATATGGGTAGATTAAGAAATATAATATGATATTTCATCGTAATTAATCATACAAATATAACAAAATTCATGTTGGTAGATTTTATTATATCACATGTGATTAACTACAATTAATATATATGTGATCCTGATGCAGGAGGGTCCGAATCAGATATTGAGTTGTCAGATAACACGTTAAAGGCTCTAAAGTATCACGAGTTGGCAGATCGGCACATGGATAGCAAGTGATCGCGTAATTTTGGTAATTGAGACGTGTTTCGATAATTTGGCCATAACTTTGGCTACGATTATCAGAATAGCGATTATGACCACAATCCAGATACCTCAAATTCCGCTGTTTTCCCTTTTGAATTGTTATTTTTGGTAATATTTCAATTGCATGTTAGGAGATGATTTTTAACCCGATTTGGATTAAATTTTTCGCAGACTACTTATTTTATTCCATATTTTAATTTGGCGTGATTTTTGAGATTTTGCCATTTTTGGTACAATTCGATTTTTTTTGTTATAAAGTCCGGCTTGTGGACTTATTTTCATCATTGTTGGATATAATAAAGTTCTTTAAACTTTAGAGACATTTTCTCTGTGTTTTCGACGTTGATCTTTTGTTCTTCCCTGTGAATTTGTTGGTAGAACTAACCTGCAAAATAATTATTATTCTGCCTATCGTCAGATCCTCAATAAACTCAAATATATAATTTTAACTATTTAAGGATATTGTGGCTACTATCTAATTAATAAAAATTATATGGACCACTAAACATTAATTAATTTCTTAAGCTCATATTATTGCACGAAACTATAAGCAATATTCCATGAATTTAATGTTAATGTACTAATATTATTTAACTTAATATTGCATATATAAAATAAACAACAATTATACAAACAAAATAAATAATATAAACACATAACATTCATAATTAAATTCATAAAGAGTTTTCAAGAGTTAATTTTTATATGCATAAATTATTTAACCAAATTTCGTATACATAATTATCCACAAAATTCATACATACAAATAACAAAATAAATAATTTAGCACATAAAACAAAAAGCCACAAAATACATATTTTAATGACCTATCTTTCGAATTGGAAATAGAGAATGCGTCTGTGCCATAAAAGTCAAACAAAACGGCTGTCTCTGCAATGTATGTTTTTTGTTTTTTTTAACAAAGGTCATCTTCAACGATATAGAACAGAAAATTGAAAATTGCGATGTTCAAAATCTAAAATCATACATGGTATTTCGGCTAAAAAATATGAAGAACTGAGAGATTCATACACTGTTTTTCACGTTTCAAAATACAAAATGGTAAGAAAACTAAAAACTTAATGTTTTCTCCATTATCATAATTCTAGACGGAAAACCATAAGAAAGGCAGAGGTTAATCTAACATGGCTCTATTAACAAATGTAAAACATAATATGCGATCTAAACATGTTTTTCAACCTAATCAACACATTTAAATCGATTAACCGAAATCATAAAACATAATCAAAAGGCGTACCTCCAGTCATTGCTATTTCTGGTTTTCGATTTTGGAAAAAGGGCTTCTAAACCTTTCTCTTCTCTCATTGATGGTGTAATTTTAATCTGAAAGTGAAGAGCGGGCTTAAGGACCTTCTGAATCGATGCTCTACCTTTATAACGTCTTCATCCATCAAGAAGTCGTTCAATGAGCGAGGAAAGTGAGTGAGAACGTTGGTAATGCAGTTATCTACGTTCTTAAATTCGTGGAATATCATGGACCACATTGAAGTCCATTACTCGGTGGACTGTTACCGAGTTTCCAGCAGAGGAAAGCCTAACATTGAGATGGTGAAAAGACATGTTGTTAGTTGGTCCAATCTCTAACTTCCAACAATTATGCTACACAAATAGACTCGTCAACGGGTGAACATGTGACACAATATTATTGAACAGTTTGAAAAAAATTAATAATAATAATAATAACCACGCATGTGCCAATGTCACCACCCTCGTTTCTAAACCCTGTTTGAGTAGCATTATTCAACTTCCAATCATTTTTGATAAAAATTTAAGCAAACTCAAAATGACGAGGATGGAGAAAAAAGAAAAAAAATAATAATGATGTTTGATGTGGAATCTTCCCTAGCTAATAAAATTTCGTATTTTTAAATACAAAATAATAAATAATATGTATTAAGGCTAAAAAAATATTAAATAAGCATTTGATATATACCTTTAAAATTAAAATGAGCAATCAAATTCTAATATACACATTATTAAACGAGTCAATGAGTTTTGTGTGGCACATGAAGGACTTGAGTAGTTATTATTAAGGCTTATTAGTACAAAATATCCGTGCGTTTGACCTTTAGGGTCCGTTTGATAGCATGAAATTCCATGAAAAATGTCACATATAAGGAAAATGAATTCCACTTTGACCATTTGATTGCAACATAAAAATGAAAATTGAATTCCAAGGTACAACCACTTTAAGCTGTATTTTCTTTGTTTTCATGGAAAACGAATTCCTATGGATTTGGTGGGTTTTTATTTTCCAACTAACATGAAATTGGAATTCCTTTCCACCTTTGCCTATCAAACGGACCCTTAATGTGTAAAATATTCTTACGTTTCAATTTTTTGAATTTTCGCCCATATTTCCACATTTCATTGTGGAAAATATCATTTTCATCCATTTTTATTCAATATCTAAATTAAAATTTGTAAAATGACAAATATACCCACCAATTTAAATAAAATACAAAGAAATGAAAAGAAAAATTAAAAATTAATTGCAATCATACTCTCAATTTTTTTCCAAAAAGTACAAATAAATTAAATTAAAAAGTCAAAAAATAAAAATTGCAATCATACTCCCATTTTATCTTATGTCAAGGAAGAACGGTTTTTTTTTTCCTTTCTCATTTTAATATATTGTCGTGGCGATAGAAAGAAAATTCAATTTTATAATGTAGAAATGAAGATGTGTAATCTGTTTGTTTGTCAATCGAGATTATAGCACTTCATCTAGTATGAGAGGAAAAAAAAAATAGAAAATTTGCATTTTTCTTAGTTTAATTTCGAAAAAATTAAATTGTGTGGAGATGGTGAAAAGACATGTTGTTAGTTGGCCCATTCTCTCACTTCCGACAATTATGCTACACAAATAGACTCGTCAATAGAGTTAAAAACACATGCGCAACATCATTGAATAGTTTGAAAGGAAAAAAAAAGTAACCACGCATGTGCTGCCAATCTCACCATCCCTATTTCTAAACCCTGTTTGAGTAGCGTTATTCAACTTCCAATCATTTTTAATAAAAATTTAAGCAAACTCAAAATGATGAGAATGGAGAAAAAAGAGAAAAATAATAATGATGTTTGATGTGGAATCTTCACTGTCTAATAAAATTTCATATTTTTAAATAAAAAATAATTATTAATAAATAATATGTATTAGAGCAAAAAATATTAAATAAGAATTTGATATATACCTTTAGGATTAAAATGGTCGATCAAATTCTAATATATACGTTATTAAATGAGTCAATGTGTATTGTGTGGCACATGAAGGACTTGAGTAGCTATTATTAAGGTTTATTGGTACAAAACATCCTTACTTTGGCCTTTAGTGTGTAAAATGTCCTTACGTTTCAAATTTTTACATTTCTACCCCTACTTTCACATTTCATTGTAGAAAACATCATTTTCATCAATTTTTAAATGTCTCGATTAAAATTTGTAAAATGACAAATATACCCTCCAATTTAAATAACAAAGAAATGAAAAATAAAAATAAAAAATTAATTACAATCATACTCCCTATGTTTTTCAAAAAAAGTGAAAGGCGAAAATGTAGGTAATATATTGAAAATGAAGGATTATGATGGGGAAAATGATAATTTTTATGGATTGGATTCGTTTTCATTGCATAAAATGAAATGGGAAGTGTTGAAAAAGGATTTTTTTTTTTTTTTCTTTCCCTACAAACACCGCGAAATTAATCGCACGTGATTATCATAGGGGCTTGAAATGGTGGTTGTGGGATTTTCGAATGGTGTCTTCGGGCTCTACAGATGCCTGATTTTGTGTGCATCCACTTGTCAATTTCGAGAGAGAAGATTACACTGTGATGTTTAATGACCTTGGAAATTGGCTGACATTCGGGTGTGCAAAGCTTGGGCAGCTGCTTGTTTGGGAGTGGAAATCTAAGAGTTATAGGGGGTTCGAGTTTATGTCTTTGCCACCACCAATATATTATGGGGGCGTATGATGGATATTATTGAGGAAAAAATATATTTTAAATAGTGATACAATGAGAAATATGTAAAAGTTATCGATGTGATAGAAAATATTACTTTATTGAATAATAAATGGTTGAAAATAGGGGCTATAAGAATTTGAATAGCTGGGTTGGGGATGTCCAAACTGATTAGCACATTAAGGAATGCTATAAAGCTAGGGACAACTAATTAATCATTATTTTGTAATTTTAGCTTATTTCAAAATTCGAAGGCAGATAAGTCTTTTACTCACTCTTAACCAGATTTTTGGATGAAACTACCATCATGAACAATATGTGTTAGTTAATGAAAGGCTGAGGACAATAATACAATAAAAAAAGATGAAAACATAAATATGAGAATTAGTAAAAGTTATGGACCTTTTATGCAATAAACGATTGGTTGACCATACAATGTTTTCACTTTTCATTTATAAAATAATTATACACGTATTTAAAAAAAAAAATTCCTTACTTTTTAACAATACATTCTCCAAGTAATCATTATTTTAGAATATATTTTACTCCAAAAATGGGGGTCAAACAGGGGCATAATGTATTGTTTTTAACGAGTGTATATGAGATTTGATTGGTTCAACTTATTTATTTATTATGATTATATAATTTATTATTTTTCATCTGTATATATCGAAGTTTTTTTTCTATACCTAAAACTTATGGAGTTGTCCAATATTTGAAGGTTGTACAAATAAATAGGTATTGGAAGAAATCATGTACAAGTAGAGGTCAATGTGGTTTGATTTGAATGGTTTGTGTCCTATTTTTAATTCAAATCATTTCATGCAATTTGAAATTTTTTTAAACCAAACCATTTTATTTTTCACACCAAACCGTTATTTGCGGTTTGTTTCGATTTTAATTCGTGGTTTACATATCGACATTACAGTAATATATTTAAAACAAGTTAATATATATAAGTTTAAACGAGACCTAAAAATGTTAAATGTTAAATTACATTTATATTTTTTTGAAATTCGAAATACAAACAAAAAGGCTTTGGACGTGATTTGACACCATAATTTTGTTGAATTATGATTTGGATTCTCGAAAATATATGCTTTTTTTTTTCATTTCATATTATTTAGGCGTTATATTAGTGTAGTGTAGATATCGACACGTCAAGATCTGTGTAGTGGACTTGTAAAATCATGGGTTAGTAATAATGAATATAATTTACTTTATACGATTATTTCAATGAGTTTGTTATAATTTGATGAAGTGCATAAGGAGCTAGAGTTTATGATGAAGTGGAATCGTAAGACAAAATAATGATTTCATGATAACTTTGAGTTTGCTCGTTTTTTGACGAATTGCTAGTCTAATTCGTGAGTTTTCTCATTTTTGTGAGGTTATTCATCTTCCCTATAATCTTCCACTACGTCATAATTTATATTGCTAAATTAGTATTTTCTTTTTTTGAAAAGTGAAAACTATAAAATTTATAATTTAATAAATTTAATTTTTATAAATTAAAAAAATGGTTCTGTTGGACCTTGTACGACTTTTGAAAATCGAAACATAAACTAAACCATTTTGAAGCAATTTAATTCGGTTTGACGAGAGAAAAAATCGGAACAACGATTTTTTGTGCAGCCCTATGTACAAGTTAAGTTAGAGAAAAGGAATAAATAGATTTTTAAGTTAATAAATCTTTACCCATATTTGTATAAGTAATAACTATGTTTTTTCCTATTTTATAATTATTTTTATCTGTATAAGCTATAAACAGATCATTCTGTGTAAATATAGACATAGATCTATTTCTAGTCTACCACCCAGTTTTATTGTATTGAAAATAAATATAGAGTAATAGTTGCATAATCTTTACCTAAATAGTTGGTTTAGAGGGACCGTTGAATAAGGTGAAACTGAATAAATAAATGTTTCAAACAATACGTGAAGGGAAGTACTAATTAGTAATTTGACTGATTATTATGTTAGGTGTCATATTTTGTTAAAAGGCATGGGAGGACTTGGAATCATTCAGAAAATTATGGTTGGACTTGGCTCTCATTAAGTTTGAGTATTTGTTCAATTACCCTTGGAGATCTATTTTTATAGCAAATTAATTTTATTTCTTCGATTTAGTTTTATTTAAGGTTTATTTTCTTATGTAGGTATTACAAATTTGGTTGGACTATTTTGGTCCTTTTCTACACACGATTTTTATGGCGATAATTTAAACATTAAGAGCGTGTTCGGTAGAGATTAAAATTAAATTAAAATTGAAAAACTAGCCGTTATTATTAACTTTTATTAGACGAGTGGAACTCAATAACGGCTATATTTTCAATTTCAATCGAATTAAAAGCTATATCGAACAAGCCCTAACTATTGTAGGTCAAATGGGAGATAGGAGATAGGAGATATAAGAGAACAGAGAATAAAGGATAGGGTTTCAAGTAGAAGTGGGTAAAACTCAAACCAACTGGAGTAAATCGCCCAACCCAACCGATTTGGGTCGGCTTTTTGCTTTTTTTGAGGTGGGTTTCAGGTATTAGATCGGGTTATGGGTTAACAATCTAAATCCGATCTAAACCGACCCGACATGACTACATTAAAAATAAAAGGGCAAACGATGTTAAATTGAAAAACAAAATCCTAAAAGCCAAATCGACAGTCGCCTTAAAGTCAAATCTCGCCAATCAATTTCTCTCAAATCGCGGACGGCAAGATCGCCCCGTCAAAGCTGGGATGCGTTCACTCGGTGGCAACCCGACTCAGGCCCAAACCAACCAGTTTGGGTCGACTTTTTGCTTTTTTTTGGGTGGATTTCGGGTATTAGATCTGGTTAACAACCTAAACACGATCTAAACCGACCCGACCAGACTACATTAAAAATAAAAGGGAAAATGACGTTAAATTGAAAAACAAAATCCTAAAAGTCAAATCGCCAGTCACCTTAAAGTCAAATCTCGCCAATCAATTTCTCTCAAATCGTGGATGGCAAGATCGCCCCGTCAAAGCTGGGATGCGTTCACTCGGTGGCAACCCGACTCAGGCCCAGCTCATATCCATAATTGTTGCAGAAAATCTGAATTCTGCTCTTGATTTTAATAGATTTTTGGACCTGATGTCCAAGCATTTGAAGCCTGAACCGTTTGATCGCCAGCTAAGGGATTGCTTTCAAGGTGTTGGACAAGGATGGCACTAGGTATGTTGTTGTTTCGGATCTCAGGCATATTTTGACAAGTATTGGGGAGAAATTGGAGCCGTCGGAGTTTGATGAGTGGATTCAGGAGGTAGAGGTTGGATCCGATGGCAAGATCCGGTACGAGGACTTCATTGCTCGCATGGTTGCCAAATGAGAAGAAATTTCTCCCGCCCGTGTGAGTTTATGGGTCGCAAATTTCTTATATTTTATTTTTTCCTTTTCTTTTTCATTTGTTACTCGTTTCCATTTTTGCGTGATAATTTAGTTAATGTTACCAAATACGAAGGTCTAGAAAATGTCACTGGTTAATCAATTGTGACGCGTGATTGTGAAAGTTTCTTGGGTGTTGGTGCGTCTATATTAGGCATAGTTATAAAACCTGGCCTGGACCGGTCGGTTGGGCCGGGAAATCGGTGACTCAAGCCTTTGTCCGGGTCAGGTAGATTAATTTAATATGGATGCACATGATTCGGTCAAAACTTGGCTTTGACCTAGTTAACCAACGATTTTGACCGAGTTAACTCGGCTGGTTGACCGATTTTCAAAATTGCATTTTAAAATATTGGAGGTCCAAGGAATTGAACATTGGACATCTAAGTAAAGAAGTTACCTCCTCACCATTAGAGCTATAGAGTACTTCAATATCTATTATATGCAAGAAATAATATGTATCCAATTTATCATTATATGTTTTCTAAAACTATTTTTATAAAAAAATTTGGTCAAACATGTAACTTTAGTTTATAACTCTAAATAATTTTAAAAAAATACATAATTTTGCCTTAAAAAATTTATATACTTTTTTTTTATATAGATTTTTATGCAATGACCCATCGGTCCGACCAGTAACACGAAACCCAATACTTTATCCAGATTGATGCTCGGGTCGCGGTCTAATAACTATGATATTAGGTATTAGCAGATTTGAGGGATTGTGGAATTAAAGTTCTTAAGTTCGGCATAAGTGGGAGAATTTAAATTGAAAACTTGTAGGAAATTGCTCGGAAAAGTAATTAATATGAATAACACCATTGGAAAATTCAGGAGAATGAGAACTCTAATATCTTCCTAATTGTTGCAAAGTGACAACTCATGATTACATGCAAGAGGAGTTCCTACATCAGGGTAGCAAAATCTAGTAGGAATATTTTTGTATGCATAAATATTTGAATGCATAACATAGTCTTTGGCAAACCGACCAATCCAACTCGACCAACACTTAATTGGGTTTGGTTGGGTTGGATTTCAACATTTACACAGGTTGGATTGGTTTGATTTTAGATCAAACCGACCATGTTGGATTGAGTTTGGGTTGAGGCAAAAATCAACCCAACCCAACTCACGCTCACCTCTAGTTTCAAGACTGTATCGTGAATAATGCTGATTCTTGGCGCAAAACGTTCGTCTTTTTCCTTTAAAAGGATAATGTATTCCAATACTTTCTTGGGTTTTTCTTCTTTCATGACGAGTAACTAAATCATTAGTTGAGAGAAACAAGGTAACCTAAATTCGAACTTTTAATTTCAATTCTCAAGCTTTGAGTAGTTAATTAATTAATTTATTGCTTTTTACCTAATGCTTGAATTACTTGATCACTAATTCATGATTTGTGAATTGTAACAAATCGTGAGGTGGATTATGAATTTAAAATATGTACTAATATTCGACAATTGGGTAAAAAATAGAGATAAATCTTTATTATTATCGTGGTCTTTAATTGAATTCTTAGGTGATTTAATGGGTTTATTCAGATTCACCTAATGATATAGTTTGTTGAATTAACGGAAGAGAATTGATATGAACTTGAGAGAATCAAATTGATTTATTAGTGAATTCTACCGAATACAACTTTAGGAATTGAACTTGAGAGGAAAGACTATACATGATAACTACCGTGAAAACACGAGTCATAACGCTTTAACTACCGTACGTGATAGTTTAATCAAAAGTATCCACATTTCAAAGAAAACACTTCCATTTCATTGCTTTTAGTTTTCTTAGTAAGTATTTGTTTTAAACAAAACTTTGCCTTAAATTTTGTTTTAGTCAAATAAAGGGTACGGTTTTTTAAATTGATATTTGAATAAAGTTGTCTATGTAGGACGAGAATCCAAATTTAGGTCCATTTTACTATTTGTTTAATTAACACCATACATTTATATTTTATACAAACAAGTTTTTAGCGCTATTATCGAGGATCGAATCCAAGTCACCCATGAGGTAGGCAGGTCATCAGTTGCTCTCTTAATGCTTCTCATCAATTTCATGCCATCAGTTTAGTATTCAATTGCTTAAACCAACTTCAATTAAGTTCAAAATCCCTTTTTTTTTCTTTTTTTTTGCTCCGAGTACCTCCAAATCTGAGTGTTAACATACACTTAAGTAGAATTTCGATAATTTACAAATATATACATGAAGTTTATAAACAATGATCAGTGTATAAAATAAGCTTATCAAACATCCTCAAACTCAATCATCAGTTTGTCTTAAGCAAGATTATCTACTAAAACACCCAAAATAATAAAAATAAAAATCAATTCATTAGATATCTTATCGAACTTGCCTCGAGTTTTGAAACTGCTCAAACAGTTCAAAAAAATGCTTCTAAATAATGCTACCAAAATTATTTTTTACTTATTCGATAATCAATTAAAAGTGTCACGACTCATCATGATCGCGATGTTGTTGCTTATCCATGATATGCAGTGTGGCTAGGATCTCTTCTTATCTTTACTGCAATAATTGAATCTCACTGGTGCGTCCCAATAAAATCGCTTGTATGGACTCACATTGGCCCGAAGTTGACCCCACCTCAATGTTGGATTTGCTAGGGAACTACTGAGGCCACCAATTCAATCGATGCCTCATCATTAATCGAAGCATCCTCCTGATCTTCATCTTCATTGCTTTCTTCCTTTGCCGCAGGCCTTGCTTCATTCTTGTGCCTTCTCACATGTCCTATTAATTGTCTCATGGTTGTAAGGCGAAGAATGGGCACTCTCTTCTTGTCGATATTTTATGGTCTCATTATTCACTTCTCCATGATGCACTATATGTACCCTGCAATTGGAGAAGTGTCCATATAGTTCTCACAAGAGAGATAGGTATAGTGAGCCACTAGGTAAAAACCCGTCGAGACCTATACCTTTTGTGGATAAGCCTACTATTCTTATGTTGAAGCCATTGTCATTGTTATTGCACACACACACACAATTTACATGTTAGTTAGTCTCACATTGATTAGAAAGGAAAACATTCCTCTCAAGTTAAACTATAAATATGACGCCTCTCTTGTAAACAAATCACATCATTCAATACAATTCTCTGCTCCTTATATTGTCTTATTTTCTCTATTAAATTCAACTTCATTTCAGAGCTACTATTCTTAGAGGTTATTGGTATATCAAGAGTTGAGTATGCTCTGTGATTACCACTATTAGTGGATCCTTCACATCAGAAAAAATTCATGTATATCATTTTCATACATGTTGGATCGTCACTATAGTCGGAGTCTTATTCTCCATCGACGTCATCTCAGCCACCACTCCATCAGTCATTTCCTAACTAGTTCAATTCGATTCCTATTATTTTTGTCATCTTCTAGTTTCGTACACATTATGAAGCAGATTGAGGCCTCACAACCTATTGTTATTGTCATGGAAAGACGTAATTATACTATATGGGCTCAGGCTATGCCAAGCTTTCTTAAGGGCAGAAAGCTATGGCGCTATGTCACTGGTGATATCACCAAACCAAAGAAAGTCGTTGGAGAAGACAACATAAAATACATAGACCGTCTCGAAAAGTGAGATAGCAAAAACCACCAAATTATCACTTGGATTCGTAACACGTGCGTACGCTCCATCAATCTCCAATTTGGTAGATTCAAGACTGCCAAGTCACTATGGAATTTTCTGATAACCCAAGAATAACTAACTAAGAGGGGGTGAATTGGTTTTAGAGACTTTTTCGATCTAAGTCTCAAAAACACTTCAATACATAAGATATGATTGTAAAATATATTACTAGAATTAAATATGTGAGTATGATACCTTAATTCAAGTATGGAAATAGCACAATACAAATAGCAATGTAAAGTAAAGTACAATAATGTAAAGATAACAAATCGATTTAATGGGGTTTGATACACAATGTGTTTAACGTCCCCATTACCAAACTCTCCATCACGAGCAAGACCAAATGCACTATAATGGTAACTTACAAACAAGGAGCACCGATCCTTAAGTACTTATAACAAGGAGCACATATCCTTAACAACAATCGAGTTTTCACAAGGCTTTCGAAACCACTAAAACATAAATGATAGTTTTACAATTGAAATAACTCTATTAACAAATGATATAATCAAGTCAAGTATTTAGAGAGTTTGGATAACACTTCAATAGATAGCAAATAATAAAGTCCAAGTGTTGATGATGAAAACTTTGATGAATGATTAATAATAAAATAGTTTGTATTTTTTGTATCAAAGTTTTCAAATCAATAATATCTGTTAACAAATAATAAAAGTTAAGTATGAAGAGAGATTTACACTTAAATTAAAGTGTTGGTAAAGAGAACTTTTATCGAGAATGAAGAATAGATGAAGTTATAAAAAGTTCTTTGCAAAATAGAATTCTTGATAAGATGAATGAAATAGGTTGAATCAATCAAGAAATTCTTTTGTAATAAATGAAATAAAATTTAGACTAAAATAATCTCAATGATTTTCAATAAATAAGCTCTTAAAAATCTCTTGTAAATTGGTAGAATTGAATGCAAAAGAAATTGATATTTATAGAGCAAAAAGAGACTCTCGGATAAGTTTGGTTGACCAACTTTCGGTTGACCGAAATTTTTGGTTGACCAATTTGAATATAGCCGTTGCAAGATTACCGTTGGACTTTTGGTTGACCAAAAAAAACTCTTTTATATTATGAATTAAAAGTATTTTTATGCAAGTGATGGATTATGAAAATAATTTGAATTTTATGCACTTGCTAAGAATCGAAGAGTTAATACATTTACATTTAAATTTCGATAAACTACTTCTAAGCTTTAATGTTCAAAAGTTCTTGTTCTTGCTCTCTTTGAGTCTCATTTGATTGTTTGTTCTTCAACAGATAACGATTTGACTTTTTGAATGTTTAGAAAGATATATTCATGAGAAATTCAAGAGACAAAACTTGTTAGAAATATAAGTGTATTGTTTGTTATAATCAAAAAAGTTTGATTTTGCTACCATGGTCAAAACTCAATTTTCTTGCAATATCAAAGTGTTTCGTGCTAACAATGCTACTGAATACACAGACTCTAGAGTCATTCACTTTCTTCGCCAACATGGCACTCTTCCTCATCGTTCATGTCCAGGCACTTGTCAACAAAATAGGCGTGCTAAGCGTAAATAACGAGACATTATCAATACCGTTCGTGCTCTTTTCATATCTCTTCGTGTCCTGAACGTTTTTTGGGTAAAGCTACTCTTACAGTTGTTTATACCAAGAATCGTGTGCCTTCTCCCATCATTGGGAATTAATCACCATTTGAGCGTCTTTATGGTCACCCCTAACTATAACACTCTTAAGGTATTTGGTTGTGCTTGTTCTGTTCTTCTTCAACCTCATGAGCGCACCAAATTGGAATCTAGATCTCAACTATGTTGTTTCTTAGGATCGGTGTTGAACATAAAGGCTACAGATGTTGGGATCCTTACTCCAAACGTCTCCAAGTATCTCATCATGTTATTTTTTGGGAACACAAGATGTTTGCATCCATATCCAAGTTTCACCTACCACATGACAACACCTCTCTCCTATTTACTAACCTCTCTATAGATCTTTTTCTGACACTCTTGAGACAAACTCTTCTTCTGAGTCAACACATCCTATCTCTTTCTCAGATATGTCATTACCAACTAACATGTCTACAGATCCCTCAATTGAGTTATCCACCTTACCCTCTTCCGATATCCTTACTCGATGAAGTGATCGGGTAAAAACTCCTTCTGTTAATCTTCGTGACTTTGTTGTATTTTTTACTATTCTTTCTCACCATGAACCTTAGTCTTATCATAAAGCTAGTTCTGATCCTCTTTGGCAGAAAGCAATGAATGATGAACTACAGGAACTCGAAAACACTCACACTTGGGATCTAGGGACCTACCAAAAGGCAAACATGCTATAGGATACAAGTGAGTCTACAAGATCAAAACTTGCCTGATGGGTTCATTCATCGGTACAAAGCTTGCTTGGTAGCTAAAAGGTTTACCCAGGAGTATGGGATTGACTATGATGAGACCTTTGCCCCGGTTGCCCGCCTCAATTCAATTCGTAGCCTAATTGCAGTTGTCGTCATTCATCATTAGGAATTATTTCAGATGGATGTGAAAAATGTGTTTCCTAATGGCAAACTCGCTAAAGAAGTGTATATGTGCCCTCCTCCTAGTTCTCATCATCTTTCGCATCAAGTCTGAAAACTTCATCGAGCTCTTTATGGTCTCAAGCAAGCTCATCGGGCCTGGTTCGCCAAGTTCAGCACCATTGCTGGAGATTTGGGTTCACTTCTAGCTCACATGATTCCGCTCTTTTCATTCGCAAAATAGACCAGGATACTATCTTTCTTCTCCTCTATGTTGATGATATGATCGTCAGTGGTGATGACACATCGGGAATTTTGGATCTCAAGACTTATCTCAGCCAACATGTCGAGATGAAAGATCTTGGAAAGCTTAGTTACTTTTTGGGACTTAAGATCACTTCTAACTCTGAGGGATATTATCTTTCGCAAGCAAAGTATGCTTCTGATCTTCTTACCTGAGCGGGACTCACAGATAGTAAGACATGTACTACTCCTCTAGAGCTCAACTCTAAACTCACTCATATGGATGGTCTCGATCCAGTACAGAGGCTGGGTGTAAAGCCCTTGCTGATACAACTCGGAAACTTCTTTAGCTTCGCTGGTTACTTGAAGACATGGGTGTCACTCATTCTATTCCCACTATCATAAGCTGCGATAATCAAAGTGTTATCCAAATTGCTTACAATGATGTATTTCATGAACACACAAAACACATTGTGATTGATTGTCACTTTATACGTCATCATCTCACCCGTGGGACAATTGGACTATTATCAGTTTCTTCAGTCAATCAAACTACTGATATATTCACTAAAACGTACCCTCATGGACGCCTTCATGATTTAGTTTCCAAACTCAAGTTGGTCCATTTTACCACCTTGAGTTTGAGGGGGGCTCTGTGTGTGTGTGCGCGCGCGCGCGCGCGCGCACAAACACAATGTACATGTTAGTCCCACATTGGTTAGAAAGGAAAATATTCCTCTCAAGTTAAACTATAAATAGGATGTCTCTCTTGTAATCAAATCACACCATTTAATACAATTCTCTTCTATTTGTATTGTCTTATTTTCTCTCTTAAATTCAACTTTCATCTCACCTACATAGCTACCTAGGTGAATCTATTACTCTCGTGGTGATTATCGCAAATGATATGAAAGAGTTAGAGGAAGAGAAATTACTCAAGGTATTTAGAGAACACAAAACAACCATTGGATGGATCATAGCGGACATTCGAGGAATTAGCCCATCTCTTTGCGTGCACAAATCCTCATGGAGGATAGTTATAAGCCATTAGTAGAGAGAGAACACAATTGAATTCGAAGTTGAAGTAAGTAGTCAGGGCTAAAGTTCTAAAATTGCTAGATGTGCCTATAATTAATCATATCTTAGAAAGCTCGTGGGTGAGTCCAATTCGTTTGGTGCAAAAAGGAGAAAAATTACAATTGAGAATAATGGGAATGACAAGCTTATTCCGATGGAGTTTGCATTGATTATTGAAAGTTTAATAATGCTACAAGGAAAACCTACTTTCCATTATCCTTTATTGATCAAATGTTTGAACGGCCGGCAAGTCACTCCCATTATTTCTTCTTGAATGGTACTTGGGTGAGATACCTATTGCAGTACAGGAACAAGAAAAAACTGCAATCACATGTTTGTACGGGACTTTTTCATTTCTGGATTAATGCCTTTGGGGTTATGCAATGCACTTGCCACTTTTCAATGTTGCATAATGGCCTTATTTTCTGCCATGGTAAAGCGTTATATAGAAGTATTTATGAATGATTTTTCAGTATGCGTAGATTCTTCCGTTAATTGCTTGAAACACCTACATGAGGTGTTGCAACGATGTGAGGAGACTAATCTCATTTTCAATTGAGAAAAAGGTCACTTCATGGTGAAGGAAATGATAGTCTTAAGCCATCGAATCTTAACTCGAGGGATAGAAGTTGAAAACGCAAAAATACAAGTGATTGAGAAATTGTAGCCATCCAAATTCAATTATGGGAATAAGAAGCTTTTTTCGAACATGCATGTTTTTATGGGAGGTTCATCGAGGACTTCTCTAAAATTACAAAGCCTTTGTGTGGCCTGTTGGAAAATGATACACCGTTTTGCTTTCTTGATGAGTATCTCACTACTTTTAACACTCTGAAAGAGAGATTGATAATTGCACCGGTTACAGTTGCGCCGATTTGATTTTTTCCATTTGAACTAGTGTGTGATGCCATAGTGCCTAACCAGTGTGTGCAGTGCTTGGACAACGTGGAGAAAAATCCTTCATATTATATATTATGGTAGCAAAACATTGATTGATGCACAGAATACTGAGAAGTAGATGCTAGCTGTAGTCTTTACATTTTGACAAATTATGTTCGAATCTTATTGGGTCGAAGGGAATAATCTACACTGATAACTTAGCATTGAAGTATCTGTTTGAGAAAAAGGATGGCAAACTAAGATGATTCGATACGTGTTATTGCTACAAGAGCATAACATTAAGATCCGTGATAATAAGGGTATAGAAAAGAGGCTTTGAGCAAAAAGAAGCTGATGAGGTAGAAATGAATGAAGTGTTTTCTGATGAGCAGATCATGCAAGTGGGGGAGACATCGCGGTGTGCTGACATTGTTAATTATTTAGTGAACCAAATTGTGCTTCTGGAATTCTTTTTATCAGCAAAAGGAAATTCAAATTTTTTTTATAATGCTCTCTTAATTATCAATCATGTTCTCTTACTGGATTGGCCACAAGTAAAGAAGAAATGAAGCACGCATTTCATTAGAAAACTGAGATAGAATAACAAGCTTGGATGACATGAAGCCTATTTATGTCAAAGGTCAAACACATTTGAATTCCCTTCATATTCAGGTACAGGAAAAGAGTTCATAACCGGAGACGATAGCTTTATGCAGCGGCAGTAATGCACTCAATTGCCTGTTTGCATATGCCAGTCATGGTTGCTTCAGGTCCATACACCTGCAACGTAGATAAAATCATTTACGATGGTCTGCGTTCTTTGAGAGTGAACATAAAGTTTTTGCTCAACTCTAACATTTGAGAGGCTTTTAAGTTACGCTCTGTATTTATAATCGTACCTCAATAGGAATCCCGATTTCTTCTGCAAGGGATCTCATTTTCGCAAGTCCCTTTTGGTAATTAGGACCTCCTCTTCGAACGTATAAATGCATTCTTGCAGCCTTCAGCTTCGATTCCTGTTATAAGAGGAAAACAGTTACTTATTGGCTTTATTTATTCCAAAGCTTTCCTCTCGTAGACTTTCTTAAACAGGAACCTCAGGTACAAATCATAGAATAAGTTCCAATCTCAAGACTAATTCATTGCAAAAATTAAAGGTTCGCCAAAACTGGGATTTGTTTTTCCATTTTTTATGAAAATTGGATGTAGTTTCTAATTCATGATCTGCCGCATATTGAATGAAAACTTCATTTTAGATTCTACAAGAATTTATACGAAAGATATGTTCTTCATTACTTGATAAGACCTATGGGTTAAATTCACTAGTGGCCACCCAACTTGATTTTGTTTCACCATGGCCACTCAAGTTTTTATTTAGTGTCACCATGGTCACCCAATTTGATTTTATTTCACCAAAGCCATCCAATTTCATATAACGTTTCATATAATGCCACCCAATTTCATATAATATTTCACCATGATCATTTAACTTCTTTTTACCATTTTCATTAATTTTAGAAAAGGTAAAACGGTAAATTTGCATTATATATATATATATATATAAAATAAATTTAGAAAATTTAAAATAAAAACTTATTTTAAAAAATAAAAAATATAAAAACTTATTTTTTTAAAAAAAAAGTCACTTAGAAAAATAAATTTAAAAAAAAAAACATATTTTAAAAAAAGTTACTTAGAAAAATAAAAAAAAATAAAAAGTTATTTTAAAATAAGTTTTTATTTAAATTTTTTTAAAAATTTTCTTTTATATATATATAATGCAAAGTTACCATTTTACCCTTTTAAAATTAATGAAAATGGTAAAAAGAAGTTGAATGGCCATAGTGAAATGTTATATGAAATTAAGTGGTCATAGTAAAACGTTATATGAAACTAGATTGCCTTGATGAAATAAAATTAAATTTGGTGGTCATGGTGACAATAAATATAAAGTTGAGTGTCCATGGTGAAACAAAATCAAGTTGGGTGGCCATGTAGACACCAAGTTTAAAGTTTGATGGCCACCAGTGAATTTAACCCTAAGGCCTATACTATAGAGCACAACTCCGGTTAATATTTGACAAAATTACATCTGCCTCTCCTTTGTCATTTACTAGAGCAGGAATACAAAGGAATAGTCCTGCTCGTCCATTTCTACATGAACAAATCCTCAGTTAGCATACCTTTTCCTTTAAAGCTCGAATTATGCCATTAAATGTAGCAGCAACATCAGTAAAGTTCGCTATTCCACCACCAATTACAAGTGCTCGTTTGCGACCGTCAGGATCTGCAGTTGCACACTGTGTACAATATTCATGAGTTTTTTTGTCAAGATGTAGGCATATAATTATTATTAAATATAAAAAGAACCCATATTGATATTTAAACGAAAGAGAATTTGTACATGTACAACGGAAGACAATCTTGATTGATTTGTTGAAATAAGATTGATTAAAATCTTGATTGACCGTCACAAATAAAAGATGGGGAAAAGGCATGACATGTTTGCTAAGCACAAATAGTTAGAAGTTACTTTTAAGTAATTTTTTGTTTCGAAACATTTTTAAGTTACTTTTTTCTTTACGATGAGTAAAAATATTACTAGTTTTGAAAGTAATTATTACCCTAATGTCAAAATAACTTATTTTCAATTTTCACCAAGGAAAATTTAAATATTTCGGAACAAACTTATTTCCTTGCTAGTGAACCTTTTAAGCTTAACCTAACATTCTCATAATTTATAACAATATGCAACAAGATGATACTCACATCGATAACAACTCTGGCATACTGCAAGACCTCCTCTTCATTGGGAGCACCACTGTATTCAGCATAGTTCCCCAACTCGGAGGCAAAACCAAGATCTCCAACCTGATAAAGTGAAGTAGCACACATGAGACTAACAAAAAAATGGAAAGAAACGAAAGAAATTAAATTTCCGAGCACAAGAAAATGGGAAAGACAACACACAGTATCTGCATAGATGACACTTGCACCTCCTCCGGCCACCATAGTCCAAATTCGGCCTTTTGGGTTCAAGACTGTGAATTTCAAAGATGAACTAGTCTGCAAGCAAGGACGCAAGGAAGATTAATCTAATAAAGTTGGAAAAGATCTTTTATGGGGATCATTCAGTTTTCTACATAGTTTAGCAGAAGAACATCCTCATTACATCTTTGAGATTAAAATGTTATTGATAAATTTAACAGTGATTGTAAAATTGGGTTTAATTTATACCTTTTCGTCTAGTCCATGAATAAAGCTTTCTGTAGCACTCATAACTCTTCCAAATGGCATAGGAAATTCAATATTTCCCCATCTGAAAAATGAAGCCATTTAAATAATCAAGTAAAAGACTAATATATCGGCACTGATTACACTGTTTAGAAACTAATCATCCAGAAAATGGTAGCCGGTTTGCAATCAACAATAGCAAGGAAATGATTACTTTTTGAAGTTCTTAAATGCAGCAGTATCATCGAGTTCGCCTCTCATATCCAAAGGATATGGTTTTCCATCAACTAAGGTGAAAGGATTCATCTCAAGAAAAGTGAAATCCAAATCTGAGACATGAAAAAAAATTAAGTTCATTACCATACTAAGAAACTACTTATAAGTCAGGTATCTCCACGTGAATTTTTTTTTTTTTTTTTGCTCGATCTTACCTAAAAATAAAGCATAGATCACTTTGATGAACTCCTCAATTACACCTTTAATCTGTATCATATGAAAGAAATTCGAGTAAGCAATACTGAACTTATGCTACGGGATCAAATGAAACAATGCCATAGATGGTATGTTCTTATGACTTTAATGTTTGAAAAAGTTTCACTACCCAGTGTTTATAGATATAATACCTCTAAGGGAAGGGTTGCCACGAGTGGAGCACATAGCTCTGGTGTAAAAGATACGCCAGTTGGCACAAAGATTGTCTTAACCTGGATCAGAAGAAAAAGATATCATAATATAAGAAAGCTTTTGAAAATTAAGATATAAAAACAGAAAACAAAGAATGTGATGCCTTTTGTGTTAGGCATTCAGCCAAGATGTTAGAAACTAAGCCCTAATTCAAAACTCCGAGAGCAATAATAAACAAAACGGAATTAAAAACACACAAAGCAAAAACACAAATATGCAGTGGTTTACCACTTGCCGCTACGAGTTTTCACTATGTTGGAGAAAAATGTACAAGAGCTATTACTCATGGCCCTCCCTGTCTAACACGAAAACAGCCCCTTGGGCCTTAATAGATCTGTTATAAAGTGGGATATTTGTGTGACCTGATATATATTCAAATTCTAATATACCTCTCCACATCACTGAGAATGTCAGTTCATGGTTGAGAGATCAGTCCAAGTATGATTTATCTCCACAAAAAGGTCTAATATTTTGCTAACTTCACAATATAGAAGTTTCTTGAGTACCTTGTCCCAGTTCTCTTCGATTTCAATTCCTCCACATTCCGAAAAGCTGATGCTACAACCCAGCCTCTCGGAGACTATATTGAGGTAGAACTCGTCGTTGTGTGGAACAAATGGTTCAACAATGAAGGTCGTAATCGGTCCTTTGCATCCTCCCATCTCTACCTATTAACAGGGAAATGCGTGTAAAAAGATCAATAAAATAACTGAACACACAAGGAAGTATAGTCTAATTTGACGTAGACTTGTGCATATGATTACCAATTGATTTACTAAATATATAATATCTCAAATACCTCTTTGCCAAGCCGCTCCTTCACAAAAGCCGCAACTTCAGCCAGATCAAGGTTCAAGGCAACTAGACCGCTTTTTCCACGCTTTCCAAATAGCATATCAGGTTTGACAACCAGTTTTGTTGATGAAAGCCAAGGTTCTTTGTCGACCAGCTCATTGAAATCAGTTGACTCGGTAACCTAAACCACAATGCGAAAGAATGTTACAGTACTTCATGCGAATTAAGACCTAAATCTCCAAATCTTGCTTGCTTCATATGCAGAAGTGATTCAAACAATGCGTTTTTTTTCATTTTCATAAATCAACTTACAAAAGCAAATATCCCCTCTCCGACACTTAGTGCCCAGCTTGAGAATGGCCGGCTAATAAGTTTTACTTAGAGTCCGTTTGATTGCACCATGGAAAATAGGGTGGAAAGAAAACGAATTCCAGGGAAAATATTTGCCAAGAACTTGTTTTACGGGGAATTGTAATTAAATGTGTTTGATTGGTATAATTTTTCATGGAAAATGTTGAAAGTTTGAAATCGGTTTGACTTCCTTTTTTTATGGAAATTGTCCATTAAAGTGATAATATTTTCTACTATTGGGTTAAGAATTTGTTCCAATTACCAAAAAGTAAAAAAAAAAAATTAAAACAATTAGAAAAAATTACCATATTCGTTTGACTTTGTTTTGCATAGAAATTGTCAACAAAAATGAAAATCTTTTTTACAATGGTTGATAGAATTGGTTGCCATTGCTAAAAAAAAAAGTTGGAAAATGTTTTCCCACCTAAAAGGTTGGAAAACATTTTCCACCATTCGTGCATTAAAGGGTTGTACCTAGAAAAAGGGAAGAAAACATTTTCCATGGAAAATTTAGCATATCAAACAGTCAAAAAGTGGAAGTAGGAAAATATTTTCCTACTTCCAGGGAAAATATCGCCAATCAAACGGAGCCTTATTGAATTGAATTCTATGATCAGAACACAATATCTAACTGGACATATTTCTTTGTCAGGTTAAACTGATTCTTCTTCCTTTTTTCCCTTTTTTTTTCTTTTCTTCACCAATTTGCCACATATTACTTTCTACCTATATATCATCATCTCTGCTTTGGCTAAATGGCTGTGAGAAGATACATCACCTAAAGGTCCTACAGAGCAGTATGAAATGCTATGCTATTTCCATAAACAAATGGAGCACATTTGATACGCAAAACTATACCATATATCTCGCAGATATAATTTTAACTTCTTTTTGCAGCATAGCCAACTATATTTTGCAGAAAATCAGATTATGTCAAGGAAATACTTTTTCCCTTCTCTTTGAGAACATTAGGCCTGCTTGAGAGTTTTTTTTCACCAATTTTGATCGATTTTGAGTGACATCATTTATAAGGAGTTGGAAAGCCTATGCTTACTAGTTGTTTTGGACACCAATTTTGGGGTGGTTTTTAAAACATCTTTGACCGTTCTCTCAACCCACCAAATCGATGGTTTTGGCCTTTTCTCATATTCTTTTCTGATTTTACCTTTATAAAATAATTATTTCTAATCAATATATTTTGTTTAAAACTAACTTTTAAATAAAAACATTGACTAAAACATTATTTATAAGCAAAAAAAAAAAAAAATTACTTAATAATAAAAAAAATTACTTATAAGTGAAAAATTACCTATAAGATAAAATCATTTTTGTGTAAATATTTGTTTATAAAGTAAAAATACTACTAATAAGACAAAAAATCACTTATAAAATACAAAAAGTTGCCTAAAAGTAAAAAATCACTTATATATAAAAATTATTTAAAAGTACAGAATCTATTTATAATTCTAAAATTTACTTATAGTAAAAAAAAATAATAAGTAAAATACCACTTTCGTGCAAGAAATTATAAATTGAAAAGTTCACTAAAGCGTATGTGTGATTTTATTCTTTTTTTAAAAAAAAAAAATCAGAATTGGTGCATAATAAACACTCAACTATGGGTTGAACTATTTTAAAAAACGCTGCTAAAATCACTCAAAAGCAGGCCAATATAACGACCAAGATAGTAACTTCTATTTCTTAGTTGATACTGTCGAATCAACTCACCGCAAATGTGGCATAAAGTTCTACTAGTTAGAGACGTGCAAGATCTCAATATGAACAACTTTTCTACCCAGATAAGCCAAAGATTATAACCAATCTTACGTGTATTTCTTTTATTGATAACCATACCGAAATGATAGTCAATTATAATGAACTGACTACAAATCACAAAAAAAAAAAAAAATAAAAAATAGACGAAAATATGAAAATAAAAAGGACTTACTTGGGCAGATTTGATAGCCAATTCAGAACCAGAAAGCCTCTTGAAATGTTCTTTCAACAGTCTCTTGGAATCGTACTCTCTGATCTTCTTCCTTGCCATTTTTTTAACTCTCAGAAGTAATTCGAAATCCCTGCACCCATATAACAATCAAGAATCAAATCAATTCAGATCTGCTCATTCAATAAAAATATAATTCAGAAATTGCAAGGAAAGTGGAGATCTTTACTGTTAAAAGAAGGTCCAAATTAGGATACAAGAATTTCTTGAATGTATACAGAGAGCACAAATTGAATGGTTGGGATTCTGCCACTCATTTATAGTAATAAGATATTCCAGGTACAGCATGTTTGGTGAGGGTTAAAAAAATGTGTGAGGATTAATTTCATAAAAAAAAAAAGGGTGTTGAGAGCGGTTATGACCAAAATAGACGGAGTTGTTCAAAATATGAGTATCAAGATAAAATTTTATAAAATTCGACGAAGTTTTATATTGACCGTTAACTAGACGCAACTGTCATGGCTTTGAGACTAGTTATGACCAATCGAGTTGTTAAAAGAAAAATGTTATTAAGATTACTTTTGACGAAGTTTTATGCTGATCGTCAACATACTGCAGTATGGACAGAGTTGTTTAAAGAAACATAAATTAAGATTAGAGGGTGTTTGGTAGAGATTAAAATCAGATTAAAATTGAAAATATAATCGTTATTGTTGATTTTTATTAAACGGGTGGGACCCAATAACGGTCATATTTTCAATTTTAATTGGATTTTAAGCCGTACCAAACAAGTTATAAGTTCATAAGAATCAATCAATATTTATGTATATGATAACCTCTCACAATCGTCCTCTCGATAAGATTTAAAAGTAAATTATATTAATTTAAAGTTTTCTAGTTTGCTTAGATATATTATTTTTTCCTTAATTCAATTTAACCATAAAAAAATATCTATTGTGTACGAGTAAACGATAAAATTTTCGCAATCTCTTTATGATATTTCATTTGTATGTAAACAATTATGCAATTTCTTATGTATAAATAGCATTATTCTTTGAAATAATGATTGTCAAATATGAGCTAACTTGATAATCGATTTAAGAAAAAAAATTGAAAATTTGTTTTCGATATTATTCCAAAATGATTCCCAAAAGTGTCATCTAGTGGAAATCTTTTATTCCAAAATGACCAATAGAAAATTACAATTGTTACCAAACAAAGTGTGCAAGTCAAGTTCCAATTTTTGGACCAACCAATGTATCCAAATATATGAATATTAATCATAGCATCACTACTTTTACCTGTTCGTTGGACCACCTAAGTGGTAGTTTCCATTTCTATAATAAATAAAATTAAACTATTGTATAGTTGGCATAGTTGGCACTTGGTACCAAACATATACTTATTGCATATTTGGATAAGCTTAAAAATTTACTTATAACTACTTTTCACATACAGGATTCGTTTGATTGCAAGGGTAAACAATGAGTGGAAAGAAAATAAATTTCAAGGAAAGTAATTATCTAGAAATTATTTTATATAGAATTGTTAATTTTAGTGTGTTTGACTGATTTAATTTTCCACCCGAAAATTTTTTAAATTTTGTGTTCGTTTGACTTTTTTTACATGGAAATCCATTAAAGTAATATTTTTTCCACAATTGGTTATAAAATTTGTTTCCATTGCCAAACAGTTAAAAAAATCGAAAAAAGAAATTTTCTAAAAAAAATTATTTTTTTATCAAAGTTTAGTTTTCGTTTGACTTTATTTTACATGAAATTGTCCATTAAAGTGAAAAAAAAATTACAACTAGTTATAAAATTTGTTTTCATTGCCAAAAAAACAGCAACATCCTAGAAAAGCTTTTCCCACCATCATTAATTTTGAGGAAAATAGGGGTGGGGTGGGGTGTTTTCCCTAAAAAATTGTGGCAATCAAACAAGTCAAAATCAAGAAAATTGAATTTATTTTCCAAGTTATAGGGAAAATATTCCCAATCAAACAGGGTCATATAGTTTTTGAACAATATCATTTGTACATAAAGAATTATATAATAGTTTACATATAAATAGGGTGTCAAAGAAATATTGCGGAAGTTTCTTTTTTATTTGATTGAAAGAAATTTAATCATATTATATATTATCACATTATATGTATATAAACCATTATATAAACACAGTACAACAGTTTATTGAAAACTCTTTTAATTCTTATACTTATTTCCAACCACGTATTTACATAATAAAATATTTTGCATGTAAACTAAAAAAAAATTACTTTTTAATAACACATTCTCTCAAAAATCATTATTCAAAATTACAATCTCTCAAAATAATAATGGTGAAATGGGGGCTTAATAAAAATATTAAGTCGCATTTGTGACAATCATAAGAGGGTAATTAGATACACTATTGGCAAACCTCAGGCCAAGTTAAGCTTTGGCAATTGACGCGTGGAAAAGTGATTGAGTTCGGCTTGTATATCTCATGGTTTTTAGCCTTGTTTAATTTAAAAAATATTGTTTTAATAGTATTTTTTGAAGAATGTAGAAAATATGGAAAAAATTTGAATTCTAAAAAGCGTGCCTAAACACGAAGTATGATGAAAACGCTTTACCTTGAGCCCAAACAGAAATTAAGCGGTCAACGATAATGTTGACCGTTTAATGCTCGTCTAGGCGCGCATTCGCCTCACGTCCAATTTTTCCCGTTTTTTAATAAATTCACAGCTCAAACTCAGTAGTTCACTATCCTTTCAAACTTTAAAAACTTCAAACTCCAAAGAATTGAAAAAACAAAACAGAAAAAAAAAACAAAAGAACGGCTCAAAACCTCTCAATTTCTCCGCACACCGCACTGATTTCGATATCAGGTATGTATAGCATAAGGAGGTTATTATGCGTTACATTGTATTTGTAATTTTGAGGCATGTGATTCTAGTGAATTTTGATTACAATTCTTCTTTTTCTTTGTAGTTTTCATGTGTTCCCACTTTTCTATGTTTTTGAGCATCTATTTTTTGTGTTTAATTTTAATTATTATTAGTTTGTTAAATGAATAATAAAAATTTGTATTTTTTATATTTTTTGTTTATGTAGGAATTATTAAGTAAATAAAGTATTTTATAATTTTAGATGTTTAGTATATATTATTTGAATTATTGGATTTTTTACAATGATTAAAAATTTTAAATAATATTAAAAATAAAAAGCGCCTTTTTACGCCTAGGACTTTTTAGGCCTAAGATCGTAAAGTTTGAAACTTGGCCTCCACGCTTAGCCACACTTTACCCTTTTTAGAATACTGGTATGAATATGTAGTTAAATATATATATTAAAATAAAATAAAGGATATCAAAAATATTAGTTATATTGATATAAAAAAATATACGAGTTCAGGGGTGTTTGATGCACATTATGAAGAAGAAAGTGCATTTTATGATGTGATGTGATGGAAAATATTTGATTAAAAAATAAGGAAAAATTTTGAATTTACTTGTAATATTATTTTCTTGAAAAATGTGTAGTTGAAAATAAGTTTTGAAAAAATGATATTTTTAAAAAAACATGTATCAAACATGGCTCAACATTCATTTTGTGCTTTCTCTAATTGAAATAAATTAATTACAAATTCATCGTTTTCAGCCAACTATCTATGACTGATATGGCCGCCGTCTGCGACTGAAAAACAAGTAAATAAACATTAAATATAAATAAATAGATAAGCTTAAAAAACGCCTAGTCAATAAGGTATAGCTGCTCTTTCTCTGCCTATTTTTTGAATTAAATTCTGCACTTTCAAAAATTCAAGTTCAAATAAAATAGGAATAATTTGTCTGCACTAAAATATTTTCCATTGTCTGCATTAAAATAGATGTGGGTGTTTCCGTGTTATAGCTATTAACTTCGAATCGATGTAATATAAAATTCTTTTGATTCAATTTAAAGAGTGAATTCAGTTGTCGCTAATGAACAACTCAGCAATTGTCCCTGTTGGGAAATTATTTAGCTTATGTTTGAACCACATTATTTTTTTTTTTATTCTGATTATTTTACTTATTTTTAACTACACATTTTTCAATAAAATAATATTTTTCATCATATCAATAACTTTTACTTCATTTTCAATCACATATTCACATCACATCAACAATAAAAATGCATTCTTACTCCCAAAATATGCACTAAACAAACCCTTAATTTGTCATGTGGACCCACATGTGTAATTAATTGTACGGCAAAATTCATAAATCCTACTTTAAGTATACCCTATTTTAAAAATAACAAAACATCTTTCACATTTCAAAAATCAGATTTTTTGACATATATATATATATATATATATATATATATATATATATATATATATATATATATAACCCACCCACCTCCACCATCCCAACCGTTCTGACAGCCGTCTAACGGCTACTTTGATTCCGGCGATCGTTTCCGGTGGCTGCTCCGATTCCGACAGTTGTTCCAACTCTGGCGAATATTCCGGCGACAACTCGGGTATATAATATAATTAACTCACCCACCTCCACCATCCCAACCTTTCCGACAGCCGTCTGACGACTACTCTGATTCCGGCGATCGTTTCCAGCGGTTGCTCCGATTCCGACAGTTGTTCCAACTCTGGTGAATATTCCAACGACAACTCAGGTCACAAGTCACATTTCAGGTCACAAATCATAAGCTACAAGTCACAGCCCAGGTCACAAGTCACAACGCATGATTCTTTGTTTATAATGATTGATAACATGATAAGGCTCATGTCTAACATTTTTGTTAATAATCACGGGTTATTTTCAAATGGTCACAAATCAAAATTTTTATACATCACGAATTATTTCGAGGTCACAGTTCAAAAATTTTATAGATCACAATTTGTTTATCGGTCACATATCAAAATTTTTGGAGGTCACAGATTATTTCGAGGTCACAAATCAATAATTTTATATGTCATAGATTATTTTATTGGTCACGGATCAAAAAATTACAGGTTACAGATTAATTTTTAGTCATAAATTGTCGAGTTTTAAGGTTACGGATAGTCCATTATGCGGTCACAGCTAGTCTAATCTATGACCACCGTCAACAGTTGTGACCACCGACTCAATGCTGTCTCTAACAGCATCACCACCACTACACCAACAGCACCCACGCAACCACCAGATCCACCACCATCATCCACCTCCACCGCGGCTAGAAACCACCACGACCACAGCCATATATACAAAAAAAAATAGATACAAAACCGCCAACACCCCACAACCACAACCACCATCACCTCACTTCCGCCTCCACCACGTCACCACTACGTCACGATCTGAAAACCACAAACGGAAACAAAAACAAAATTCAAGACCACCTTGCCACCACACCGCCACCACCTCACGATCTGAAAACCACAATCGGAAACAAAAACCAAAAATTTGGCACCACACCACAACAACCACACAAGCCACAACAGCAACCATCAGCCACACAAACCATCGAAGAAAACAAACTCAAACCCAACGCACCGAACTGCACCCCACTATCATCACCGAATTGCACCCACAACTGGTTGACGATGACAGAGCGACGACAAACCTTCGCAGCCAGGGAGAGGAGAGGAGATGACTGCTGGAGTGTAAATTGGCGGGCGACTGTCGAGTGCAAATTGCAGCGGGCGACTGCAACCTGCAAATCGGGCGAGTGCAACCTGCAGAGAGACAGGGGCTAGGCGGAGGCAGTGGTGGTTTCAAGTTCGAGATGAGAGAGAGCGGGCGATGAGAGAGACGGGGACTAGGCGGAGGCAATTTCAAATTCGGGATGAGAAAGACGGGGATGAGAGAGTTAGGGTTTGATAAATAATTTTAGGTTGGGGTAGGTATATATAAATTATATTTTATAATATTATTATTAATATTTAATTAAATATAAAAAATCTGTATATATATCTAAAATATCTAAATTTTGAAAATAAAAACATGAAATCTGTTTTTAGAATTTGGATCTCCAAAAGTAGGGTATGGTGTAATTTTCATTTAATTGTATATAAAGGTTATCTTAAAGTTAAGCCCAAAATTAAAGTGATCTAATAAAAAATTAAGTAATTGGGCTTTGTGCATCTAAATAAAGTGTGGACCGGATTATACGTGTAGAGACCGGATCTATTATGGCTTATATTTGACGATGGGTCAAATACATATGGAATTTTCTCATTCTTTGTGTCATCATATCAACACAAGAATATAAGAGAAAGCATATTGAAGAAGAAGATCCATAAACCCACGATCAAGAATCAAGAAGAATGATTGGAGCAGATGAATTGAAAAATAAGAAATTAAGATTTAAGGATCAAGATTCAAGATTCAAATAAATAGAGTAAGGAATGTTTCACATTAATTAATTTTTATTTCTTTGTGATTGGACATGGAGATCTTAGCAATTATGTAAAGTTTAAGTCTCATGAAAAATTAAACAAGTAGTATCAGAGTCAATTCCATGTTGAAACATTGAGAATCAAAATTCTAATTTGGTTTTTGTATAATTCCATGGTTTTCAATATTAGCAATTTCGAATTTATTTTTGTTAAATTTGAAAATCATTCAATTGGTTTTCGGGTATTTTCATATCTTAAAAAAAAACGGGCGGTGGCAACGCTGCAGCGCCACCGACAGTGGCGCCTGCCGCTGCAAAAGGTTGCAATGCTTGCAGCAGAGAGCACTGCGCGGGTTTGGGGACGACGCTCTGGTTCTTAAAAAAAATTAAGGTTTCAGGTTGTGTGATTTTTTGGGGATGGAGCTTGGGTTGAAAATTTGATAATCAAGTCCTTGGTTGCAATTTCATATTAGGGTTGAGTTTTTAAAGTATCGGCCCCTTAACTTTAAAGTTTTGATTATTCAGCCTCATAAGGTTAAAATTCGTCCAATTGGGTCTTTAAAGTTCTTGGTTTAATAATTCAGTTCTTAAAGTTTGAAAATTAATTAATTTGGGTCATTAAAGTTCTGAATTTTGTAATGAAGCCCCTAAAAGTTCATAATTAATTTAAACTGGCCCCTGAAGTTTTGAATAATTGATTTTTTATCCCTAAAGTTTTGAATTATTAACCCTTAGACCCTAAAGTTTCAGAAAAAATAAATGAAGTATGAATTAACAATTAAAACTCAAATTTTGATATTAAAATAATTTTTTTTTGAATTACTACTTTTTCTAAATGAATTAATTGAAACAATATATTACCAAAGTAACATCTCTTGCCTTGACTAATTTATTTGGAATATTAGGAAGGTGGTGCGTTTGTAATTCATGCGGATATTTATCGGCCCAACGGCAGGTAAATATTTGGTTGAATTACATACGTACATGTGATAATAAATATGTAACAATTATAAGATTTTGTTTTATATGAACAATAAATCGGTCCAAAGATAGGTTTATTGTTTGACATAGTTTATTGTCAATATTTGATTACTACATCGAGAGTATCACTTACAAGTTTGTATTTCTGTCCAAAGATTAATTACCAATGTTGTACTCGGTCTCTATTATTTGAATTAATTAATTATTTAATACGGATTCCTATGTGAACATGTTAATTAGGTATAAGTTTTCTACTCAGTTAAGTCATTAACTTCTACAATATTTGTTAACATCAACTCTATTTTCGTGCTAAATGGAACCAACTTTAAGGACTAGAAAGAGGATGTTCACATCGTTCTTGGCTGCATGGACTTAGACATTACGTTAAGGACTGAACAACCCGCTGCACTTACAAATGAAAGTTCTGTTGATGAAAAATGGGACTTAGGTAAGTGGGATTATTCAAATCGCATGGTCGTATGATCATGAAACGTGGTATTCCAAAAATATTTAGGGATGTTGTGTCCGATAATATAATTACTGCTAAAGGATTTCTTGATGAAATTGAAAAAAAAATGCTTTGCAAAAAGCGACAAGGTCGAAACTAGTACCTTTTTCGTGAACTTAGTTTCACTAAGGTATGGAGATAAAATAAATATTCGGGAGTACATCATGGAGATGTCTCATCTTACTTTAAAATTGAAATCATTAAAGCTTGGGTTGTTTGATGACTTGCTCGTGCATTTAATTTTGATTTCTATTCTTGCACAATTCGGTTAATTAAGGTCAGTTATGACTGTCAAAAGGGAAAGTGGACTCTTAATGAGCTCGTTTCATATTGTGTGCAAGAAGAAGAAAGACTAAAGCAATATAAAATTGATATTACTTACTTGGAAAGTACCTCTAAGGACAAATAATAAAAAAATAAGAAAACTGCATCCAGTTCGGTTCAAAATAAATAGCAAAAGCTTGAAAGGGATAAATTTAGCTGTAACGTTTGTGAAAATTTGGGATATATAAATAGAGATTGTACTAAATACAATGCTGGCGTGTAAAGAAAAGTACACTTCTCACTTTGGTTTGTTTTGAGATAAATTTAGTTTCAATACCTAGACACACGTGGTGGATAAACTTCGGTACCACTACTCACATAAATGTGTCTATGCGGGGTTGCTTGATCTGCCAAAATCAATTGATGTTGAAAAATTCATCTATGTGGGGCGATGACAAATTAGTTAAAGTTGAGGCTATATGGACTTTATGTTATCATTAAAGACTGATTATTATTTGAATTTGAATAAGACATTTGCGGCATCGTCTTTTTGGACGGAATTTGATTTCTATTTCTACGTTGAACAAATTTGGTTATTCTTGTTTAATTTGAAATAATCAGTTTGATCTTTTTCTTAGCTCAAATCTTGTGGGTACCAGTTCTTAATCTAGTTACGATAACCTATGTGTGTTTAATACGATTACCTCTTATAAATAAATATTGTATGTGAATTCATGTGGTATTAAACATAAATTAACCAATGAGAATTTCGCTTCATTATGGCATAAGTGTTTAGATTACATTTCTCAAAAAAAATTGAAAAACTTGTGTCAAAAGGAATTCTTGATTCCCTTGATTTTTCAGACTTAAGTGTTTGTGTAAATTGTATTAAGGGAAAACAAACAAACATAAGGAGATTAGGTTCCAATAGGACTTCAGATGTCTTAGAACTATTTCATACAGATATATGTGGGTCATTCCTTTCGGCTTATTGAAATGGTCAACAGTCATTTATTACGTTCATAGACGATTATTCCCATTATGGATACTTGTATCTCATTCATGAAAAATCTCAATCACTGGATGTGTTCAAGACTTATAAGGCTGAAGTTGAAAATCAACTCGGCAAAAGAATAAAGTACGTTAGATCTTACCATAGAGGTGGATGCTATGATAAATATGACAGATCAAGATAACAATGTCCAAAGCTTTTTACTAAATTCTTAGAGAAATGTGGAATTGTCCCACAATACACCGGATCTTTCTGGGTAGAAGCACTAAAGATTGCAGTTTAAATTCTCTACAAAGTTCCAAGTAAAGCAATTGTTAAAAGGGTTACAATATTTTTTAAAGATCTCACTATTAGGTCAATTTTCGAAATGGAAAATATTTGATTCCTTGAGGATGTAGAGTTTGCAGGAGGAGATAAAGTTATAAGGTTAATGATTTTGTCTTGGATGAAATATATATATATATATATAACTACATTACAAAATCTCCTATACACAATCAAAAGATTGTTCCAGAAAAATAAATTCAACAATCTCAAGAACAAATATCATTAAGGAAGTCCACTATAAAAAAGAGAAATACAATTTTAGATAACTTTATAATCTTTCTCCAAGAAAATATGGATGTCATGGATTGATGAAAGAAAAATTGATCAATCAACTTTCATCAAGCCATGCAAAGGAATAATTATAAAGAGTGGATTGATGTCATGTATAAAGAGATAAAGTTCATAAGTAACAATGAAGTTTAGGAACTCATCATATTGCTCGACGGTGCGAAACTCATTGGTTGTAATTGGATATTTAAAACTAAGCTCCTGTTTGGTACATATTAAAATTTTCATTTTCATTCTTCTACTCAACCACGCATTCTTCAATAAAATAATATTTTCCATCATATCAATAACTTTTCTTTATTTTTTAACCACACATTCTACATCAATCTACTATTCCAAAATAATGTGGCTCAAACACACCCTAAGCGGGATTTGAAGGGTAATATGGAGAGATATGAGACTCATCTTGTTGCAAATAACTTTACTCAAAAGGAAGACATTTACGTTAAACAGACTTTCTCCGGTTTATGTGAAAGACTCTTTTAGGACAATTATGGCATTTGTGACACATTTTGGTCTTAAAGGAATTCTTATATGGGCTTAAGCTGGTTTCCGCAATGGTATTACAAATTTCATCAAATAATTATCTCATTTGATTTTGAGATGAATTCAGTTGATGATTGTGTATATCACAAATTCAATGGAAGTAATCATATTTTTTGTATTGTATGTCGATAACATATTGCTTGTCTACAATGATATCTTAAAAGATTTGAAATGCAGACATGTAAAGTGATACCCCTATTGTTAAAGGAGACAAGTTTAGTCTCAATTAATATTTTATGGATAAATTTAAAGAAAAAGAAATACATCAAATTCCATGTGCTTTAACAATTGAGAATTTTAATGTATACTCAGATTTGCACACATTTGGATATAACATTCATTTGTGATGAAAATTTGGAAAGCAGTAATGAGCTTATTCAGTATCTATAGAGAACTAAGGATTGCATGATCACATTCAGGAAAATCAGACTAATTGAAGATAATTGAATATTCTCATTCTGATAATGGAATATGATTGCAAAATATTGTTATCAAGCTACATATTGTGGATGGAATTGAAAGACCACTTAAGTTATTTTGTGATAATGTCAGTCTTGTATTCCAATAGGAATATAACAATGTCAAAATTTATAAACGTTAAGTTCTTAATTGTTAAAGAAAGAATTTAAAGTGATTAGATTTCTAAAAAGCATATTAGGACAAACTCCATAATCATGGATCTATTTACTAAATGGCTACCACTCAAGATCTTTCATGAGCATAATACTCACATGGGTGTTGCATCTTTTGATGATATGTCAGTTTAGTGGTAGTTTGTATTTAGATATTGTCTGTTTTAGATACATATTTTTGTCCATGAATATTCGGTTTATTTTAGTAATAAAATATTCCGTTCAGTTTCTACTCTAATTAAAGTTTTTTTAGGCTGATCTCATCATGTATTAAAGAATAAAATAGGAACATTTGGAAATATGCATGTTTGGATCACATCCATTGATATGTTTAGTTATGATACTTGTAACGAAGACCGTTTTGATCCTATATTGATATAATCAATGGACGATATTATTTGGAGATGCTTTTAGTTATGATAGCAAAAGTTTTGAGCTTATAAGGTTATACACATTTATAAAGTAGCATATGTAGCCCAAGTGAGAGATTATTGGGAAATTATTTAATTTGTCATGAGGGTCAACATATGTAATTAATTGTGTTTAAAGACTATTTTAAAGTTAAGCCTAAATAATATGATCCAGGAGTCGAGCCCGACGAGAACAAGCCCGGGACGAGACTTGTTGATTATTGAATGAGGCCTGATAACACGTTCGAGGGCAAAGCGAGGGAAAGAGGCGATACGATTTCTTGCTCAAGCTATGGTGGACGAAGTTTCAAAGTTAACAAGTCAAAGAAAAAGTTTCATGTTGGGTTTGGAAGAAGAAACCAAATAGATCAAAGAAAACAAATGGATCAACTCGATTTAAGTAGCAAACGAGCAGCGTGGATAAAAACGGACATAACTTTCAGCTCGGTTGTCGAATTTTCGCAAAAGAGTACATTCCGAAAATAGCATGAAATTCTGCACAAGGCTTCGTGGGCGCATAGTACTTTTGGACTTGCAGTCGCACAGAAACAGGCCGAAAACAATTTGGCGGAAAACTTTCCATTTTTCGCGAATTTCCTTGTTAGACTAGAATTCTATTTTCTTTTTAATTTTACAATATTTTGTAACATAATTATATTTTTACTAGGTTTTCTGGTCATTAGTATAAATAGGACTTCATTATCAATATATGGACCTTTTGACAAATTTATTATTGAGATACATTTGAGAGGCTATTGTGCTTTTCAAAGAAAAAGTTTCATGTTGGGCTATTGTGCTTTTCAATTTCGCTCTTCTTAGAACAATCTGAACTTATCAAGAGGATTCTTGTGGTATTCAACACTGAGTGCGGATCAAGATATTGTGTAATTAAGAGATCTTTCAAAGACTATTTTTGATTGGTTGATTGATTCATTTAATTGTTAGTTCAAACTCAAAATCGGGATTATCTTTTGGACTTTCTTGAGATCTTCAATCTCGTTGTGGATTGCGTAATGTTCGTTGTTACGTGGTTCTCATCATTAAAATTAAAGTGATCTAATAAAGAATTAAGTAATTGGGCTTTGTGCATCTAAATAAAGTGTGTGCCGGATTATGTGTAGAGATCGGATTCATTCGAGTTTGTATTTGACAATGTGTCAAATACATATGAAAACTATATATGAGGTTATGTTCCCCAATTCATATGTAATTTTCTCATTCTTTGTGTCATCTCATCAACACAAAAATACAAGAGAAATCATATTGAAGAGGAAGACCCATAAACCAACAATCAAAAGTCAAGAAGAATGATTGAAACGATTAAATTGAAGAACGAGAAATCAAAATTTAATGATCAAGATTCATTATTCAAGATTCAAATCAATGGATTAATGTATGTTTCGCATTGATTAATTTTTTTGGTGATTTAACATGGAGATCTTGACAATTATGTAAAGTTTAAGTTTCATGAAAAATTCAACAGTCCTGTCATAATATAAAGATGCTAGGTTGCATAAATGGAATTCGTGGTCAGTATATTCCTCTCTAGCTAATTTTATTATTTTATAATGCGGGATTATTGATCTTTTATAAAGGCTCTGTTTGGTGTAGCTTTTTTTGAAGAATTCTATTAAATTTTGATAGATTTGTTGGCTTGCATTTCAAATATAAAACTTCAAACCTACAAGTTCGACGTTTGTTAAGAAAGTAGAGTACATATTCATTCGTCCAAAATGCCAATTTTACCCTTCCGCTTGAAAAGTAAAATGACTGAAAAGATTTACATGCTCCACATTCAATAGAGGGCGAAATAGACGTTTTCACAAAAAGCCACCTATTTTGACAGTTTCATAATCTTGTGCACCTCGTATTTTTGTTCATTCTCTTTTACACGTGTATGGGTCCACATTATTAATTTTTCAATAATGTTATAACGAGGTAAATTATAAAAAAAAAAACACATATCTTTAGCGGCATTCTAAAAAATTCGTCTAGGTGTTGAGCTCGGGTAAAATGTCTTGCTTCGTTCTCAGACACTTCTTTTATTTTTTTAATTCCTAAACGTCTGAATTTTTTCATTTATCTCTTTCGTCTTTCCTGGACTTATTAGTTTTTTTATTATTATTTTCTCTTTTTTAAATAAGGTCTTTTATTTGACTTTAACTTTCTTTTAAAGATTAAAAAAAAAAATTCATTTGATTTTAATTTAAATGAGTTTTTAAAAGATTTTATCTGTAGAAAAATTAAAAATGACTTTATTTAAATAATTAAATAAGATTTAAGTTATTGTGTCATCTACATTATGTAATTATGATTTTGAGACTCTTTATTTTGTTACAAACTCCAAAAGTATGTATGAAGTTCATATAAATCTCTCAAGTAGAATTGTCTTGTTAAAATTGAGACTATAAAATATATTCTAATTTTTGCATGTCAAAGACTTAAAAAATTATGTAATTGACTAATGGTAGAAATTATTAAGTAAATATAGTATTTTACAATTTTAGATATTTGATATGTATTTTTTTATTTTTTTATTTTTAAAATGATTTTTAAAATGATTAAAAATTTTAAAATAATATAAAAAATAAGAAAATGTTTTTTTTCACGCCTAAACCTCACATAAACACGTAAAGTTTGAATATTCACCTCTACGCCTAGGCTTGTAAAGTTTGAAACTTTTTAGAACCTTGGTTATTAATGAAAAACAATACATGGATATTTTGTGAACTGCAAACTTGTTGCAAAAAAATCTTTTTTTTATTATTTGAATAAATTTACACTTCTCGTCTTTAATCTTTACAAAATGTAACAAAAATCTAATCTCAATGCTTTTTGGAAAATGCTACTTGGTGTTCATTATGGACACCATTATGTACATACTAATGTACAAATAGTAAAACCCATGGTTTTTTTAGCATAATCCATTCTGCCCGCAAGCAACCGTCCACAAATCTTTCCCATTATCACAATCATCACCATGAAATTTCCTCTCAAAAACCTCAATATTAGAGGTCAAAACCAAATGAAGATTGTTGCCAATTGGTGGAATAGGTCAATTAAGTTTGTCACTTGATCCCCTCCCGTTCAAAATACAAAAATGCTATTCATCCTCACTCGAATTGCAACCCATTTAATTTCACATTTCATTTAATTCCACATTAACGCCACCTAAACTAGGATTGTAACCCCAATGAAGATGAATAACATTGCTCTTCAAAAATAAGAGTAACATATTTTACATTCTTGTCCGATAGCATCGTTTTCTATCCAATTATATCATTCAAACCAATAGTTTTATAGCTCAAACTATCCTTGCCCTTATCGAATTTCTACTCAAATGTCCTTCTCTACCCACTCTCCATTTCCCACATTATTTCATTGATTGAAAATCTAGACATCGAAGTCACAATCCCATGACATTTTTAAGGCAAAAAAAAAAAATGTATATACCAGTCTAGTATAATTCACCCCCCCCCCCCCCCCCCCCCCCCCTCTCTCTCTCTCTCTCAAATCCAGCAAAATTCTCTAGACATTGCACTGTTCACACACGTTTGTTTAATCGTGTCTCACTGTCACACGATTTTATTCAAAACGTTTAATCGTGTGTCCCTATATGCTTTATATTTGGGTCAATTTTGGATCCGGCCCGAATCTCGTTTAATAAATTCAGGGCTTCCTTACCCTGTCAGATTCATTTCGTGAAATCCAAGTAAAATTTCTCTGGCGAGAAAGGCCTGCTCCGATCAGGTAAATCGACGTCGTTTCACCTCTCTCCTTTTTGGTTTACTTTTTACAAATTCTGAAATTTCAATTTTTGTTCCTGAAGGTTTCTGACCGAAATGGATAAGGAGAAAATTGAAGAATTGAAAATCCAAATGCAGAAATGGTTGAACGAGGCCCAAGAATTTATTCAGAAAGTTCCGCCAATTCAGCTTTATGCCGCAATTGGAGTAGTCTTGGTCACCGCATTTTTCTTCATTATTAGTAATTCCTCAAACTTTAGAGTGTTTTAATTTGATACAAATTTTAAGTTTGATGAATTATTCTTCTCTGTTGAATTGCTGCATTTTGTTTCAATAGGATGTGTTGATGCACAATTTTTCGAAATTTCTTTGGTATTATTAGCTAATTGGGTGTTGTATTGAAGCTTGAAATTATTTATTGGTGTATTGAATTGACACTTTTAATGACTCTTCGAGATTTAAAAAGTTTAGGGGCATTTAAGGTATGCTTCTGGAGACTCTCTAAACCTATGGTGTATTCAACCAAGACTTTTATAAACTTTTAAAAAGTTCTAAAAGACAATATGTATTCAATTAAAATTTTTTAGAAGTCTCGATTCAACGATAAGTTGTAGGGGTATTCAAATTTTTATGATTTGTACAGAGTTTTATAAAAGTCTCCTTGGTACTAACTCTTAAGCAAAAAGTACTAAAACAAAAACTCAAAATTTGTAATTCATTAATCACAAAATTTTGGGAGATTTTCACGTAAAACTAAAAAGAAATTAATGTGTATTTTTTTTTGCAATATTTCTCTTTCTTTTTCTCTTCTACGAATATTAGATTTATGATTAAAATTTATTTTTTTATATCGATTATATTATTTTATATTTTTCTTTTTTCTCTCTCTTATTGTTTATTTTTATGAAAGAATTAAATTGTATTCTTATAACTTTTTTTTTTCATTCATTTTTTCTGAAAAAATTATTTTTAATTAAATTATAAAATTTTATATAGACTAATTTATTATTAAGTTTAAATATTTATTTTTTAAATGTATATTATATTAATAATGTTGAATATTAAATTTATTTTTTAATAACTATTATTTATTTAATTAAGGTCTTAAATTTTTATTCTTTTTGAAATATTTTTTTATTATATGGGTGGAAAAGAAAGGAGAAGGGGGAATGTTTATAAGCATCACCCCTTATATGATAATTTCATAATATTGTACTAGATTCACATAAATTTTATCTCAAATGAAAGTCTTCAAAAATCTTTTGAATTCTATAAAAGTCTCTAAAAGTTTTAAAATAAAAGTTAATTAAAGTTTACAAAAAATTTCCACTAATTCCATACAAACCTTTAAAAAAATCCATGAAATCCACATAATTCATGACTTAAAAAAAGTCCATCAAAGTCTTCAAAAGTCTCAATTGAATCCACCCCCCTTAGTTGTTATGAACATTTTAAAATTCAACTGTGTCATAGAAATGTCTCGTCTTTTTTTTTTTATTTTTGGATTCAGAAAATTCCAGAAAACCTCAGTTCAATAACGTAACCTTAATTTTGATCCTATTTTCTATACTATGAAGTATTAAAGCGGCCCTTTAAGTTGAAACTTGTAATTTTGTTAGATGGTACTATGAATTTGATCCTATTTTCTATAGCCTTTAAGTATTAAAGTGGCCCCTTAAGTTGAAACTTGCAATTTTGTTAGCATGGTGCTATGATTAAGCAATGCAGTCTGCTACATGTTAAGGACTTAGGCTCAATGGATCGTCGAAGTAAGGCTACTCACTCCTTTACAATACTCTGCCACATGTTAAGTCATTTGCAATGTCTTCAAAGATTCTAAAGCAGCACAACAGCCTAGAGTTCTTGGCCAATGACACATGTCCCTAGGAGGCCGAATATCCCAATTGAGAACTATGGTGGGAAGATTTTCTTATTAGGATTTAAGCAATAAAAATGAAAGTGCTCCTGAATTTATGTCGTGTTTTTAAATATTTCATTCTCGTGTCTTGGTTAATAATTTTATCCCTGAAGTGAGAAAGATAGTTTTCTCTTCTGAAATGAGAAGGATAAAAAGTAAAAGATATAATAAGAAAAAAAAAATGAAGGGAAATTTCTAGGTAATTACTCACTTTTTGTCTCTAAAGCAAAACCCATGAGAAATGAATGTACAAATCCAAGGGAGAAAATTTGAAATTTACTCATTCTTTTTATTTTTTATTTTTTAAGTCAAGGGTGCATAGAACGGAAGAAACCAAGATAAATTTCTCATTCATGCTTGGTTCACAAGGGAAATTGAAAGAAGAAAATGTTCAATTGTAATTTGAGGGAAGGATTTTTTTATTTACACAAGATTTTCGTTTTGATTTTTCACAGTGCTAAATGGTATCTGAAGCGCATTAGATATTGGAGTTCATACTGTTAGGAGAGAGAAACTGAGGGAATTTAGTATTATCTGCTATTGAGCAAATATGGATTTCTATCAAAAAGGAATAATTGATCAAGTTGTAGTTTCAGGTATGTTGAATTGGATGGATTACTGATGGGATGATCAAATAATTTATCTTCTGACTTCTTTCTTGGGATACACAAGATTTGTATACTTTGTTTTCGTTCATCATTCCTTAGATTTAGAATTCACTTCAGCACAATTCCCTGCCAGAAGCTTAAATATGATTTCTCAGAAGACATTTATTGCTTTGCAGTTCGATTATTCAAGCGTAAGTCAGCTAACACCATTGTGTTAACTGGGCTTAGTGGAAGTGGAAAAACTGTTCTCTTTTACCAGGTCAGCCTCTAAAAAATGGTTAGTGAAATTTTGGATTATGGCCTCTATTCCTACTATTAAGATATGTTGTTGATTCAGCTTCGAGATGGCTCCTCTCATCAGGGTACTGTGACATCAATGGAACCAAATGAAGGTACTTTTGTGCTACACTCCGAAACAGCAAAGGTATTGCACGATATTTGCTGGCAAACGTTCATATATAGATATATTTTTCCTGTTTTTTGGCTAGTGTGCTTAAATGCATAGTTGATTGCTCAGGTTCAGTAAAAAGGATGTTAATTCTTGTACATATTTTGAGGAACTGCACTGGATTATGTCTTCCAAGACTCTAGAATTTTAAAAACATTAATTTCATTTCTCCTATCCCTTTCACAAGTTAATTGAAAGATTTATGTAGCTGAATCTTATTTTGCCTGTATTGCAGAAGGGGAAAGTAAAGCCTGTTCATCTCGTTGATGTTCCTGGGCATTCTCGTCTTCGAACCAAACTAGATGACTTCTTGCCTCAAGCGGCGGCAGTTGTTTTTGTGGTGGATGCTGTGGAATTTTTACCAAATTGCCGTGCTGCTTCAGAGTACATGCTCAGTGCCTTGATTCAAGCATTCACGTGCACACACACACACCCCCACGAGAGTACAGATAACACATGGACTCTAACATCTATTGTTTATTTTGTGCTAAAGGTACCTCTATGATATTTTGACCAAGGCAAATGTAGTGAAGAAAAAGATTCCAATATTACTCCTTTGCAACAAGGTGGATAAAATTACTGCACATACAAAGGATTTTATCAGAAAACAGCTGGAAAAGGAAATGTAAGGAGTATTTTATAAATCATTAGGCTTTCAGTAATTTAAGTTATTCCCTCTTTCAGTCTTTCACGTGTGCAATCCTTTTTAAGATGGTTAGTTTCTGGCCTTACTGCTCATTATTTTTTTGACAATATGAACATTTTTATTTTATCATTAAGAGTGTGTTTGATTGGCTTGGAAAGTATATCCTAGAAAAGAAAATATTTTCTTTGTTTTGAGGAAAATAAAAACCAACTCCCCCCAAAGAAAATGTTTTCCTTAAAAACAAGGAAAATTAGGCATATTTTTAAAATTTGGAAAATATTTTTTATGGAAAAAAAATATCAATCAAACACTTCAAAGTAGGGATTTGGATGGAAAACTGACATTTTCCATGGAAAATATATGCAATCAAAGACACCCTAAGTGAAATAGATATTCCAACATAAAGAAGGTAACTAGAAACCCATAGATATGCCATGTAATTGGCTAATGGATGGAATAATGAAAACTTTGAACCATTACACTTGTGCACAGGAAAAAATAGAACATAAGTTAAATGTAAGTGAACTCAGCAGTTGCTGTTTTTCTACAACTTACAAAGTTGGAAGTAGTGATATTAGGCACATACGAATTAGAGTTAACAAGGAGATTAGTGAAAGGTGGAAAAGGTTTGAGGGGAGCCAAATGTTAGAGGAGGGAAAATTACTCTAGAAAAAGATGAAAATTAAATCAAAAAATAATCTTTATGCAGAATTATCGTATCTGAGGATGAAGAAGAGTAATATATTGACTTTGAAGTGACCAGTTAATGTCAAAGTATATGTTTATTATGAAATGGAAAATGACAAACTTAGACAGTCACATTTGTGACCTTGTAGAGCACCAGGGGGAAACAAACAACTTATAAAGAGGCTTAACATCATAAAGTGTGTTCTTATGGCCAACTAACATGGAGAGTGAGACAAATGGACATGACCAATGGTTGACATTAGATTTGATATGATCTTCTCCGTATTTCATACTTATCAAATCATTTGTATATGGCGTTATTCTCTTCCTGTTGTAAATGAAGTTCAATAAATGTGTTGGCTAATGTATTTGTGTACGGTGTACCAATTATTACTGTTAACCCTTAAATCCACAAATTGATTTGCTGCCTGCTCTTTTGATTTAGTGACAAGCTTCGTGCATCAAGAACTGCACTATCTTCAGCGGACATTGCTAATGAATACACACTCGGGGTACCTGGAGAAGCCTTTGCATTTTCTCAGTGCCATAACAAAGTGACAATTGCAGAAGCATCTGGTTTGACAGGCGATGTATCTCAGTTGGAGCAATTTATCAGGGAACATGTAAAGCCTTGATATACAATATGCAGAACTTAGAGAAGTTATGTTTTGTTTGCTTGTGAGTTCTAATATTGCATTTACCAAATTGCTGACCTCATGGAATGCACTTATTCACATGTTTTGTAAGGAGGGTATTTTACTGTGTATCAAAGATGCACTGAATGTGTGGCAAATGAATTGGGAAAAGGAAACCGAGTGGCTCTTCTTGGAAGTATTTTAACATCTTCAACATTAATTGATAGAAAATGATCTCTTCATGCTGATTCGATCCTACTTGATATCATAAATCCCCAAGTATTCATATTATGGTTGTAAAACAAGCGTAACAACGAAGGCTTTCTTCCCGCGAAATTTAGATTTGTTGGAAACTTATCTATTCATCACAAAAAAGCACTTCTACTATAAGAATGAAGACATAAAATTAATTATTATAAGTTAAAAAGTAAAATTTTCAGCAGAGGAATGATACCAATTTACATAAAATTTGTTACAAGCCTCTCATTTCTTGAAAACTCGTTAGATTCTTCTTCTATTATCTACCCGTGGTCTCTTAGTAGAACCAGCTTGTACGTGCTCCATGCTTGATTGTATCTACAATGATGGAGAAAGATGATGAAATTTATATAAAGATGAGATAACTTGAAGATATTACACAATTGATTATTACCTTATTCAACTTCTCCCTGACGAATTGAACCGTTTGATTCATGGATTGTGATGAGAAATATTCCTGATATCAACCAAAAGTGAAGGATTAAAAAATTGAAAGGATCTTCTGCCAAATAATTAGTATTGTTACCTCTCTCAACTACAACCACGACATGAGGTTCACATCCCCTACCGTCAGTGAGTAGCCTAACTAACGAAATAAAGTTGGGATAGCTAACTTATTCTTACTAGGGAAAATTTTAATTTTTTCTTCATAAGTAACTCTTATGTTACTCCCCGAAATAAGTAATCTTTTCCTAGGAATTCTTTCACCTATAAAAATACTTATTAGTTCAAAACTTGCTTATTTTCTTATAAGTAGATTTTTAACGTTAGACAAATATGTCATAGATAGCCAGCTGAAGGAAGAGAAATTGGAAATAAATTCAGTGGTGTACAATGGCAGCCTTAAATCTGAGAACTCGAGGGATGTCTTTAAAGCTTTTAACCACATAGCAAGTCGGAAGAACTGAGGAGCTTTCTTTTCTTTGTTTCTTATTAGCATTAATCTATTGTTATTTTCAATTTTCTTCGTGGGGTGGTGTTTTAAGGAATGAATAATGCCATTCATCACTGGTCTTCGTGACAATGAACCTTTAATTCATGGTCCAATTCATAAAAATGTATCACAACTCTGTTGTACAATTTTTCAAGGGCCCACAGGCACCTAGACCCATGATGATCTCTACTAAATAGCATTACTCTTAAGGAACTGGTTTGGAGACTCTACAATTCTCTATCATACTATAGTGCTCCCATGATGATCTCTACTAAATAGCATTACTCTTAAGGAACTGGTTTGGAGACTACAATTCTCTACCATACTATAGTGCTGTGCACGATATAAATTCATCTCTTACAGGCTACACGTATGGCTAACTGCATAAATTATTTAGCTAGTCCAAATTGTCAATTTGCAGAAGATTACATTTAAGGAAAAATGTAATATCCTCATGAATCACGTTCTATTGAGACAAACTCCAATTTTCATCCATAAATTTACCTTGTCAGAAGAAACTGATGTCATGGGAGCTGAATCTCCATCGTGAGCACTGTTCTCCCTGAACTCCACAACATAGGAACACATTTATTGTAATCTGAAATGATATTCCTCGGATAATATTTCATGGTAACACGACATAAAAACTACCTTTGAATGAATTCAGATGTTTGGGCAGATAAAGGATCACTAACAGCATGTGCCCTGGAAACTAAAGACCCTCGGGATCTTTTAGCTGAAATCACATGAATCAATTAGACGTGCATCACATTTTACAAATTATAAGGGAATATCATTGGGGAGATATAACTTATTACGCAGCAGACTTACGGTTCAATCTTGCTAGAACTTCCTTTCTCCTCCCTTCCAACTTCTCCTTTGTGTCAGAGAGGGTCTCGTATTGAGGTGCATATGATACTAGTAATCGATTCCCAAGGAAAACGAATTCATCAAGTTTCCTCTTGGCAAACCTATAATTATGTTTAGACATCAATTTCACTCATGATTGAATTTAAATAGTTGTAGAACACACAAATCAGCATTCAGGAATGAATAATAACATTTCAAAATAAACAAGAATTGATGCATTTAATCTAGTGTAGATATGGGAAAATAAAAGAAAAATCATCAAATATCAAAAATCACCTGGCATTGTCGACCTGATAATACTTGATCCAGTAAACATCGGTGTATGGCTCACAGTCTTCTGCATCCATTGGTTTACATCTGAACAGCACTTTCCAAAAGCGCAATGATTTTGATGTCATACAAACAACACAGAAATTCTCCCCCGCCCAAAGGAAAAGGATAACTTGAAATAACCATCACAATCAATCAAATTTAAGTTACCCCAGATAAATTAGCATAACACCCATTTGAAAAAAATAGATATAAACCTACTTCAAAAGCTGCCAGAGAGTTCATTTACACACACACACACATGTACATTCATTATAATATAAATGCTGGTGGGGTTCTTACTCTTCAACTTGTCCATAAGTAGAGAACAATTTCAAGAGCTCATCACCACAACCCAATGATGGAACATTCCTCACAATCAAGTATCTGCATGAAATTGGTCAACAAAATTTATAATTAACTCGCAAATTTCTAAGCACAAATTTGATTTCCTTTTCTTATTATTTGTAATAAATTGACGAAAAGAGATAATAAATACAAACTTGGATTCATCACAAACTGTGTATACGCGAACTGCAGGATGGTCTTCCTTGTATTGAGGCATACCCTATAAACTCAATTCAAAAACTCTGTCTAATGTGCACGACGGAATTTATCAGAAGAGAAAAATGTTTGAGCAATCCAATCACACTAGCTACGGGACATCAGATTTAGAGAAATTTACAAATATAACTATGAAATAAGACACTGAACAATCTCTTGTGAACTTTTAAATTTATCATAACTTCTATAGTCCCACAGCTCCTCTTCAATCTATCATTCTTTTGTAAACTTCCAATTGTAGCATCAAATTTAATAGGTCCAATTAAAAAAGACGAAAATGTTAATCTTCAATCTTAATAGCTCTTTATTTGCCTGAAGCTTTAGTCTATGATAAATAAACTAAATAATAAAATCTGGGGGACCGTTCCACCTACCAAGGTTTTTGATAAATATATTTGACAAAAATTCTCAACTCTTAATTTAAATTAATCTAATGGTTTAGATATTCTTCTTAAAACCTTCCGTACCAGACACCCTTCCACTACCCCCACCACACACGCTATACATTGATGGAGACATAGGATGAGTCTCCCTCTACACTATACATTCTTTCATAAGAATATGATGTATTTTAAAACTATATTTCAGAAATCACAAGAACATGAACTATTATTAAAAGGGCTCATGTTGAATTAATTGGAAACCTTCAACTTGAGTTCCAGTGAGGTACTTTGAAACCTATCTTCATCGATTAGCTTCTTATTTGGGCCAATGACTGAATTTTAAATCAATTCCATTTGAAGAATTTGAAAATTCACAAAACTGTGGGTCCATTTCAATTTCTATCTAGCCAACAAAAAACACCATTAATATGTAAACATAAACTGTGTATCACAAGTTCAATATGTAAATGTATATATACATATATGTAGAGAGAGGAGAGAGAGAATGTGGCAACAGGGTACGCAAGATTTAAGGAGGGTGGGGAGGGTATTTACCTAATTGGTGTTGGACGGACCCATTTGAAAATTTTAAATTGTTTTAATGAAATAAAAGTGGCCTGTTAGATCCACTTAAATTAAGGATTGAGGCGCAATTAAATTTGGACATGATCTCTTAAAGTCTGGTTTCTTAGAACCGGATCAAACCAGAATCAAGGTAAGAATTTTAATGTAAGGCAAAATCCAGGAGGTTCTCTATATGAGCCACAGTAATTTTAGCTCAACGCTGAAAATCAAAAACAGAAAACTGTAGGTGGTAAATTTAGAGTTCTGAGCATACTTACTGTGATGGGTATAACAAATTCCTAAAATCAATGTGCGTCGTATAGGTAATGCATCAATAGTGTACAATTCCATAATATGCATTTCCATCCTCAGCTACTCTTGTACACAACTAAGAGCATGTTTACAAAAAAATGGCAAAAAGCCACAGAAAAAAAATGAAGAAACACAAAATGCATTACACATTTAGAATATAAAAGCTTATTTATCATTTTATTCAAATAAATTAAATTAATTGTTAGAACGTAATTGTTGCTAGGGGAAACGGCTAATTGTGAAACAAATATTGAATTGCATGAAAAAACGTTAGCAACAAACAGTTTCAATGCACCAATGGGACACCATATTATTTAAGGTAAATATTATGCATAATCTGAACTGTTATGGGAATTATAAAAAAAATTACAGAATGAAAACACAAATTGTTCACTACCTCCATCAGTCAATTACCCAACAGACGGGTGGATCCAAGATGAACCAGCCAGGGGGCTTGGATAATATTTTTTTAAGAGAATTTCGACAGTTTGACGTCAGATCACATTTTAAAAAAACCATTGCACATAAACACTACTTCAAGTCCACGTTTGGTATACAATATTAAACCATTCTTGAGCGTACAATGAACACAACTTTAACTCTAATCCACTTGTGAAACATACCTCAAATTCCTATAGGCAACACAAGGTAAACATCATATCTTTCAAATAACACCAAACACTGTAAACAGGCATTCTGATTCAACTCTAGTCATTCAGGAAAATCCAAATCCAACAGGATTCTTCAAATTAATACACATCATCTAAGAGCAATCTACTCAAAAAGAAGTCAAACCTCTATAAATATCATTTCATTTAAATGGCTAACAATCAACTAACAAATGCATTCCTGGACAATGAATAAATGGAATGATTAGATAAAAGAAAATCGAAACCATCACTATCAAATTTGACGACATGTATCAATTAGAACTTAGAAGAACTCCATTAAGAAGAGGAAATAGAAATAGCACCATTGAAACATTTTGATTGACTAGAAATGGGATAATTCGAGAAGTATTAATGCATTAACATAGTAAACATGCTAGAAAAAGGGAACAAGTATTTTTGCCAAATAGATGGCAATAATACATTTTCCAAATGAGACGAGGAAACAAAATTTCTATTCTACTTTCTATAGCAGACAAACACTCCATGATGAGCAAGTAAGATATTCTTAAACAACTAAAATAATAGATAGGGAGTAGCATGATATAGAAGCTTCCGGTTCAGGTGCTCAATGAATGAGGTGGGAGATAAAAAGCATCACATTAACTAAAAATAAAAAAACCATTGAAACCACAAAATATCACACAACCATTGAAAAAATGATTACAAACCTGACAGATGTATCCAAGTCAACACCTTTATTATTGGCTGTAAAAACTACAAGAAAAAGTAAATAATTACTTGACTTTTATATCTTTTAACATCCCAACTATGCCCAAAAGGGATTATAAATGCTCTACCAGTAAACACATACATCAATATAACTAGAATAGTTATTTAATTTTGAATTTTAGCATATATAAGATTTGAGAAGAAAAGGGGTACGTTAAAAACAAATCAACTGAAGAAATACTTCACAGAGAACAAAACTTTATAATTAAAGGAGGAAAAACGAGGAATTAACTGAAGAAAATGGTGCCTGGGTGAAACACAGAATCACAGTATTTATGAAAGAAAACAAGTTGTGCACAAAAAGTCAATCACCTACTCAACCGATGAAATTACGAAATTTATGGAAAAAAATAATGCAGAACACTACTCAATTACTCAACGCTCAAGAAGCAAAAAGACATGGCATTTTACCTATCAAAGACTTAAAAAAAGTCGAAACTAAGCACAAAAGATTCCCAATAGCTTGACTCTGACTTTTGTTCTTGTGATCTACACTGGGCGAATGGAGATTTGAATCTGATTCAATTGCAAAACCATTTAATATCAATACCGAAGGCCATTTTTATTAAACAGATGGCCAGATTGATATAGTTTAAGCAGAGTATAAATCGCAGTGGACATATATTCATTCCCTTCACATTTCATAAGAATTAGTAACACGAATATTTCAAGAAAACATAAGGAAGGCAAAGTAATGCAGCAAAAATGAAATTCTAATCGAACGAGACAACATATAATAAAGTTTGCCAACACTCAAGAATTCAACTTTAGATATTCTAAAGAAACAAATATTCATATTGGGATATTCTAATTTACCTCAACATTCAGGAGTTCAAGGCAAAAAATTGAAACCCAATTCAGAATCAATAAACCTACGGTGGAGGTAGAAGTGTAAAAATAAAAATCTATTAAACCACAGATTTAAAATTTTCAAAATTAGAACCCAATTCAAAGACATCAAGTAACTATTAACCGAGAAACAGTTTTGCAAATTTTCAAATATGTACAAAAATTTCAAATTATGGTTACCTTCTACAATATTTTCCAGAGGCCTTGGAATTGTTGGTTCTTCTATCGTACACCTCCGTGTGTGGGTGGTGGCAGGGGTGGAGCAGGGAAACTAACCCAGTACGGGCACAATTTATCATTACTTAAAGGGATGACCAAGGATAACCTAGAGTGATCAGCTCTTGTCATGGGCGGAGCCATATACAGCCCAGGGTGGGCACAGGCCCATCCTGGGCTTCTGGGCTCATTTTTTTTTTGGGCTTTTTAAAATTTTTTATTACTAATATGCTAAAGCTAAACGGTCCAACTTCACCTACACCGTCCAATCCAAAAACATTAGAAACATCACCACATTAGGTCTTCAACAATAGCACAACCTCCAAGCCCAGAAGCATCCACATGAACATTAGTAAGTCTCTTTTTGTAAGTGGTTAATTTGCTGTGAGCATACTAATAAGGGAAAAGCCATTGATTATAAGAATATTTAGTCAATTTTTTCGCTTATTCATCAAGCTTGATTAAGTTTTTTATGCAATTTTTTCATAATATTGACATACATGACAAAAATTTGACGTTCAATATCGATAAATTGTGCCCACCCTGACAAAAATTCCTGGCTCCGCCCCTGGCTCTTGTCCACGTTAGTTTTTCTTTGAAAGAATCTCTTCATTTCATATATGAATATAAACATTAGATATTCAATTACAACTGAATGCAATTCGCAAGGGCAATTCTATAACAATTCACATAAAATCAACAAGCAATTCACGTAACAATTCACATATCAATTCAAAGCGCAATTCTATAACAATTCAAATAAACTCAACAAGCAATTCACATAACAATTCATATGAAAATTCACATATCAATTCACAGCGCAATTCATAGGGCAATGCTCCGTTCAGAACTTATGTAATTTGCCCTTCACAAAATTACAAATTACAGTGACAGAGAAGTCAATAGTTCACAGTTAGAGGCATGCAGACAGGAAAGAAAGAAGTCTGGTAGGTAGCCAATTGCTAAATCAATTGTATGCTTCGAGGCTTGAACAATTGAAGATCAAAGTTCTAATTTCAGAAGTTAAAAAGTAAAAATTCAAACATTAGAACAAAATCAACATAACAAAAAAAAAAAAAAAAAAAGGAAAGGGCTGATTAGCTGCGGAAAAGGGACGGGTTGTCAAAAGAAAATTGAATTCACCTAATGGCTAATCCTGCTGGCTGCTACAGTTAGCTGACTGGGTTCGCTGATTCGGGGTCAAGAATCGCCGGCGGAGGCGAAGCAGCCAGGGGCGACTGGTTTAGACTCTAGGGGCTCGAATCGAACCGAAACAGCTGCTGACTGCTGTCATACGGAACTTCACGGCCGGAGGTGGCGAAGCAGCTTTGTGTTCACAGGGACGGAGACGGAGTGTCCAGTGGGTAATGGCTGTGTCGGGGTGAAGCAGCTACGACAGGCAGAGGAATGGAGGGAGGGAGGGACGTGGAGGACGCGATGAATCGAAATGGAGAGTGGAGGTGCCGGGGGTGAATGATTTTTCAATTAAATCGATTGGGCTGGGGAATGGAATTGGGCCGTTACATTGGTGCACGGGGAAAGGAAATAGCGCAAATTACCCCATTCCCTATCTTTCAAGATTCAAATTCAAAAATCAGATTTCTTGCTTCAATTTTCAAAAATTAGATTTTATATATATATATACAGATTTTATATATTTAATTAAATATTAATAATAATATTATAAAAATTAATTATATATACCCCACCCCCACCCCTAAAATAATTTTCAAACCCTAAATCACTCCTATCTCTCTATCCGTCTCTCACTCCTCTCGGCGACTGCACAAATGCTCCGGCTCCAGCTCCGAGTGCAGCGTGTGACTTCATCTCTGACTTATAAATGGTGCGGTGTGGGCATGGCGATGGGCGTGCGGTACGATCATCTGTGTTTCCTAACGAGGTTGGTGAGGGGCCGAGTTTTGGTGGTCTTGGCGGCGAGGGATGGGTCCTTGTGGAAGTGCCAGTGCATGTATCTCCGTCCGCTTGTATCTCCGCCCGCGATTTGAAGCTCGAGATCTGCTCCGCTCGTGGTGGTTGTCGTTCGTTCGGAGTTGGGGGTTTGGGTTTCTTCCTCCGATCTTCTCGCTAGTGATAGTGGTGGTGCGGTTAGTGGAGATTGGGTGCTCGCCAGTATTTTTTGTGGTTTTGAGTGGTAGCGATTCCGGCCTTTTGTGAGGTGGTAGCAGTGCTGACGTGGTGTTGAAGTTGTTGGCGGTGGTGGGTTTACTGTGCCTATGGTGGCGGCTATTCCTATGGCGGCAACGACGGTCATATATGGTGGGCGTGGTGGTGATGCCGTTTGTGGATCCAATTTGTTGGTGTAGTGGTGGCGGTGGACGGCGTATGTGACCAACTATTTGGATGGCGGTGGTTGTCGTCATTTTTTATTTGTTGTAGGTGGTTGTCGTGTCGGGGTACTGGTGGCGGCGATGATGGTTTTGTAATTGAAGTTGTGGTTTGTTCGTTGTTGGTATGTTTGGTGGTGATGGTTTCTGGTGGCCGTTGAGGTGGTTGTTGGTGGTGGTGACGTCGTTGGCCAACTGTGTCGGTGGTGGTCACCGGGGGGTGGTGCTGTTGGTTCTGGCAACAACGGTGGTGATGGTCACAGGGGTGGTCACAGAAGGTGCCGGTGGTCTCGGGGGTGGTCACCAAAAAAATCTAACTGTGACCTTAAAATTGTGACAAAAATTAATCTGTGACCAATAAATTTGAAAATATATGACTAATAGATAAATGTGACCAGTGCTGTGACTTGAGCCATGTGTTGTGACATATGCTGTGACCTGAGCCATGTGCAAAAATATTATGTGACCTATGCTGTGGCCATTTGAAAATAATATGGGACTATGAACAAAATCGTGAGCCTGTGACTTGCGTTGTGACCATTTGAAAATAACCCGTGACTATTAACAAAAATGTGAGACATGAACATTATTATGTTATCAATCATTATAAACAAAAAAAGCATGCGTTGTGACTTGTGACATGGACTGTGACTTGTGACCTGGGCTGTGACCTGAGTTGTTGTCGGAATATTCGCCGGAGTTGGAATAATTGTCGGAATCGGAGCAGTCGTCGGAATAAATTGACGGCGGAATGGTCATCGAAATATTCACTAGAATCGGAGCAGTCGACGGAAACGGTGGTCGGAATCGGAGTAGTCGCCGGAGTAGTCGCCGAAATCGGAGTAGTCGCCGAACGATCGTCGGAACGACGGGGGTGCTGGAGGTGGGTGGGTTAATTACTTATATATATATATATATATATATATATATATATATATATATATATATATATATATATATATCTTTTTATATAATTATGTATATAAATAAAAAATATATAAATAAATATGTATGTATATGTCAAAAATCTGATTTTTGAAATGTAAAAGATGTTTTGTTATTTTTGAAATATGGTAAACTTAAAGTAGGATTTATGAATTTTTCCCAAGGAAATATGGGAAAAATTCATGGATCAAGCTTTATCTTTCATGAAATAAAAAATCAAGTCTCAATATTTAAATTTACAAAATTCAGATTTTTTCATGAATTAATTAATTATATTTTACAATTAATCTATCAAATTAAATATTTAAGTGTAATATAATATAATTGACCACCCCACCCCACCCTACTCCACCCCACCTCCATCACTCCCACTGTTCCGACGACTATTCCAGCGATCGGCGACAACTCCGGCGACTGTTCTCCAGCCGCACTTAATTCCGACGGCTATTCCGGTGACCGTTTCACCTTCGCTCAATTTCGGCGACTGCTCCAATTCCGAGGTCACATATATCTTATTAAGTAGTTAAAAATTAATTTTCAGTCACAACTTATTAAATTAATTGGTCAAAGATTATTTCGAGGTCATATATCAAAAATTAAGTTATTCACAGTTGACTTCATTGGTCACTAATAAAAAAATTACAGGTCACATATTTTTTTTATTTAATGGAGGTCACAGATTTTTAATTGGTCACCATTTAAAAAATTATTCCAAATTTGTTGGTCACATGCCCAATACACCTCAAATTTATGGGTCACATATTCTTTTTTAAATTACAAATCATCAATTTTAAAGTCATAGTTCAATTGCTAAGTCACAAACAGCCACAAAAAATCATCACAATTTAATAGCTTGGTCACACACATCAATAGCTTGGTCACAGACAAAAAAAAAACCACCATAATTCAATACCTAGGTCACAGACAAAAAAAAATCACTACAGATTAATAGCTAGGTCATAGACACAAAAAAAAAACCACCACCACACGGATCACCATCCCCACCACACGACCATCACCCACAAATCCCACACAGACACATGTCCCCCAATCTTGCTACACCGCAAAAACTTGGTCACAGATCAATATAGTTGGTCACATATACCGAAACAGCCCGTCCCTCAATCCCAAAACACCAACTACTTGGTCACAGAAACTCTTTGTCCCATCCGCCCAACACCGTCGCGAACTTCATTGCCCCGACCACCGACCAACACTATCAACAACCCACAACAGCCACACATAGAGATCCCACCGCCACACCACACACACAGGCCACAGATCCGTCACACCACAAAATCAAAACCAAAAAATCACTCAACACCATTTGCAAAATGTGCAAATCACAATTTTCATTTTCAAAAAACCATCACAATGTGCAAATCACCAACAAGAAGATTTGAGAATGAAGAAAAACCCAAAATCAATACAAATGTTGGATCGCCGCCACAGCAACGACACGCTACTGCTGCCAATTCGCAGTAGTGTCGCTGCTGGCGGCTATTGCTGCTGCAGAAGGGGAAGGGGAGAGGTGGGGAGGAGGCGATTTGAGAGACGAGAGTGGTGAGAAATGTGTGAATTAGGGTTTTAAAATGGAAACTATTTGTTTTAAAATAAAAAAAACTGATAAATATATAAAAAAAAAAAAAGAGGAAAACCTAATTTTTAAAAAGTCCAAACTAAATGTCTAGTTTAGTGTCATTTCCTCAAGGAAATATTTCGAGATTTAGTTTCACCTATTTTAAATTTAAGATATAATGTTTAAAATTTAAAATTTCAGATTTTTTAAATTTTATTTATAAATTAATTAATTAAACATATATTTTATTAATTAAATATATTAATGTCACAATTCCATATAATTTGTTCACAAATTCTATATAATATGCCACAAATCACAAATTTTACATGTCACTAATTATTTATGTCACAATTTGTTCATCAGTCACAAATAAAAATCGGAACGTCAAAAATTACTTTACGGTAACAATTCAAAAATTTTATATCTCATAATTTGTTCGTCGGTCACAAATCAAAAGTTTTATAAGTCACAAATTATTTTACAGTGACAATTCAAAAATTTTATAAGTCTCAATTTGTTCATCGGTCACAGACAAAAAAAATTTATACGTCACAACTTATTTGATCACAAATCACAAATATTTTTTATCGGTCACAAATTAATCAATTTAATGGTCACAAACGATCAAATATTCTGTGACCACCACCAAAACTTGTGACCATCACATCATCACTCTCTCCGGCAGCATCACCGCCACCATTCGTCGCTAAAACCACCACTACCACCTTTTGACGGCAATACCATCTCAAACAAATCAACACATCGCACAAAAACATCACCACATTGTTGCGCCAGATCCACCACCATCTCGACAGGCCCATCGCCACCAACGTCTCACCATCACCTCCAACCAGCACCACCAACTCACCAGCACCACAGCCAACGTTATCAGTCCCTACCACCTCCACCCAACCACCACCAAAAAATCAGATTTAAAATTATCAGTCACATAGCACCGCACCCAATCAATGCGTACCACCACCGCGCACACCACTACTATGCATATATAACACCGCTGCCGCCATTGCCATCCCCTCTATCTCCATCTATACCACACCACAAGTCCACAACCACCATCCCCACCAAAGTTCCACAAAACTCGTCGCCACTACCACCACACACTAACACCACAAAACCACCACAAAACATGCAACAAAATCACTACAAAACCACCGATATGTGGGTACAAACAAAATCATTACAAAAATCACCGGAGAAACCACCCGATTGAACGCCGTGATTTGTGATAGCACCACGCAAAGAGACATAGCGCGGCGTTGATCAGAGCTGCACATCTGTTAGCAGAGGAGCCATGCTACAGATGTGAGAAGCGGTGACTTCGCCTTTGATATCGTGCCTCAACACCGGAGGTGATGTCATCCCTCGGCCAACCTTGCAACGACGGCCTTCCGAGTTTTTCGACGACGACAGCGACGGGAAGAAGAGACAGGTGATAGAGAGAAAGGGGCCATAGAGAGGCGACTCAAGCAAGAGATGAGAGAGACAACCTGATTTTTAGGTAATTATAATTTTTAGGGTTTGGTAAATATATGGTTTTTGTATAAATAAAGTTTAAGCTCATGTTTGATCCACATTATTTTTTTCATTTTCATTCTTCTACTTATTTTCAACCACACATTTTTCAATAAAATAATATTTTCCATCACATCAATAATTTTTCCTTCTTTTTCAACTACATATTCCTCATCACATCAACCAAAAAAATGCATTATTTTGAAAATAATGTGCACCAAACAGGGGTTATATCTGAAATTTTAAAAATCTGGTTTTGGGTAATTTCCTCATGTAGAAATTACACATATCCAGAATTTTTAAGTTTACAGTTCAAAAATCAGATTTGAAAGTTTTTATTCAAAAATCAGATAATTTAAACTTAGTATAAAATTGAATTAATTTAATCTAACACCACCATTACCCATCCACCCCTAACCTGCAAGGCCTAATTTTTCTTCAATGTTCATCCCCAAGCCGTACCCAGCACCAGCGATCGTGGCGGCGATAGGCGCATCACCGACGACAGGTGCTCACAGTAGCAGCGCACGCGATAGCATTTGATGGTGTGGTGGTAAATAGGAGGATGGTGGTGCGCGATCTCTCTATCATAGTGGAAGCGTGCACGATCTCTCTCTCTCTCTCTTTTCATCTTCTACATCTGTTCCTCTGTCGTTCGCAGTTAATGGTGTGGTGGTGTACAAGAGGATGGTGGTTTGTTGACCCAACGACGTCGTCACACGCAGTAATTTGTCACTGTTGATGCAAGCAGCACAGAACAACTGCGATCGCTTGACCAAACATCAATATCCACCCAGGGATGTTGCTCGACCCGGTTTCAATTTTAGTGTTGCGGACTGCGATGCTTCTCTGAAAATTTACATATTTTGTTCAACGGAATTCTGAAGATCGATGTGGTGGTGTGTGAGGTGGTTGTGGTTGAAGAGGTGTCGACAACAGTTGGCAGTGGTCTAGTTTGATTTTGGTGAAGGCTATTGGTGGGCTATTTGTTGATTTGGAGAGGTGGTGGTAAAATTATTGTGGCCGACGGTGTTATGGTAACTTGATCTGACCTGCAGAAGACATGACAACAGGCAGTGGTTTTGGGGTGATTTTTGGTAGTTTGGAAATGGTGGTGGTGCAGGCGGTGATGAGGTTGTGGCATTGGTGGTGGTGGTGGGGTGTGAGATCTGTGTGGTGGTGGTCTGTGAGATCTGCAAGCGAGGCAGATTTGTGGTATGTTTTGGTCGGGAGGTGGCGATGATGGTGGTTCTAGCAGCAACGGTGGAGATGGTGCTGCTGAGGCAGTGGTGAGGTGGTGTCATAAATATTGGTGGTGGTCACAAATTATTTGGTCACTTGTGATCATTAAATTCATTAATTTGTGATCGATAAACAATATGTGACTAATGAAAAAAAATATAAATTGTGAACAAAAAATAATTTGTGATCTAAAAAATTGTTAATTTGTGATCGATAATTTGACAATTTGTGACTGTTTACTAAGTTGTGTCTTATAATGTTTGTAATTTAAGACCGATAAATAAGTTGTAATGTTTCAATTTTTTTATTTGTGACCGATGAACAAATTGTAACTTATAAAATTTTTTAATTATGACCGTAAAATAATTTGTGACCTATAAAATTTCTGATTTGTGATCGTAAAATAATTTGTGACTTTTAAATTTTTTTATTTGTGACATATAAAAGTTTTGAATTGTGACCGTAAAATAATTTGTGACGTGTAAAATTTGTAATTTGTGACCAAATTTTATGAAATTGTGACCTTAATATATTTAATCAATAAAATATATGTAATCTGAAATTTGAAATTTTAAACCTTATCTCTTAAATATGAAATTGGTAAAAACTAAACATCTTAGTTATGAAATATTCCCTTGGTGTATTGGTAATGGTTTTGAGCTTCTCTCTTGGACTGGAAGTGGACAATTAATAAAAAAATCTCGGACCTTTAGGTTGGGCCCAAAAGTTCAGTGCAAGCACATGCTTGCACTAGACCTCATTGGGCTCCGCCCCTGGGTTGTGGTGGTGGAGCTGTGGAGTTGGATGGGGCACCAATTGTTTATTTCTAGCATTTGCTTGTATTTTTTAAATTTCTTCTGTTTTTGGGTAAATTTGTCCAGGAGTCCTTAATCTTTCCTAAGTGTGGCAAATATTTCCCTTACCTTCTGTTTGGGACACCAATACCCCCAACTTTTAATACTTATCGGAAACGTTTATTTAGACAAAGGGTGTCGACGAGTCGAGCCGAGTTGAGCCACAAGCCGAAACTTTTTGCTCGGGCTCGAGTAAAAATATTTCGAGTTTTTTTTTGCCCTAGTCGAACAAAAGTTCGACCAAAAAATTTAGACTCAACACGAGCTTTCAGCTCAGGCTTAGTGAATCGAGCCGCTCGATTTTTTTTTAATTCATGACAAATCTAAATTTTTTTAAAAGAATCAGAAACGTTTATTTAGACAAGGGGTGTTGACGAGCCGAGCCACAAGCCAAAAATTTTTGCTCGGGTTCGGCTCGAGTAAAAATACTTCGAGCTTTTTTTTGCCCGAGTCGAGCAAAAGTTCGATCAAAAAATTTAGACTGAACACGAGCTTTCGGCTTGGGCTTAGCGAGCCGAGCCGACTCGATTTTTTTTTAAATTCATGATAAATCTAATTTTTTTTAAAAGAATTTAAACTTTTTGTAATTTATACATATTATATAACTAATAGAATAATTCTGCTTTACCAGAACTATTCATTTACAGAAAAATTCCCTCTCATGTAGAATATGCAACTAAAGCCACTATAAGAATAAAGAAACTTTAATCAAATCCCAAAGAATTTATGAACTTAGAATCTTTGATTGATTTAACTCCAAATATTGTACAAAACTTTATTGATCTAAGAACGACAACATAGAGTGTATTAAATTACCAAAGAGAAGATCTAAAAGGATTCTTCATAGAATATTTAGATTCGAAATTAAAATAAAAAGACACTTACATAGATAATCAAGCAATCAAAATTGAAAAAGAAATACAAAAAAAGGATTTTTCATCTAGAAAGAAGAATTGACGAACTAGATATAATCATTGAAGAAAAAACTTTAACAAAAGATAGTCAATTTTATGCATTGTATTGTAATCTCTTAATACCTACGAGAATACTAAATTGATCAAAAGTCTAAAAAACCCGCTGCTCTCCCCTAATAGAAATGGTATCAGAGTCATGTTACGAACCTAAGATAATGATGAATATAATGGATGAAAAAAATATAATTGAAGAATTTTTGAAAAAAGTTGAAAAACATAAGAAACCAAATTATCCTTATTTACCTAAAAATAGTACAAATGAAAATTTTGAAAATGTACACAAAAGATTGGAAAATCTAGAATATAATATACAAATAGAAAATATTCTTTTAGATAAAAATCTTAAGGAAAAAGATATGATTATAATTAATCTACATCAAAATTTTAGGATAACACAGAAAAATAAAGATAAAGAAAAAAATCATGAGATAAAACAATATATGATTACAGAAGTTGAAAAATTAGAACAAAAATTTTTAGAATCTACTGGTGAGGAATATAATGAATGTAAAAAACATTTAGAAGAGTTAACTGAAAAAAATGGAAAATATAAAGATGAATACTAATTCATCATTTAGTCATAATATAAAAACAAAATCTAGTAGTGAAGAAGAATATGAATATCCTTATGGTACACCAATACCCAATAAGAATGATATTAATCAATATAGAAAAATACAGAAAAGATACATTGAAAATGTAAGAAAACAATCTATAAAAGAAATAAATCCAATGAAATCTTATAATGAACAAATCCACACAAACAAGAATATGGTTAGATCTTGATTGTGTAGATAAAGACAAAGACAAAGACATTGAAACATGGATAAAAAAGTACAGACTTAGCTATACAATTTAACAAATGGGAAATATATACAGCCTCCAGGTTTATAGAACATACATTCGGAGGAATTGTATCTGAATGGTGAAGAAAGCTATCAGAAACTATTACAAGAAAAATAAAATATGGAGAAAATACAATCGAAACATTAGATAATAGGAATACTTTAAATGAGCAAAATATACAAGAGATATTTAAAAGGTAACAGAGTTCTTAGGACACAGATTCAGAGTTGATGAAAAAGCTAAGAAACCAAAAGAATATGATGAAGGAACAATAGCAGTAGAAAATTCAAGGATGTGTGAGATAAGTGTAGGGATGGCAATGGTTTGGTTCGGGGTCGGTTCGGCCAAAACCATAACCGCACCACCAAATTTTTTGTCATACCATAACCGCACTATAACCACGTAAATTGGTTCGGTTAATAACCACGAAAATGAATTATTTTTTATAAGTCCAAACTCCAAATGTCAAATTGAGAAAAATTATGAAGAAAAGCCAATAAAAACAATACTAAGCAAATTTAACAAACAATATCCCAAAAGAAAATGCAAACATCCCAACTTTTAAAAGGAAAATTTTGAATTTAACAAACAACATCATCAATATAGGTCAAGACATTCACTCTTAATCTATTATACAAGTTACGAATGAACTTAAATAAAATTGACACAATCTTATTAAATTAAAGTGCTCATCTTTATTTACCAATCATGAACTTAAATGTATGGATAGAACATCATAGTCTAGAAGCCACCTAAGAGTTCATGAGAAAATTAACAACTAAGCTATATAAAGAAGCGAACAGAAACTAAAGTCTAATCTAGGCAAAATTGTGTGTTCTCATTCTCACTTTGAATTCAAGAAACCTGTTAATTGTTTGCTACAAAGAGAGCAATTATGAAAATCAGTTCATCAAATCATATCTTCCACACAAAAAACTAAATTCATGATAAAATTAATAAAAAAACAGCAAAATAACATGAGAAACAGAAAGCAATCTAAACGGCTTGAAGCAAAGTTAAGCTCTACTCAGTCACTCAGATAAAAAAAAAATGAAAGTCAAGCTGGAATGTTGGACAGCTAATACATATATAAAATCATCCCTAATAAAACATTTGTGGTATTAAATTTCACAATTATATAAAATCATCCCTAATAAAACCTTTACGGCATTAAAATAACAATCAAGCACCCATTTTTCTTTTTTGGAATTATAATCTGTACATAAAAAAATCAGCAATAAAAATCAAACACCAATTTAATCCGAATAAAAAATGACGACGAAACCTTTTGTACATGAGCATCGACTGGGTCTTCTGCCATTTCTTTCTCGGACAACTCAGGTCAGGAAATGGTGGCGAAACTGGCGAGTTCGACCATCGGCGGCAGATTTGGGTGGAAGATTAGGGATTGGTCTTCTCTTCTGCTTTAATTAGCTGGGTTGGGTAAGGGACCAAGGGCAAGAGTTTTTAATTTTAATTAATAATACGGACAGTAGGACAATTTGACATTGAATTGGACAATTGGGCAGTGGGTTGGACCTTGTTTATTGGGTTAAGTTTTAGTTAATATTAATTGGGCCAGAATTTTGGGAAGCATAAAAAAAAAAAATTGCCAAATTAATTTTGAGAAATAATAATAGAAAGTCCATTTATCCAATTTTTTTTTAACGGGTAATCGGTTCGATTCGGTGAACCATAGCTAAATACCATATCGGCCCCTAAATGAAGCGGTTCATTAAAATCCAAACCATAACATCCCCATTACACCATCGGTTCGATTTTTTGGCCCCATTCGGTTCGGTTAACCACGGTTTCGATTTTCACAGTTTGAATTCTCATCCCTAGATAAGTGTGAATTAGATAGATATACATGTAAATTTCAAGAAATATATTATATATTAAACCAATGAGACTATCAAGAAAATAAACATGTACTAAAGTCTTATTTTACAAAGTTGCATTTCTCATGGGGAATAAAGTTACTAAAAGAATCTGAGAAACTATTACCTCTTGGAGAAGAATGAGGAGTAAATATAGATAGTAGGGTTGGGTGTGGTTCAGTTCGGAAGAGAACCAAACGGACCTAAAACTTTCGGGTATTTAATAAGTGGAATCGTCGGATCCAAATATAATTATGGAACCGTTCGTGTTCGGTTCCATTCGGTTCGATTCGATTCTGTACCATAATTAAATTTTTTAACATTTACAACAACACTACATAAAAATAAAATATTAAAAGTAAATTAATTCAATTTATACAAACACTAAAAAGTAGATAAAATCCTTCAAAATATCTCTGATTCATATCAATAGTTCATTTGCTTCAAGCAGCGTGCATAAAGAAAATAAAATATAAATTAAATGTTATAAAAATAAAATATTTTTAAGTATTGGTAATACTTACCGACTATTTGATTTAATAATCAATTGCTTGACTTGTCATAGTAAGAAACTCTACAAACATAATTGAAAAAAGGAAATTCACAAACACAAATAAACTAAGAATTGTTCAACTAGTAAGATTTAATAAAAAAATGATATATATTTATTACATGTCTCAATGCCCTCGTAGAACTCTGGGCAACTGGACTAACAATGACAAGGCCCAAATGTTGGGCAACTAGGCTAGCAAAAAAATAAATTTGATTGGACTTAGTTGGTTTCTTTAATTAATTTGGTAATTTGTTTATTAAAAAAAATCGGTTCTCGGTCTAGAACCGAGAATCGACCTAAACCAATTGGTTCTCGATTCGAATACCCGTTCGGGTATTTAACTTATGAAGAACTGCTCGATTCGGTTTGATTCGGTTCGATTCGGTTCGGGAGTTTTGCCCAACCCTAATAGATAGTCTTGGAAGTAGAATTGAATTTACAAAAAAATGATAAGTATTTGGTGTAGATAAACTTTAAAAAGTAAGAAAACATACAAGATAAGAAGAAACTCTTTGTGTTGCTACAAAGATATAGGTCAAATTGAACAATTTGGATGTTACAAAAAGAAATATAAGTCATATATGAAACATAAAAGAAAATTTAAAAACTACAAGAAGTTTAAGAAAATAGGTTTTAAACCACATAAAAAATATTTTAAGAAAAGAAATTAGATTAGAAAGGCCAAACCAAAATATATCAAGAAATGTATATGTTTCATATGTAATGAAGAATGACATGTTGCCCCTCAATATCCTAAAAAGAAAGATAGACTGAATATAAAAACTTTTAGAATTTATGAAGAATTCCAAGATGATAGTGATATAAAGTCAATTGAATATTTTGAAAACTTAAGTAGTAAATGTAGTAGCATTTATGAATTAGATACATCCTAATTAGAAGAAGATTTTGAAGAAATAGTATATATGAATCAAGAGATATAAGAAATAAACTAGGAAATAGAAGTAGAGACAATTGAGGAAGTTGAAGACTCAGTAAAAGATATAAACCAAGAATTACCTTTGATGCCAGAAAGTACAAATAGATAACAAAGAAGATATTAGATTTACAAGAAAAATATGTATTCCATCAAGGATTCTTATGAATACTGCCAAGAGTAAACAAAACAATTGTAAGTATGAACTACAAAGAAATATCCATCAATATAGAAGATACAATAGGAAATGAAAGAATCCTCATAATCACAAAAGAATAGGTAAGACAAAAGTTATCTAAAATTCCAGAAAACATAAGAAGCAAGTGAAAATGCATTGAAATATGAAGAATCCAAATAATGGTAAAATGAATTTTTAGAAAATGTGTGAATATACGAATAGAAATATATTGCATGGACAACAGAATCTTATAAGATCCTATAGATGCTCTATCAGGAACCGTTGTAAGAAATCTAATTTATGAAAAGATAATATTCACAACAAAACCAAACTATGCGGTATCACTAATTGATGAAAAAATTGACCAAAGTTTCAATTTATATTATAGAATTGGAAACTTGAAGATGTTGTGAAAAAGTAAGGTTATTAGTGTGAGCATAAAATCAATTTTTTACTTTTAGTACTAGCCATCACAACAATCTAAGGAAGATAACTGATAATATTATCATACATAAAGATTTTGAAGAGTTGGCTCAATATATACCTCCCAAAAAATATTAAGAACATGAAGTTACCATACTAGAACAGATAATGTTTGATTTTCACAAACAAGTAGGAGAAATCAATTCTGAAGAGAAATTGATAAGAAGAAATAGTGTTAATCTAGAAGAAGATAATCTTATTGTAATATCCCCCTCAAGACAAGGATCTAAGATAATCCAACTTAGAAAATTATGTATTGCCGAACAATCAAATTCGTAATCTTATATCAAAACAAGATATGTTAATCAAGAAGGATATAAGAATAATTTTCTTGTCCTTATAAATACTGAGCAGATAAAAGTCATGTAAATGCTAATTTTGTTAACCATTTATTAGATTTTGAGTTACTAGAATCATATATATTCAAGGATTATTTGGGAAATAATCTTGAAATAAGAAAATATATAAAATTCCCTCTTTTATTTGTAGGAGAAGATTAGAAAGAGTATACTAAAGAAATAATTCTACATAAAGATAAATTATATAGAGTCAATCGTTCACCTATACTATTAGGAATGAACTTCATTGAGAAATTTAGTTCTTCTAAAATTTGTCAATGATATTTGAAGATAACGGTTGATGATAATCCAATCATCATATCAAGAATAAATGAAAATATGAAACAATTGTTATCATGGAAAGAGTAATTAATATTAATCTCATGAGCTCATATATTGAAGTTACACTCAATATAAGAAATTATTGTAGAATTAAATTTCATGTTTATCTAGATACATGAAGTACAATAAGCTTATGCTTACTAAATATATTACCATCTGAATACTGGAAATATAATTCAAAGAAAGTTGTCACAGCTACAACAGCATGTGGAAACAAAGTAATATACAACAAATATGCTACACAAATACATTTTCTAATATCTTTTAGAAAAGTATTTGTTAATACAATATATATGTCAATCACAATTAGATGTGATATTTTATTAGGAGAAAATTTCCTACTAAAATATGCATCATTTACACAATATATTGACAAATGTATGTTCACAACTCCTTATGCACACTAGGTATTGATGAAGGCAAAATAATAATTTCATTTAACTTCGGGTTTGTCCGTTTTTGGTGAATTGATAGTCCAATTCGATTAGAAAGGGGCCAATGGCCCTGATGCACGTCAAATGTTGGGCAAATTCCGTTGTTTAGGCCCTCAATTAAGCGTTTTTGTCATTTATGGTAATATTTAATTTGCAATATCTTATTTAATAAAATTCAGATTGCGATTCCGTTTGTTGGAGGACGATCCTAAATCTTAGGAGTTTCCATTTAAGTTGTTAGCTCGAATTTTTCCATTTATGGAAAAATATCTTTTTTTTTTTTTTTATTATTTATTTTTCGAATTTTGCTAGAGTTTTACTATTTAAATTGTAAGTCCTTTAAGGCAAATTATTATTGAGATGAATAAAATTTTCGTGAGATTTCTCTCAATTTGTGTGTATTTTCATCTTTCTTATAATCTTCCGCTACGTCAGTTGGTATCAAAGTCGAAGTCGTTCTTTCACCATGTCGTCAAGGAGATGTCAAGAAACTCATGAAACCTTAGTAGATGAGGTACATAGACATGATAAAATCGCACGACTGCGTCAACAAGTGGAGTTGCTGACATAGCAAGTCGCTGCACTTATGCCGCAACAACATACGCCTGGAGGTCGTGGTCGTCGTAGGCAGGTTCCTATTGAGGAAGTCCAACATCGTGATCGTAATATTCAGGATGTCACGATTGAAGATATTGAAGAAGTAACAGAGGAGTAAGAGTTTGATTATGAAAGTCCATCTGTATTTGACAATGAAGACACTGAAGAAGTAATAGATGAAGAAGAGTTTGATTATGACGGTTCACCTGTATTTGACATTGAAAGTGTAGAAGAAGCAACAGATAATGAAGAGTTTGATTATGACGGTCCGCTTGTATTTGACAGTGAAGGTGTAGAAGAAGCAACAGAGGAGGGAGAGTTTGATTATGACGATCCGCCTGTATTTGACAGTGAAGGTGTAGAAGAAGCAACAGAGAAGAAAGAGTTTGATTATGACGATTTGCCTGTATTTGACAGTGAAGGTGTAGAAGAAGTAGTAGAGAATGAGGAGTTTGTGGTTGGTGATATGAGTCAAGCGTTGGTGGTGAGGCGGAGTTTTTTGACTCCCCTGAAAAATAACACCGACTGGTTCTGTAATAATATCTTCCAGTCGACGTGTATTGTTGGGGGAAAGAAAAGTGTGTTGCTTCCAGATAAAGGCTCGGTAAAAACAGTTGGGGATGTCGTCAATTTACTGACCATAATGAAGTTCGAGACAAATATGAAAGGATATGGGAAAGTGTATGTGTTTGTGGAAAAGTCAGTTAACAATAAGCAGGATATCACTCGCAGGGTTCAGTCATTGCTAGAGGACTTTCATGAGGACTTTCCAGAAAAGCCTCCAGATGGATTGCTGCCAGAGCTTCTATTTTGTCGTGATAATTCTGTTGATGATGAGGTTTCTTTCCCGTCAAATTCGAGGGCGAGTTTTTCTCAACCCGTGGAGAATGATGAAGTCAAAATAATAATTTCTTGGAACTTCAGGTTTGTCCGTTTTTTGCAAATTGATAGTTCAATTCGATTGGAAAGGGGCCAATGATCACAACTCAGGGCCTTTGGCCCTGATGCACGTCAAATCTTGGGCGAATTCCGTCATTTAGGTCCTAAATTAAGTGTTTTTGTCGTTTATGGTAATATTTAATTTAGCAATATCTCATTCAATAAGATTCGGATTGCGATTCCGTTTGTTGGGGGACGACCCTCGTGATTAGAAGATTCAAGATCCGTCATAATCTCAATGTTTTCCATTTATGGAAAAAATAATATTTTTCCATTATTATGTAATATTTTCGAATTTTCTCAGGTTTTCGCTATTTAAATGTTGTAAGTCATTTGAGGCAGACTCAATTTTTGAATGAAATAAAATTTCATTGAATTTCTCTTAATTGAAATTCTCTTAATGTTGATTGGATGCGATAATGTGCGGGGATCAAAAGCAAGAAGGAAAAATGGGGCTGTCATTCACAGAGCTGTTTAGCCGGCTTTTTGCTAAGAAGGAGATGCGTATTCTGATGGTTAGTCTGGATGCTGCTGGTAAGACTACCATTCTGTACAAGCTCAAGCTTGGAGAGATTGTCACTACCATTCCTACAATTGGTACGAATGTTCTGCAATTTGATAGCTCTGTTTTTTTCAATTATTGTGTTTTTTGTATACCTCCTGTGATGTAATATAATTGTTAAAGCCGAGCCTACCCTTTAGTTCTTTTGCTTGATTATGAGTTGAATACTGCTTAATTTGTATTTTATGGGGCTTTATTATTTTTGTGCAGGTTTTAATGTTGAGACTGTTGAGTACAAGAACATCAGTTTCACTGTTTGGGATGTTGGTGGTTAGGACAAGGTGGGGAAATTTTGTATGTCTGTCTGATAACTATGCCTTCATAAAAGTACATGAAGTTAAAAAAAATTAGGGTTCTATACTTTGACATGATCAACTTTTCCTTTTCTTCTCTCATTTTTGGCGATCCTTATAACCATTGGTATGGTACAAGAGTACAAGGATTTCTCTGTCGTGTTATGTTGCCCTTGGTGGAGTTTCTTGAAGTAGTCATTTAACTAATTCATCCACATTTGCAGATTCATTCATTATGGAGGCACTATTTCCAAAACATGCAGGGTCTCATATTTGTGGTGGATAGCAATGACCAGGACTGTGTTGTGGAGGCGAGAGATGAGTTGCATAGGATGTTGAATGAGGTAACAACTTTTTCTCTTATCTATGTTTATTTATTCATTCTATTTCCTAACGTCTGAATTTCTTATAAATAATCTGGGGTATATAATTCTTAAAACTACTGCTAGATGTGAAATAAAAAAATAGAAGCACTTTCAGGCTAAGTCTAGGAGATTGCTTAGACGAATTATATATCTTGTAAAAAACAAACACATTAAGCATTTTCGATACTTCTACAAAAAATGTATGACGAAATGGGGGGGTGAGGGAGGGAGAGAGAGAGAGAGATTTTGCAACAAGTTCAGGCTTTCGGCAGCTGAACATAATGATGTGGACATGTCTATTGTTCCCTCTGACGAGATAATCTATGTAGAAAGGGGGGAAGTTGATCGGTTGCTAGTGCATCATTTGCATAACCTAATGTCACTTAAGCGAATCTTTCTCTTAACTCTTTCTGTACATTACACTCTTAGGGCATGTTCGAGCCCCATTTTTGGTGTAGAATATATTTTAGAATAGTAGATTGATAAAGAATGTGTGATTAAAAGTGAAGGAAAAGTTTTTGGATTGCGTATAATATTATTTTATTGAAAAATGTGTGATTGAAAAGAAAAGAGAAAAATATGTATTTTAAGAAAAATGAGGATCAAGCAAAGGCTTAATAACCCTTGTTTGAGCCGATTTTAGGGGTGAGAATGCATTTTTGAATAATGCATTTTTAGAGAATGTGTGGTTAGAAATTAAGAAAAAGTTTTCGATTTACGTGAAATATTATTTTATTGGAGAATGTACGGTTGAAAATGAGTTTTGAAAAACGAATTTTCAAAAAAATGGAACTCAAACAACCCATAAGTGTATAAACAAGACAAACATGTCAATAATATTAGCCAATTTTCTTTATTTTGTTAATCAACTCCATATTCAGAAGTTTTTTAGCCAATAGACACTCGACGAATTGGTGACTTTTCCAAATTGTGCACATAAGGTAAAAACAATATCGACCAGTTGGCTGCAGGATGAGCTAAGAGATGCTATTGTCTGCTTGCTGCAGGATGAGCTAAGAGATGCAGTATTACTTGTATTTGCCAACAAACAAGATCTTCCTAATGCAATGAACGTTGCTGAAATAACTAACAAGCTCGGGCTCCATTCACTCAGGCAACGTCACTGGTAATCTTTATCCTTTATAGTCTGTATTCGGGTCAAACGCTATAAGCCACCTGATCTGTAATGTTGTTTCACTTTGGTCATTGTACTTTTTATTGTTTTCAAATTAGTCACTGAACTCCCAATTAGCCTTTCAATTTAGGCCTCTGTAGCACCTCCGTCTGCTAAAATATTCGAAATGCTCATGTAGCGGTGATTGCGATGGATATGGTGGTGGGCGAAAGGGGCTGATGATGGTTGGCAAAAAAATTAAGCCTTCATTTGGCAAATCTAAATGGTTTATAAATAAGAATAGTAAGAAGAATTGTAGTGAGTCCTTTGAGTGGATAATAATAAATAATAGTTATGAATGCGTGGTTGAAATTAATGATTGACTATTTAATTTTAACTGAATTTATAAACCATTTATAATTCGGTATGCAAGCAGAGGCTGAGAATTTTCATTTTTATGCATATGTTTTTTTTCTTATTTTAATTTTTGTATCTGTAAAAGCTCATTCTGAAAGCACAAGTCTGACAACATTCATTCTTGTCCAACTGGATGATAAAAATACGCACTAACTGAATTTTTTAAAGTCACATTAGCATCGACAGTGTCTAAGTGAAAACAAAACTCAGCTAATAATTCGGAACTGAAAAGGGTTTGGTGATCAAAATGAAATAATGCTATAACTCAGGTGAGATCAGTGTTTCAAACCTCTGTATTTGGATGCGCTATTTATTATTACTTTACAACTTGGTTTCTATTGCTTCCCAGGTACATCCAGAGTACCTGTGCTACATCTGGGGAAGGGGCTCGATTGGCTTTCCAATAACATTGCTAACAAGGTAAGTGTACAATCATATATTAGTTTACAGAAAGTCGTTATCGAATATGCCTTCTGTTGACCCCAAAAAATGGTCCAACAGAAAAGAAGAATTCAAAGTGTTTCTTTAGTTGTAGTGTGATTATTTCTATAGTAAAAGAGGGTCGGCCCGAGAAATAAATCTTCTCAGTAAAGAGAATGCCAAAGCTTTCTTTGTGTGTATATATTTGCATTATCCTTTACAATGTTAAGTGTGTGCTTTTATAGTAAAATACAATAGTGGAGAGCCGTTAGATGATGGAACACGTGGCCTCATCCGTATAGCCGAGACCTCTTATCGTAGCCATCAATCAATCATTCATAGGCCATTTCGTATTTAATGCTATGACGGCTTGGCAGCCATAGGCCTGATATGTAAGATTAGACTTGACTTGTTTCATTAAGTGGAGCTACATATATAGGGAGTTGTCACATCACCCACTTGATACAAGATCTAGTATGAGATCTTCTCCAATACGCCTCTACATATTTCATGTCATCCATTGGGGCTCAGCTCTTCATAAAGGTTCGGACAATAGAGGTTCGACCAATAGTGGCTCGGCCAAATTTCCATATGGGCAGAATGATGTGGGACGGATCTAGGTTCACTTGCTGTGTAATTTGTCACCTAGCTATATTTAGGACTTTGTTGGAACTTGTCCACTTGCCACGTGTATTTATTGTACGATTATTTATATGAGTAACACCTTCCAACAATTCGCTTTCTGATTTCTGTTTTGATTTCTTATCCCCTCATTCCGCCATTTCTCCCTTGTTACAGGCATAAAGCTATATGGAGTTTTTGTGAGTCGATGCTTATTAGACCCAGCAGCCGAGTTCTTATCTAGCCTTATACATTTAGTCTGTGTGTTTATGGATATTCATTTTCAAGTTGTCTTGTTTAGTTCACGACAGCTTTAAGCAATCTATAACACAATGATGGTTTGTTTTATGTAATTGCAAATATTTGTCTAGTTTTGACATATCAACCCACAATTTAAAACTAAAATTGTGGTTATTACGTATCATTGGCCTAGGCCGGTCTGAATATAAGCTGAGCCGTCTTGGTCATCTACCAAGACAGCGTGACTTGTTAACACCTCTAGTTGTGCGCGTATAGTTATGTTATGTATGTGTTTGTTTTTGAATAAGAAGCATTGCTATATTGATGGTGAAAGATACGGAACTTTAAGAGTGTAGCAAGTTAAGACTCGGTTATTTCTCATTGATATAGCGCCGTTTCTTGTTATATTATTTACATGGTTGATGACTCGGCTCGGTTCAGTTCAGTAGAAGCATAAAATTGTAGAACTTTAACAAATAATCAGTATTTTTAGTCATATAATATCGTTGAGAAGTACTGCTAAATTTAGTTTCATAGAAACATAAAATTGTAGAACTTTAACAAATACTCAGTATTTTAGTCATATAATATTATTGAGAAGTACTACTAAGTTTAGTTTCAAAGTCATGGTTTTGAGTTATTTTATGTCAAAGCTAAGTGTGATTTGTGAAATTGTGTCGATAAATCACATCAAATTGCTACTCAAAGCAAGGATGGAATGTCTTGTATGTATACGTGTCTATAATAAAAGCATAGTTATAAAACATGGCCCAGTTTCACGGGTAACCTTTTCTTAGCACAGAAAGGGACACCGTGCGACAGTAGTCTGTTCCGCTAGACTACCTTCCGCCTATTCCTCGGTTGCGTCGGGACGAAAGTAAAATTTGATTACGATTTTAAGAAAGCTTGCAACATGAAATTGAACGCAATGGAAATAACTTGATCATTGATTGCTAAAAAGCAGGACATTACAATAGACGAAAGCAGGAAATTACAAATGGCTAGTGCAGGGGGAAAACACTAATAAGCTTGAAAATGTTTGAAAGACCAATACCCCCTATAATAGACTTAGCAACAAAAACCCAAATGATGGGAGTAGATATCATTTGGCTCTAGAATCATACTTTTTCTTTTCTATTTTCTATCTATTTTACGAATTAAATAAATATTTACAACACGAGGCTTAAGCAAAGCTGCAGCCCGTAACATTCTCCCCCATTTGTTTTGACGATGTCCTCGGAGCCATTGAGTATTCTTCTCGCTGTTGCATCCGCTCCATTTGACCAAATACTCTTGAAGATGTTTCCTAGAAGCTTGAGTAGTTTGGTAGCCAAGAATCTTTTCAGCAACCTTCATCTCTGGTAGTTTCACTTTAAGAACTGTTTGCTTCAAATGTGCAGACTTCTTGTACTGTTTCTGATCGGTGTTTGCAGTATGGAGGAGTAACGGTTGTTGGCCAGTAGAAATTTCAAAATGACTCTTATTAGGAGAAAAGCTCCTTTGAACATTGAAACGCATCTGAGCCACATCCGAGAGTTTCACCTGAATTTCATGCGAAGCAGAGGTAAAGTGCTAAAAATAGTCTCCCAGCATAGAATTGAACTGCTCTGTCTGTCCGTCTGATCTTCGGTGAATAGTAGCATTTGTGCTCAAAGTTGAACCAAGAAGTTTGACCAACTCGATCCAAAAGGTGCCAATAAATTGAAAATCTCGATCATTGACAGTAGGCGATCCCCAGTATTTGACAATAGGTTTGAAGAAGAGTTGAGCTGTCTCTTCGGCTGATACATACTTGGGCGCTGTGCTGAACGTTGAATCCCTAGATAAACAGTCCATCCTGATGATGATAGTGTCGAAGTCTTCAACTCTTGGCAATCCACTAATGTAGTTCGTCGATCCACTCTCGACCGATTCATTCAGGATGGAAAGGGGCTCCAGTGAGCCTGCATGTTGTGGTAGTGCGGAAGTGTGCTCCACGATAGTCCCACTTCCCAACACTTCTCTCCCTTGCTTCCGAAGCTCTTCAAGCTCCGGCTGAGCCATACGGCATGATGTCTTAGTGGGAAGTTTGGCACTCGAAACAAGTCCAATCCCACCATCAATTGCCCTCCTCGTTGGCAATTTTCCTTGTAACTCATCTGGCATGATGTCTTCAACTTCCTCAGGCCTTGTGATAGGCGTTGGAATAGAGCCAGTTGTTTCTTCGATATCCTCTATTCGAAGAGAACACAAGAATGAGGGTTCATTCCTCTTGAAACCCTTACTGTATTGCATGGCTGAGACGCCTCTCTCGCCAGTTTTCCCAACTGTGTGGGAATAATGAATGGTTTGCTCCCCATCATTATTAATGACTCAGAATGCAACACTGCTGTCTTTGTATCCCGCAGATATTCCAATCCGAGAATCAGCTTGAAATCATCCATCTGAACTACCGACAAATTTGTCCTTCCTTCGAATGGACCTACTTTGATCGGCACCGATTGTGCTATTCCCGCTATTGGTTGAGCAACAGAGTTGATCGCTTTGACTTTCCCCTTTCCTCTCTCCAGAGCAAGTCCGAGCCGCTCTATTTCTGAACTTGCGAGGTAATTGTGCGTGGCACCAGTGTCCACCATAGCCCTGATTGGCTTTCCATTGATCCTCACATCAATGTACATTAGGCCTTTAGCCTTGCAAGTGCGAGCCTTCGATTCTTCCATCTTCGGCTCTTTCGAGGGACCGACGTCCCTTTTAGTAACTCGGTGCGCTAGTGTGTTGCACCAATGCGAGAATGCACCAATTACATCCTCGTCTCCTTCGGAGTCGGTGTCGCCATGACGGCTAGCTTGTGGGGTATTTTGTTTGGAACTAGAGCCACCACTTGCTAGTTGATAGTAGGCATTCACCATCCGTTTCTGAGGACACTCTGCAACCCGATGAGGTCCTTCACATAGAAAGCACTTCAATCTAGGAGTGACATCAAATATGTCATCCTTTGCTTTTCCATGATTCCAGTCATTACTGGTACTGCCGTTGTAGTTTCCTTGACGGCTGTTTTGATAGTTTCCATGCGAGTTACTCTGGCGGTTGCCTTGATAGGGTCCTCCCCTATTTTGAGAGTAACGCTCTCCCCCATTTGAGTTTGAGCTGGGTCTGAAAAGGTCTCCTTCCACCTTCAACCGCTTGACTATTTCCTGAATGTCGATCCTCTCTCGACTCAGGTTGATAGTCACTTGCACATTCGGCAGCTCCCATAGCCGCGCTCAAATCAATGACCTTCTGTCTCTGAAGTTCCGTGCGCATCCACGGTTTTAACCCTTCCATGAAGGTAAATAGCTTATCCTTCTCTGACATATCTCTGATATTCAGCATATGCCCCGAGAAGGCCTTCACATACTCCCTGACGGAGCTTGTGTGTTTCAGTTCTCGTAAGACACGACGTGCATCGTATTCCACATTCTCTGGAAAAAATTGAGATCTGATAGCTTCCTTGAGAAGATCCCAAGAATTAATTCGGACCCTGTTGGCCTGAATATCCACGTACTTCGTTCGCCACCATAGCTTTGCATTTCCACCTAGATACATGGTAGCTGTTGTGACCTTTCTCGCTTCATCCTTGATCGACGCTGCAAGAAAGTATTGTTCCATATCGAACAAGAAGTTCTCAACTTCTTTAGCATCACGTGCACCTCCGTAGGTACACGGTTCTGGAATTCTGAGTCTATGCACCGACTCATGTGCGATGGCTTGTCCGTTGCCAATCGCGCGCTGAAGAACTAGTAACTGAGTTCTCAACGCTCCCATCTCGTCCTGCAACTCAGGTATGATAGCAACAGCTTCAGTCATAGCGGCGCATGCCTCTTGGCGTTCATCCAGTTGGATGCGTAATTCTTGATTTTCCGTCTGTGCCGCCTCGGCCTTATCCTCGAGGTTCTCCATGGCAAAACACAACCTAGTGTTTGTCACCTCAAGCGCCTCCAAACGCTGTCGGGTGTTCCTCTTTTGAACATCTACCACCTCCGTGGTGTTCGAGGAATTTGGATCAGTTTCCATAGCTTTCTTAACGAGATTTTGAGCCGCAACTCTGATACCAACTTTCATGGGTAACCTTTTCTTAGCACAAAAAGGGACACCGTGCGGCAGTAGTCTGCTCTGCTAGACTACCTTCCGCCTATTCCTCAGTCGGGTCGGGACGAAAGTAAAATTTGATTACGATTTTAAGAAAGCTTGCAACATGAAATTGAACGCAATGGAAATAACTTGATCATTGATTGCTAAAAAGCAGGACATTACAATAGACGAAAGCAGGAAATTACAAATGGCTAGTGCAGGGGGAAAACACTAGTAAGCTTGAAAATGTTTGAAAGACCAATACCCCCTATAATAGATTTAGCAACAAAAACCCAAATGATGGGAGTAGACATCATTTAGCTCTAGAATCATACTTTTTCTTTTCTATTTTCTATCTATTTTACAAATTAAATAAATATTTACAACACGAGGCTTAAGCAAAGCTGCAGCCCGTGACACCCGGACCGGCAAGAAACTCAGTGACTCATGCCCTTGTTGGTAAAAAATCGGCTTTAACCGAATTAACTCGGCCAATTTATTGGATTTCAACATTGCCTTTTAAAATTTTAGTGGTCCTTGAACATTTGACCTCTAAGGAAAACAATTACTTCATCATTATTGGAGTTGTAGAATATTTCAATATTTTTTATGTGCAATAAGTTATATGTATCCAACGAATCATGTATATAATTTTTAAATAAATAATTAGGGAAAAATAATTTTAAAAAATATGATTTTGCCTAATATATAGATTTTTATGCAATGATCCACTGGTTCAACCAGTAACTTGAGATTCAGTACTTTGTTCGGGTCGATGTTCGAGTCGAATTTAATAACTATGAATAAAAGTATCTATATAGGCAATTTAATATTCTTCTTTCAAGGCTAGAAATTTTGGGTTCTATAAAGGTAGCCAATAATCCTTGCTTGTATGGCAGAACCTACCATCTCTCTGGGATATTAATGCAATTTTTTTTTTTATGTCATTATGATAAGTCTATTTGTCGATTAAATTCATTTTATTGGGCATCAGCTTGATGTGAAGTACTCTTCCAAAGATCTAGGTTTAAACCATTTTTAAATAAATAAATACGCTTGCAATCTTATTTATTAAATATTTAGGATGTGTTTGAACCACATTATTTTGGAATAGTAGATTGATGGAGAATGAAAAATTTATTGATGTGATGGAAAATATTATTTTATTGAAGAATATGTGTGGTTGAAAACGAATAGAAGAATAATCATGAAAATTTTAATGTGTACCAAACATGAGCTAAAAGAAAATGCAGATCTAGGTAAGCATGGGCAACACAATTTTACTTCACGTCGCACAATGGAACAAACTAATGAAGAGATGGAGGACTGCAGCTTTGCAATTTGGAATTACAAAGTTTGAAAGTTAACTCCACTAAATAGAGAATTTATTTAAATTTACATTCAACACAATTTTTAATCTTGAGGGGTAATTCAATTGGTCAGGCTTTGTGTTTGCTCTCCAATGATCACCAGTTCAAATCCCCTCAGTGTTACTGAGGTGAGAAACGGCTGTAAACTTTAGGGCTTCGTGGGATTAGTCGAGGTGCGTGCAAGCTGACCTGGACATCCACGGCTATAAAAAAAAAAAAAAAATCAACACAATTTTCCATCAAGCTTAATATTTACTTCTCACGAATGGGTATAACTTTTATAAATAGTAACTATCTAGGACTCAAAGAATCAATTCTAAAAGTACACGTTTAACTATCTCGATAAATGGTTCAGATTCTATTTATCGTGGACCTATTAATAGGTACAAGCAAAAAATGCAAAAAAGTGGAGTCCATTGGAATATACCTCATGGTCCTCATCGGAATAGTGAATAGAATTAATCCCTGTTTGTCTGCATTTAAAATAAAATTCTTTCATTTCCAAATTCATTTTCAACCGGTATTAACACAATAAAATGTTTTAGACATAAATTCAAAAGTTTTCTCTATTTTTTAATCATGCATTTTTTTTTTTTTTTGGCAAAAAATCACTATTCAAAATATTATTACCGTCAAACAAGGGCTTAGCAAGTTGCAGAGAAATATTGCATGTACATGAAAATCCAAGGACCATAAATATTTACATGACACAAAAGGCATGATGGTATCTTCAAGGCTTTGAGAAGAAATAAATTCTTTTACTATTCGAGTTTTCCCACTTGGCCATTTGTTCTTGATTACTTGAAATATAGCCCATGTTTGAGTCTCATTCTTTTTCCTTTTTTCCCGTTCATTTTTTTACAGTACTCATTTTCAACTACAAATTCTTCAAATAAAATAGTATTACACACAAATCTAAAACTTTTCATTACTTTTCCACCACACATTCTCCCATCAATCACTATTCAAAAACTAATTCTTTCTAAAAAAAAATGGGGCCAAACACCCACTATGCAATCACTCTATTAATATAGTTCCATATGTTCTTGATTACTTGAATGTCTTTTTTTTTGCTTTTTTCCTTTTATTAAAGATTGGATCTTTGTATATCAGTGATGCGAATTTCATGATGTTGATATCAACTTTAGTACACCGATCAAATCATAGCAACATTTACAAAATTGGGAAGTATGGAAAAACTAGGTGAACATAAATAGAGTGATTGCATATTATATATATAGTTGTAATCATCACTAAAAGAATCTAGCCATAAGAGGAAAAATACTAGTTGTCTATAAAAAAGTATGAACAATGAATTTATTCAAGAAAATTAGGTACTGAATTCGTTACATAGTAGTGATTGATGTACCCTTCTAAACAGTAAGGATGAGTTTGACTGTCAAAATTTTTCGTGGAAAATGTATTTTTTCAATCCAAATTCATACTTTTTGTACTTTTGATTGATTTTTTTTTATGGAAAATATTTTTTTACTTTTAGTCACGTAATCATATTTTCTTCGAAAATAAGGAAATTTTTCCTTTAGGTTGAGTATAATTTTATTTTCAAGTAATTCACTTACTCACACACACTCTCTCTCTCATTCGCCTCCCCCCAATCTACCTACTAATAAAAGATAGACAAATATAACCTCTTTTTATATTGAAAATTAAACCAATCAAACACATTTAATTAATAATTTTCATATAAATAAGTTCTGGACAATTCAGTTGCCTAAAATGTATTTTCTTTCCATCCAAATTGCATACTTGTTATTAATACACCCTAAAATACATTCACATGGAGAAGTCACTTATGGGTTCAAAAGAGACGACAAAAGACTCAATACTAGAGTGAAAAGTGTAAGCTTAAGAAAATATGGTAGCTTCATTAGTCTCCTAATGAATTTTCACTAGTGAGTTAGCCATATAAGTATGCTTAACATGTTTCAATATATTTTTTTATCTTTACATGTCTATCCAATGTCTTTTAAGTATATTATATATAAGGATTCCACGTAATGGGATTAGATACCCAATAGTTCGAATCGTAAACGATGGATGTTAGATGTTGTGTGTATTGATACGTGCAGTATTATAGTTAATAAGTTAAGTATCCCATTCGAAGAGTGTGAATATAAATAAATTCACTTCACTGAATTATATTTGTTTGTTACACGATAGAGTTTTCTTATTCTATTACAAGGATTTCATTAATTAAAGAACAAGTTGTAAAAGGTGCATGATTCTAGTTTTAAAGTGCATTAAAAGGATACCAAGAAACCTTCCCAAGGAATACCTTTGGCGGCTGCACTTATTCAACCATGCAGGGCTAAAGCAAGAGGAAAGACAAAAATAATAATAATAATAATTTAGATAAAAAAGAGATTGCACATAGAAGTCAGAAGATAGAACTCTTTTCAAATTTATACAAAATTTGATTTTTTTTTTTAAATTTTTTTTCCCAATCATTGATACTTTCAAACACAAATTTGTATCCACGTTCTCTTGAAAAGTGTGCCACCCTTCTGAAATAGTAGAATGATGGAGAATGTGTGGTTGAAAAAGAAGAAAAAGTTATTGATGTGATGGAAAATATTTTTTATTTAAAAATGTGTGGTTGAAAATGAGTAGAAAAATGAGAATAAAATTTTTAATGTGTACCAAACAGGAGCCTAATATTTTTTTTTTCCAATATCTTTTATTGGGTCTTTGTCGTTAATATTTATAGTTAACAACAATTTTTTTATCGTAAAAAATTCATTAATTATTGTCGCTTGTTGCTTAATACCAAGTTTGTCACCAATTTTCACTATAGTTGTGTCGTACAAACTTTTATTAAACTCTCAAATTGCGTTCATAAAAACACGATTCATTTCAAATTTCTAGACTCTCGTCTAAGTTGAAAAGTGAAATCTAAATTTATAAAAATATTTATATTCATAAGCAGTGTTTACTGATTATTCATGATGTATCGTCAATTAATTTGCTATCTTAAATCTTATACTTAAGATAACAGTTATAACGACAAATCAATTAAAGTCATCTGAATGTATACAAGTTACAAAAGTTGAAAATGTGAAAGTTACGTGACAATGTACCAAGACAAACTCCTTTATTTTGGAGACAGTTTAAGCAACTATAATCACCAGTTTGTTACTAGAGCAATAAATTGAGGACCTATAATGCAATTATCCCTTTTAATTCTGAATATATTCCTAAAAGACGGTGACACTGACACCCACTTGATGCCGTCTCGTTTAAGCTGTCATTTCATTGCTATCAGAGAATTATTAAAAGAAAAAGGCATAACAGTACAAAAAAGAAAAAGCTTGAAAGAATATTATTGTAAGAATTAAAATAGTTGTACCACTAGCTTGACATTCTATGCATGGGTGGACCTAGGGGCCCAAATTTGCTTCCAATTTTTTTTTTTCGATAATTAAATATTGTATGCTTTTATTTCAATTTTTGAAGTCATTATGGGATGTAAAACGAAATCAAAATATTACATTTTTAATATCTTTTCGAAGTGCTCATGGTCTAGTTTTCTACGTACGAATAGCGTACAAAACTATCAATCGTAGCAAATGTTACGACTTGTCAAAGTAGGCCGTTCAAAATTAGTATTTCAAAAATTTCGATAACATGCTGACTTTAAAAATCACATGATGATCGTACGCTAATCGAATTTACAAATTGCTTATAGCATTTCAAAACTTATTTCGAGAACTATATTATAAGCATACCGAATAATCCAAACAGATATAAAAAATAGTTAAAGATGCGTCAAACGTTAATATTAAAAAAGCTGTCTAATTCGCATTTTCTTTTAAAAAAATTCAATTATTTTATTAATATTTGTTATTTTTGCGATACAAATTTTTCAATATAGTTTTCATCATTTTATTAGGAAGTCTTATATGGAATATGATATCAAAAATTTTCGAAAATTTACATCCGAAAAAGTCATATCCCATGTGAATTTTTGAATGCAAAATTACATGGAGTATGATTTTTTTGGACATAAATTTTTATTTGTAAAATTGCTCCAAACTTTTTTGCAAGTTCGATTGTGCCCCCTACTTTTAACCTCTGCGTCTTCCCCTGATTCTATGATGTGACAAAATCAAAATTATTAATTGTTACAAGTGTTGTTGAAATTAATAGCAAAACTGTGTATCACATTATGAAATGTAAACAAAACTGTCAAAACAAAAATATAAGTATAGTAATACTATATTTATAAATTTCCAACTGAACGTTACTAATACCAGTTAAATCCTAGCTGTTCATCAGGTGAAAAGGCTAGATCATGATTCATGATGAAGGAACAAATATTGTTCATTCATTACTTCCATACATGACCCACAACATTACACAAAATGCATTAAAAAAAAAGGAAAAAGGAAAAGAAAGAAAGAAAACCAAAAATATTTTATGATATTTAATTTGAATTTCATTTGAAGTTCATTTAACATGCGTGAATGTCAATCTCATCGGAGGCCTATATAAGGAGGGCCAAAGTTTCCAACCAAAGCACAAGAACCAAAATCCTTGTGAACCTTGAATACACATTCTAAGATCAAAAGAAATGGCCCCAGAACTAGCTAAAGATGCCTTCATCGGCACTGGGAAAGTATCGATGGCTCCGAAAGACTCAAGTCGAGCTTATGTGACATTCTTGGCTGGCACTGGTGATTACTACAAGGGAGTGGTTGGTTTGGCTAAAGGGTTGAGAAAAGTGAAAAGTGCTTACCCTCTTGTGGTGGCAATTTTACCTGATGTGCCTGAGGAACATCGTGAGATCTTAAGGCTACAAGGTTGTATTGTTCGAGAAATCGACCCTATTTATCCACCTGATAACCAGATTCAGTTTGCAATGGCCTATTACATCATCAATTATTCTAAGCTCCGTATATGGAATGTAAGTATAGATTATACACTATCGTTATTGATGATGGTACTAGGGTTTTTATTTATGCATGCATGTTTAAGCATCTTATTCTTCTTTTTCTAGTATAGATCACAAGTTAAGATTCTACTTTCCTAGAATAGTCAAGAGATCTTGTCCGATATGAAATATTGAACAAAGCTACTTTTGCTTCCGTAATTCCATTGTAGAATGCATGTTACAAAACATGCATTTGTATACGTTAATAAGCATAGATTTCTTAGTCATACCATTTAAGTTTTAACACGAGTTCAATTGCATTTTTTTGCGAGTACTCCATTTGTTCCATTACTAGATTTAATGGAGGAATTATAGCATAACAACTACAAGAAACCAAGCATTGGTCTACCTCTCATGTTCTACCAAGATGACTGTCACCTTTATAAAATGAGGCCTCTTTCAGTCAAATCAAAGTCTCAATTACCACCTAAGTCATTCTTCCCTTAATTTATTTTCAATCAGCACCACATCCACTTGTTATTTGTATATTCTCATTTCTTGTCCATTCGTTTTAGTACGATCCGCTTCCATCTTAACATACGCATTTTCAATATTGTATCATGACAACCACCGTAATCACCTAACCTTTATCCTTTTTTCTCATTAATAATACAGTTCGAGGAGTACAAGAAGATGGTATACCTCGATGCAGACATCCAAGTTTATGACAACATAGACCATCTCTTGGACACACCCAACGGTTACTTCTATGCTGTGATGGATTGCTTCTGCGAGAAGACATGGAGTCACTCCCCACAGTACTCCATTGGGTATTGCCAACAGTGCCCAGATAAGGTTAAATGGCCTGCTGAAATGGGTTCACCTCCTCCATTGTATTTCAATGCTGGGATGTTCGTGTTTGAGCCAAACAGACTCACGTATGAAAATCTTCTTCAAACTCTCACTGTTACTCCACCAACACCATTTGCAGAGCAGGTGAGCTGTGTGTGTGTGTTTTTTACATGATATCAAACGCTTCAATGTAATTTGGGATTTCCCTTAGAAAAGAGATTATGCTAAACGGGTATTCAGCTAGCTACTTAGATGACTCCCCAATGGCCAATATCGAGTATATAAACAGTTAGATGTTAGGAGCCGTATCAGGGTTTCGGTTAAGATCGCTTACATATTATGTCAGTCCTCAGTAAGTAAATTTATAAATGCTCCTATTCTTTCAGGCATATTTGGTATGTAATACTAGACAATACATATTCTGCTAAGCATGTTTGTTACGCAGTACTAGGCAATACAACTGCCGATAAAATTTGAACTTCGTTTTCTTGAATACTGCAGCCTGGTATTGAACCTTACACCTCACCAAACAAACCAACAGGTTCTGGCTAACATTCTTATGCGGCCCAATTGCTATATAAAATTTGGTTGAAGAACTAATGAAACCTTTTAAGCTGGCCATGTAGTAAGATTTTTTGAACTGAGATTCTAATTGTTTTACTTGTAAATGACAGGACTTCTTGAACATGTTCTTCCAACAAACCTACAAACCCATTCCACTGGTTTATAATCTGGTTCTTGCTCTGCTATGGCGCCATCCTGAAAATGTTGAACTCGATAAAGTCAAAGTTGTTCACTACTGTGCTGCTGTAAGTAATTACTATCGTGAAACTTTTCCTATTCACGTATTTGTATGTAGCGTTAGATAGTGTAATGAACAAGAACTTAACTTCTTTTTAGCCAAGCTTAAAAGAAGGTTAAATTTACTTTTAAGTAATTTCTTATCAAACTTGACTAAAAATTGTTAATTTTTTCTTATGAGTTAAAAATTACTTATTTATACGTGATACTTTCAAAATAAGTAACTCAATTTCAAAAACTATTACTTTATTCCAAAATATTACTTACTGACTAATATGGAGATTTTCTTTAAACTAATTTTTCTAAGCTTAGTCAACCATACACTTATATTGTTCAATACGTGGCAACTGCACAGTCCACCTTTCTCGACAAGCCTTAGGGGGCTTATTAATACTCGTATAAAACTATATTTCACTAACATGGTTTAATTTCCTAAAAGGGATCAAAGCCATGGAGGTACACAGGCAAAGAAGCCAACATGGAGAGAGAAGACATCAAGATGCTAGTCAATAAATGGTGGGACGTTTATAATGATGCATCTCTTGATTTTAATGCTGGAGAATCTGAAGTTTCAGAGGAAAATACCTTCTCAATACCATCAATCATGGATGCAGTGCCTGAGCCTGTAGGATCCTACATTCCTGCTCCTTCTGCTGCATAAAAGAAAGAATTTATCTTTATAATAGTGTGCTACTGAAAAATAAGCATATATAGTTTGTTGCTGTATGATTTTGATCTAATCATATATATATCTAGCAGCAAATCAAGAAATGAGCAAGTTTTTTTCCTTGCAACTATTATAAAAATCTATTATTATCTGAAATGATAAAAGGACTTTGTCACAGATTAGACTTTTGTTCGAATCAGTCCTCCAACCTATCCTCGTACCCAACAGACTCTATGAAATGTCTAATTGAACAAATATTAATTCTTACCTACTGAAACACTTCATAATACGTAATTGGCTTAGTGCGTGTCAATTGCATCAGACACAGCAACTGGAAAATAATCAATCTTAAAATGGACCCTTCTAGAGCACCACGTCAAAATAGGAATAACCGATCAAAGGCATAAGCATCAGAGACTATTAAGAACATCAGTATGCTAAAACTGAATTTTCAGACTCCAACGTAATAAGCATAAAGCACAATCCAATCCAGTGCAAGTCATTTTTGAAATTATGTAGCCTTCCAAAAAATGAGTATATTACAACCAACACAGGGTCAAATAATGCAGGACTAAGAACACTTGATCTCAAGAACCAAAAGCTTCCTCACATTCTTCATATTCCTCATCTAGGGTATCTAGTTCCTGGATTACTTCATCGTCAAAAAGAAAAGATGCAGCTTCTCTGGTTCTTTGAGGCTTACTGTCATTTAACCCTATGGCAGAAATTATCTTCTCTTTGATGCAATCCTCGACAACATTTCTTGTGAATTCTTGAAACTGCAATCCAAGAAGAGAAATGCACTCTCCTTTGAAATTCAAGTCATTTGAAGACAAGATCAGACCAGCAATTGTTTTGGCAAGATCGGGTGCATAATTGCAAATCTGAGGAATGAAAACAGATTTCAAAACCTCAGGGACAAATTTACAGGAAAGAGATAGAATACATTCAAGTTTAAAAGAGGTTCGTCTATTATCTTGAACAATCTATATATATTGGGTAGAAAAAGGATCCACATCTAACCTTTTTCTAGTGGCATAATTTTCTTTCGACTTTTGAGGGTGAGACGGCCAGATGTGTAATTCCAGCATAGTTTAAGTTTTCTAATAGTTCATTTGAAAGAAATTAACAAACATCAACCATTCCGTGTCTAAACCATGAATTTACTAATACCAAAAGGCTAAAAGATCCCTGGTTTCAGATGATATAACTCATCATGTCAGGAGAAAATTTGTTTGTTGCTACTTAATCGTTACAAACTACAGCAATTACGGTGTTGGAATACAGTAAAAATAAACAGGCTGTCATCCATGAAACCAGAAATAAAGACATAATATTTGAAGTAATGTTGATGGTATTTATTAAAATATTTTAGGTTTTCTTTAGGCATTACTTACAATGTGTTTTTGGGAAATCGCAAATATGATTGCACCATAGACATTTTATCTACATATTTATATAAATAAACTTGAAAGAGATGTACAAAAACTGACTAATAAGAGATCTGCTTTGAGAACACTCCCGAAAGATTTTCCTAGATTGATCCTAAATATTTTAGTATTTTTAAGCAGCTAGACTACTTCATTCTACCTTAAGTGCACGTTCACTGAGTAGAACTCCTCCATTCTTTTCCTTCAGTTCATTCAATGCAAGCTTGACAGCTTTTCTGGTAAGACTTTGATCAACTTGGCTGCTTTCTTTGCAAGGCAATATCAAGACCGTGGCAGCAAGTTAAGGAACAGATACAAGGAAACATATATGCATTATAGATGCTACAAGTAAAAGCCTGTCACCGTAGTTGGATATCTGAAGAAATTAAGAGATTGTGACAGATTGCATTCATTATAATAGAATAGGATATTGTTTGTGGTAACTGTGGAGGACAATGTCAATGTGGGCAAATGGTGGCAAGTTCTGCCATTCTAATAATGTGCACCCATCTTGAACTGCAATGCTCCTTAAAGTTAATCCATAATCTTTCCATTTGATGCTTGTTAATGCATCCAGAGATGATTGTGAAATTGAACAAGGTGAGTAGTCCTTGTAATACAGGATCTAGACAGAGAAATTAAAGATCAATCAAGAAGTTCAGATAAACATGACAATAAGTTACTATTATTATACTTGGTAAGGAGTAAGAACCATTGTAGCAACCAAACCAGGAAAACAAGAGGAACAAAAGATAGTAATATCGATCTAGTAAAGTTCAAATATTCAAGCCCATATAGTTCAATATATTTACTTGTATACCATCATATCTTTTTCCTCACTAGGATGGGAGAAAATAAGGTTTCTTAACAAGTTCTTGACAAGGAAACTATAGCAATTTACTTATTTTAGTTTCTGTTGTTCATTTTCAGATTGATCATATCGACCAGGTTTTCACAACCATCTGGTCAAACAAACATTATTAGGTACCAATGATTCGAAAGCATACATGCAATTGCAAAGAGAAGAGGTATGAAGTAGCTCAGTGCTGTAATGATTTCAGCTTTGATTTAAGTTATAGACTGAGCATACAAAACTACCAAGTAGATTCCTTGATCAGACTACAGGTAACTTTGCAGCTGACATTTGGTAGTGAAAATTCTTTGGACCTCAAAAGAATTTGTCGATATTTCCGATTAAATCTTCTTGTTCCCATTGTGGTATAGAATAGATGAATATAACTTGCATTTTTCTTAAATACGAAGGCTATTGCTCTGTTACCAAGAACAAACCTCTGTTTTCTTATCATATGCCCTGAAGCAGGAGGATTGGGCTGTCTCTGGTATTTCACTAACAATAATCACGACTTCCATTACCTGTCCATTACTTCGTTGGTTTCTAGTGCTACATGCTACTCCGCTGCCAACTTTTAGATACTCCCTGGAGCTATTCACCAAATAAAATGCCAATTCGATAACAGATAATATCAAAGATGATATGACAAAATCTAAAACTTTAAACCAGCACGTGAAACTTTTAATGACTAATAACCTTAATAATGCAGATGTATGTTGTCTATACAACAATAAAGTAGAAAGAAGTAACGTTTGCAGTAATTATACTTTTTTTGTAATCCACGCCAATGTAATTCTTCACTAAACTTGCACTTTAAATGTCCTGAATAATAAGATAACATATAAGGATGCATTAAGTAGAATGGAGTCAACCATTACAGCTCCTACGTGAGGTGAGGTTAAATAATGTTCCAAATGAAGAGATATTTGAATGCAGTAAATGAATAATGAGAAACAATGCAGTGAATGAATAATGGCTCTACAGGAGCTATCAAATGGAGATGGAGAAAAGGAATAATTCTTATATGGAATATAAAGAACCTCTAACTTTTTTTCTTAGACGTGTCAGTTTCTGAAGCACTTAGTGTACTACAGATGTATATCAACATGAAATGAGTGCAATGCAAAGATATACCAAATTACAAAAGAAAGTGGAATCTGCAAGTGAGGACTCACCCAGTTGAGAAGCAACGGTGGCAAACGTCATTCAGTCTATTACCATGCTTAGAAACATATTCTTCAAAGCCTGACTTCAGCTGGTCAATATTTGGTGCAGATGAAGTTAAAGAACTGGAAGCAAGTTGAAGTATATGACTTTCACACTGTGACCCTAAATTGCTACCAGAATCAACCAATAATTCAATTGCAATCTTCTGGAGAGAATAGAAAATGATCAACTAGTCAGCAGCAATAAACTTGACAATGGTCTGGAAACAGTGCAATCTAATAATTTGCAACTCAAGCATCATTATGATCATATATGTGCCAAAAGAAGGGACTTGTGTCATAGCTAAAAACACTATTTTGCAAAGAAAGAAAATATAGATAAACCTTATTCTTCAATAAACTTGAATAATTCTTGATGATGCAGCCTAGACACTAACAATATATGAATCGCTTGTGTATGAGAAATCCATATATTTGAACCTGTTATCATTATTGATGATGTTCATTGAAGTGCTTAAAATGGGAAAAGAACTCATTTAATGTTGGTGAACAAAACATGAACATAGTTGGATATATGTTTTATATAGAAAATTAGTTTAAATTAATTGACATGCCCATAGCTCCTGATACCCAAGTGTATGATGTATGACGTGAGTACACCAAAGTGCTTAAAAGAATTCATGCTATACAAAATCAGTCAATCAGGTAAATATAAGTAAACTGGAACCCTTACAGAGCAGTTTCAAGAAAAAGAAATCACTGGTAAGAAAATTTTTCAAAGCAGAAATTTGGGGGAAGAATTAACAGAGAGAATCCGAGAAGTTCATATGAACTTACAGGAGCTTTCAGAATGAGCATCTGCAGAAACAGTCATGAAAAGGAATTAAAAGTCAACAACTAAATGAACTGACTAGCCACCGGCGACCAGATACAGAACGAAGAATCCAACCTTACGGAGAAAAAAATTTATATCTCTCAATAAATCATCAATATTTTCAGATATCGATAATGATACTTCAGTTCCGCTGCAAAAGAAAGTAAAAATGCAAAACAAAACAGTTAGATCAATAGCAGCAGAACGGTCTTCCATATCATCGAGAAAAAGTTGGAAGGAATAGCATGCCTGAATTTTGCCCCATTCTTTGTTACTGAATGTAGTTTTTTCATCCTTCTTGAGGAATCAGTTTCTGTCAGGTTAACTTTGAAGTGATGTATCTCTTTATCAGATATGCCTTCAGTAAGAAAACATGTAAAATTGATGAAAATGGAGGATCAAACCACGAGATTTACATCCACGTAATCAACACTATTTGAACAACATAATCTAGGCTCTCATATGGCATTTGCAGCACAGGAAACTGTTGGAAAATATTCCCACTTTCATGCAAATAAATCATAGTTAGCTTATATGCTGACAAAACTAACAAAATGTTCAGCTTGCAGAATGGATATATGGGGTTAAATGAAATTAAAAAATCACCCTAGAAGAGAACTCACTGGTGGTAGCAACACAAATCACTCCATCTGCATCGTCAACGGTACCAATTGTCAGAAAACCGATGGATCATAAGTGCAGAGTGTTGTCTATAAATTTTATTGGAACACTCAACAACAGTAAAGAATGCACTATCAACTAGAAGTATAATTGTTGATAAACCAGTTGCATTATTAGAGAAGAGGAAATTGCAAACAAAGATCAAGTATGGATTTCACTCCTTTCTTTTGGTTCATAATCTTCTATCGCACTCATAAAAATGCTAATCAAGACTGTGGACAATCATCCAGAACCCACCCAATCCCCCCGCAGCACGCCTCCACAGAGAAGAAAGAACAAAAGGAGAAAAATAAAAGCAAAAAGCCGTAAAACAAAAGTGGATAACAAGTGAAAAGACCACCATCACCAGAGACAGCCGAGACATTTAGTAAGATCGAATTTCTTGATATAAGAATCACATCAAATCAAATAATATTTTAAAATAAAAGACCTAAACGTATGGAGAGCAGGAGATCATATTACATGCTGGTGATTTCTGAACATAACCTAGCAATGCATCAGATATCTAAGTGCATAAAATAGTTTAAAGATGTCAACACGTAAATTGGGGTATGAAATGGAAAAATAGGAACTTGTGCAGCTTCCATGTCCTGGATATTTTATTGTAATCAAGTAAAAATTCTTGTTGTCTGAGCTTACAGAAAATTATGGTACATTGATTACAAATTTCATGCTGAGATATTAGCTTGTAATTTATATCGTGAACATGGAAAATAGCTTTACTTACCCCATGTATCAGCTACAATGGGATCATTGGCGAATTTTAATCCTAGAAATTCCTCGAGGGTGCTTCCAACACCCGTATCAGAAACTGTCAAGTGGAAAACCAACAAAACGTTCATTGAGTATTGTAAAATTCCAGCTCTCGACTTCTGAACAAGTCATATTTTCAAATTCTAGCAATATAATCATTTTTCCTTTTAGTCTGGCGAATCATAAATGGAAGAGGTCAATATACACACTCTATTCATTTAGTAAATTAAAAAAACACCCATCTCTAATTCAAATAACAATTTGCCGATAAAGAATATGGATTCAGAAATAGCAGAAAAATACAAGCGATTCAGAATCGAAGATTGAAAAATAAGAGGAAACTGAAAAACATTTTTCGAGCTCTCAACACAAGTTCACTGAAGAAAAAATCTATATACTCAGGGCAATCTAATCAACAGATGACATGATATTATTTCACCATATGCATAATTCATGAGATTCATACACGCTCATGTGATTGTACCTGAGATCCAAAGAAGTGGCGGATTGGATTGAGGAGAAGATTTCACAGAAATCGATAATCTGCAAACATCTTCAGAAATGCGGCATCTTCGAATTGCACAGGTAATTAACTGCAACAAAAAGGTTAAAAGATCAAAAAATAATTAATTAGGTTTTGTGAAGCTCAAATCGAGTAAAATTCAGAGGTTGGAACTCACGTAATTACAGAGATTTTGCACGGAATTAACTTCCATTGATTGTGTTTGACGAGCAAAGAGCGTGTGTTTTCCCGCGGATATTGCACTTGGAATCCAATGTTATATGTATGAAAATCGGTTAGTCTTTTAATTGCCGATATACCCTTGTACTTTTAATTACTTCAACTTTAACTTTTTAAAATTATTATTTATTCAAAAACTTACTTTTCTACTTATAAGTGAGTCTGTTTTTAAACAAATTCTCTTGTCAATTCGTATAATATTTTCATACTCATTTCGTTTGAGTGATTCATAAAACATGTAGCAATGAATTAAAATGAGTAGAAAAAAATCGAATTTATTATGATTGTTGTGGACCCCTTTTGGTATGGATAAAAATCAAATTTTAATAAAAATTTATGAAATGTTCGAATTGAAGAGTTGTAAATTTCATAAAATGTATGATTAGAACTAAATATGGGCATATTGTATTATCAATTAAGTCCGGGTTCAAGCTTTTTCTAGTCCCTTCTCATTATTGGATTGGTTAAGGAGTTTATACCGACCTATGCCTCAGCTAGGATTTGATAGATCAAGACTTGGGTTCTGATCAGCTGACCATTTACTTGGAAAACTTAAATTTTGATGTATAATTTATTTTCAGTATATTTCTAACAAACATAACATTCATGTTTGGTTTTACTAAAGAGGAAATTACAAGCACATGGGTTTTTAAAATATCATTTTCATAAATCTAAAATCAACTTAAATAATACATAAATCAGGTTTTAATTAATAATTTTTAAATTAATTTTCAAACCCTAATTTTTCATTCATTCCCTTCTCCCTCCCTCTCCAAAACCGACATTTTTCTCTTCCCCATCTCCCTGTCCCCGCAACCACCACCTCCCCCGGCAACACCACCTCGTTGGCACAACCACCCTCTCTACGTTGCCGGAGACATGTTATCTCCTCCGCCATTCCCCTCTCTCCCCCTTTCTATCGCAGACCTGTCATTTTTTTTTTCTTTTTTAAATTTCATCGAGTTTATATGAGATCTGTGTTTTGGTTTTGAATATGGCGGATATGGTGAATTTTTGTGATTTGTGGAGACCGTGGTGGCAGGAGCAGTGCGGTGCTAATGTTGGTGGTTTATGGTGGTTTTCGTGTTGTTGGGGGGTGGCCTAGCTCCGGCGGCGACAATGAGGATGGTGATGGTAGGTAGTGACATGTTTAGATTGGTTTGTGGCTGATGTGAACGCTGCTATTGTGACCGTGAGTTGGTTAATCTATGAGCGGTGACGGTGGTGAAAGGGGTGATGGTGTGGTGGTGATTTGAGGTGTGTACTGGTGGTTGTGGTGGTGGCCATGTTGGTGTGGTGGTGGTGGTGATAATGGTGGATGTAATGTTTGAAACGGTGATTTTGTTGCTAGGAAGTGATGGTGGCAACGATGGTTTCTGTAGTGTTGGTGTTGACAGCGATGGTGCATTTCTATGGTGTTGGTGTGGACGGCGGAGACGACGATGTTGTGTTGGTGGCTGTCACAAATAATTTGTTGATTGTAACTAATAAATTGGTTGGTATGTGACTAGTAAAGAATAAATTGTGACCAATAAATATTGTGTGACCTACACATTTATTAACTTGTGACCAATAAAAGTAATCTGTGACCTATAATTTGATGTTTTGTGATTATAAAATAAGTTGTGTGACTTATAAATTTCGTGATTTGTGACCGATGAACAAATTGTGATTTTAGAATTTTTAATTTGTGACCGATGAACAAACTGTAATTTATAAAAAAAAATTAATTGTGACTTTAAATTTTTTTTATTTGTGACCAAACTGCATAGACATGTGACCATTATATATTTATTAATAAAATATACAATAAATTAATTAATTCATAAATAAATTTTAATAAAAACCTAATTTTTGAAATTTAAAACATCTATCCTTAATTTTGAAAGGGTGATACTTCAAAATCTGATTTATGTATTGTTTCATTTACTAAAAATCAAATTTAGCCCGGTTTAAGCCGCATTAAGCCCATGTTTGAGACACATTAAAATTTTCATTTTTATTTTTCTATTCATTTTCAACCACACATTTTTTAGTAAAATAATATTTTCCATCACATCAATAATTTTTCATTCTTTTTCAACCACACATTCTCCATCAATCTACTATTCTAAAATACATTCTTTCAAAATAATGTGGCTCAAATACACCCTAAAATTCACATTCTCATTTTTTCTACTCATTTTAACCACACATTTTTCAATAAAATAATATTTTCCATCACATCAATAATTTTTCATTCTTTTTCAACCACACATTCTCCATCAATCTACTACTCCAAGATACATTCTTCCAAAATAATGTGGATCAAACACACCCTAAATAATAGATTTTGATAAATGTTGGTGAAATTTGTGGTTGAAAAGTTGATAAAAAATTATGAATCTCATGAGATGTGTAATTTAAATTAATAATTGACTTTAACTTAATTTTATATTAATTTTTTTTAACTAAACTAATATAGAGCTAAATGATACTAAACACTATTGTTAGTAGGTGAGGTACAAATGTCATTAATTGATAAATCACTTTAAAAGTAGGAAAATGAGTCACAATATAGAGGTATGCTTGAGCTCCATTTTTTGAGAAGAACGTATCGTGGAATAGTAGACTGATGGAGAATGTGTAGGTACAAGTGACGAAAAAGTTTTAGTGTTTTATGTAATATTATTTTATTGAAAAACATGTCTTTCTATATATAAAAAGTGGCTATTTAACGGAATTTGTTGGTTTAACGGAAAAACTAACGGAATTTCTTGATTTAACGGAAAAACTAACGGAATTTCTTGTTTTAATGGAATATCTTTTTTCACCCCCTCTTACTTTCAAAATTATAATTAGATAATAATAATAATAAATTAGCTTTTGATAATTCTTTCAAACTAAAATATTTTGGAGCTAACTTATTCGAATCGACTTTTTCTCGAATCTGATTTATGTATCTAATTACGATTTATCCGACGAGACCAATATTCATATATTCACGATAACTCCATCAATATCTAAATATTTGACACAAATAAAATATAATTTGATAAATGTATCATTTAGTCCCTAACTTTCAAAATATTAAAATATAGTATATAAAAATTGAATTATATTTTATGAAAATTTTCGGAATATTACATTCTCACCCCCTTAAAATATTTTCGTCCTCGAAAATTTATCCGTCACTTATCAATACTAAGTCTAACGCATGATATACATTTATTATCGTAATACATATCATACTTTAACGATAAAATGAATTGCATTATTACTTAAAAAATAGTAAAGACTTAAGCCGTGCAAAAAATTTAAGCTTCCGTTTGTTTTTCATTAAAAACCCATAAAAATAAAAAATATGACCGTTATCCATCACATCAATCTATCAATTTTGACTTTCTATTTCTTGTGTGGGATCCAATAACAACTATATTTTTCATTCTCATTCTACATTAATGAGAATCAAACGGAATCTAAGTAAACTCATATTCTTACCCCTTAACATACCTTGAGTTTTCTGTTTGTGATTTTGGGTTGAAGATAACAGAGAGAAGCATTTTATTTAATTATTTATCAATTACATAAACATTACATCATTAATTATTTAATTAACCAAAAAAATTACATCTTTATTAATAACAAATTAATTCTTAAACAAAACTATTAAATATAAACTAAGTAAACGTGCATTGCACGTTGCTTGCACCTAGTAGTTGAAAATAAGAGAAAGAATATTGTATTTAAAAAAAAATGAAGATCAAACAAGGTTCAGATGTCTTATTATTTGCATCCCTTTAAATCGATGTTATAGCATCATGAGTTCTTCTTCACTTTTACCATAGATTCGTTTATTCCAACAGGGTTGTAATGTGTTAGATGGTTAGAATATGAGAAAGAGTTGAAATTTGTTGTCCAACTTTTGCTATTAAATTTGTTGTCCATTCAATTAATTATTGACATGTCAGTTTAAATTAACATGTCATCAATTTAGTGGGTTATTGGTGAAATTACTGATGCTAAATTTGAGATGACATGTTATTTTAAAAATGACGTGTCACTAATTAATAGGATTGATGGCAAATTGGACAATAAAAATTGAACAACAGATCTCAATTATATGAGAAATGGGGAGAAAGACAATGGAAGAAGCGATTTTTTTTTTTTGGGTTTTGGCGGTGTGTTTAGACTAAATTAGAGGCGTGCCCCTCAACCTTTCTCATTGTGTGCTAATGCGTCCCCCAATCTTCAAAACTAAGGTTTGTATTGGTGTGTTTGATGGATATTATTGAGGAAAGAATATATTTTAAATAGTGATATATTGAGAAATATGTGATTAAAAAGTAAGAAACAAATGTTAATGTAATAAAAAATATTATTTTATTGAAAAATGTGTGATTGAAAATAAATTTTTAAAAAATGTGTATCAAATATGGGCTTAATTCTCCACCATAATATATATATTGCTATGTGTACAGAACAATGTACACAGAAAACTAACAGTTAAAACACAACAAAGGTGGGCCGCATTCTTTGCAAATATTTTAGTCACGATGGGATCCACCTCCACGTGGGATTTCAAGTGAAATGGAATTTTCTATCCTAATATGTGTACCTTACTATCTACACAATGAAATTTGTCAATTTAGACGTTAGAAGTACAATGTCATGGAGAGAAGTTTTTGAAAAGACGATCATAGATACCTACACGGTACTATCATTCATTTAAATGATGACACGTGTCGTTTATATCAAGTTTAATTTTTTTGTCTCATCTTTTTCTTACTTTTTACCTGATTTGTGGGCCAAACGTCCACCCTTAATTTAGACAAAATTCTAGACCCTTTTGGAGCCCCTCAGCCCCATGTTTTGACCAAAAAAAATTATAAAATGTGTTTTTTTTTTTAAATAAAATTATAAAAACTTTTGAGTTTAAATAAAATATTATTTTGTTGAGAGAACGTGCAATTGAAAATTAGTTTGAAAAAGATATTTTAAAAATGAGGTTCATTTAGATGCTAGCATAAAATAAAAGAGTGATGTTATGGGTACATTGGGGTGTCCATAAGGGTGTCCATAATGGACACCCGGCACCCCCCTATTGGATGGAGTGCCGGACCCACAAGCACTCCATCCAATAGGGGGGTGCCGGGTGTCCATTATGGACACCCTTATGGACACCCCAATGTACAAGAAGACTTATCCAAAATAAAATGCACATTTTAAACAAATTATCTATTTAATCAATGCGGCATGGTGCGATCCCGACCAAAGAAGAGGGGGCGACGATGTGTGATAGCTTCAATTCTAGCAAGAGGTGGTGGCATTGTGGGCTTGGTGGCGGAGGTTGAGAAAGTGTGGGTGTGGCTGAAAAGAGGAGAAATTAGAAATATAAGGTTTGGAGTTGGATTTAGGTCTTTGGTATTTCATTGGGATTTTTCAATTCCAAGTAAAGTTTATTTTAAAACAATGGTGGTGGCATTGGATTTGATTTTAATACTAAATCCGAAACCCAACTCGACCACATTAATTTTCATATAAAACAAAACATACCCATATGTAAGAAAATGATTCCTTGAATTCGAATTTAGATACTTTAGTTGGAATCTATAATCAATTGGAGCTTTTGTTAGTTAGTTGGTTAATAACTGATTAGATACTCAATTGAGTCTATAAGCTTGTGTTTGACACCCATTTTGGGAAAAAAAATAAATTCTGGAATAGTGATTGATGGAAGAATATGTGGTTAAAAAGTAAGGAGAATTTTTTGATTTATGTGTAATATTATTTTATTGATAAAATGTGTGGTTAAAATGAAGAAAGGGTGAGAAAATTGAGAAATAGAATGGGTGTCAAACAAGGGCTAAATAGGAGGTGATAGGAAGTGTAAAAGAGAGAGAAAAACGAGTTCCATAGAGAGAAATGGCAGGAAGAAAGCCAGTACAAAAAAAGTGAGATTAAGAGTGAATCTCTGCAAGTAATCTGAAGTAAAACTTTTCTGTATTGATCTGATTAGGATTTGATTTTGTACAGTGAATCACCTGAGATGGTGATTGATCCAATGCCATAAAATGTAATGCCTTCTTGTGAACCAAGGCCGAGGAAGTTCCCTTCCTATTACCACATTTGTTCTTCTTTTCAGCTGGTTTATTTTCGTTTCTTCTATCACTTTCTTTTACAATTTCTGGTGCCGATTTTTTCCCTTTGTAATTCTTGTATTGATCACAAGCTGGAGGAAGTTTGACCGGTTTGTCGAGTTAAATACCAGCCCTACTCATAAGCCAAGCCATGATTATGAAGAACACATGCTCTATTTTTTGAGGTAAAGAATTGAAATATTGCTTATAAAAAATAAAAAAAGATCATTTTTTAGATCAAATCTCGTTCTTAGAAATTTAAAATCAATATTTTTGTTACCACACAACATAAGATTTTAATCTCATTTGGGTTTCATTCTAAGTGTTACTAGACAATATTAATAGTGTGACAAAAATGTAGTCGTATCATATGCGATCGATAATAATTAGATGAATAAGAGAGGAGAAGGCAATACATTTATCTTCTTTAATTCTATCTAATTTGTAAAATAAACATACATTTTGTGATTTGATGAAAGTAAACAAATGACAACAACTGAAAACACGACAAATCCAAGTTATTCTTAGTGTTTGCACAATTTAATAACTGATATTAACAACTTGTCTCCAATTAATTGCCTTAGTCTTCGTATCAGCTGCGATCGATTAATCTTGTTTTCCTGTTCACCAACCACAAAAAGAAACTTAGGTCCAAAATTATAATAATGAAAATATTAAAGTTATTTTTGGCGCGTTGTCAATTCGATCTTCTTCCTACTTTGCACTTAAAATGAATCGACTTACTTCAATGGTGAACCAGTATGATCCACACTATTTTGTTAGGTCGAACAAGGTAGGTCAGGTCCATGCAACAAAACTTAAAAGTCGAGCACGAACTGGGCCTGCCTGCCTACCCACAATTGTCGTGATAATGGAGCAAGAACCGTCGGTAAGTAGTTGTAGTTAGTCTAACTCGATGCCTTCCAAAAAAAATTGAGCGATCCGATAAGGCTCTGATCGCAAAGTGGTAAAGCCCATTTAATAGGATTTACGTTTTTGCTTTAACTTTTTGTAAACGAACTTTCTCCGAAATTTTTTTGTTCAGACAAAATATTTTTAAGAAAATTATTTGACCGTTGAAGATTGTGCTAAACGTATGTAAATGAAAATTCGAGAGTTAAGAAAAGACACTTACCCGAAAATCCTTGTAGTATCTGGAAATCAACTTCATTTTGGAAGAATCTAGAAAGTTGGAAAGAATATTGAAGAGCATAGGAAACTTCATGTTTGGCGACTTGGGTTGCACGTAATAATAATAATAATTCTTTGGGGTCCTAAAACTGATAACATAATTGGGGAAAATATGAGAATTCATGTAAGCCTTCCAAATTATGTATTTCTTGGGTGCCAAGGGATTATCAATTCCCGAGTCAAAATTCTCCGAACTCGGTTCAAACTGTCCTGAACCGGCACGAACGACTTCCGGTTTACCCAATATTACACGACACAGCAACATGTGCCTTAACCCATTTTCGTCCTCTTCCGCCAACATTGCACTGCAAAATTAAAAAATAATATAAATTTAAAATTCGACTATACAATTTTTTTATTTTTTCAATCAAGTCAACTTATCTATAACATAGATGCACGAAGTGTATATGATCGGACTATTAGGTTTAGCTAAAAATCAAATTTTAAGTTAGATTTTAATAAAAGTTAATGAAATATAAGTTATCTTTTACACTTTCAAAAGCCAACTATAGCATCACAAGAAGGACCTCCTTCTCTAGATACACAAATAAAAGGAATTGATGGATAGATTCTTTCAAATGGGTCGGTCGAAGAATAAGAAAAGGATAAGGAACAATTGAATAAAGAGATTCGAGAATTGATGGATATATTCTTTTATGCAAGCATAAGCATTTTTTCCTTTATGCTCGGCGAAAATTACACGTTATACTATATATATATATATATATATATATATATATATATAAGTCTAAGTTTCAGAATACTGAAAAGTTGATAAAAATCGTGGATGTGATGAAATATGTGGTTGGAATTAAATTTAAAAAATGAAGAGGGATCTAAGTCATTTTACTAAAAATCAAATTGCTATTGCACATAAAATTTAGACAAAAAAATAAATATATTTTTTAAGTAAATTAAATGCTGAAAATATTATGGTTACCTATCGAGAGCAGCATTAGTTGGAGACAAATGGATGCCAACACCATGTGATAGACCATTTTGAGGCTCTTTGCATCTACTAAATCCATGACCTATTATTCCACACACTTCATCTCTAGAACCACCGTACCATGCATACTTGATATTGGCGTCTCCGCCGCATTTCTCTGCCACGGCGGCCGAGAAAATACGGAAAGCCTCCATCCTCACCTGCCCGGTTCGACTCGAGTACAAGTTTTTATGTATAGCAACAACATCACTCTCCTTCCCAAGCAATCCCATTCCATTTAAAAAGCTTTTCTTGATTACACTGTGCTCATTTTTCGCCTCGTCCAGTCTGATCATCCCATTTCCAGTGAAAAACTTGAATTTCTCGAAGTCGGGATTCGACGATTCGCATTCCGAATCATTATCCACTGTGAATGAAACCTGATCTTCATCAAAATCTGTATGGTCCATGATCCTGTGCATGAAAAATGGAATTCAGAAAGTTAATATATAGCCCATGAAACTTGAAAGAATGGGTTTCTGTTGAAACTTAGGCTTTAAGATATCTTTATAGATAAGTAGTACAAAAAAGTTAAATCTTCCAGATGGGCCGAGAATGGGAATAGTATAATTTTAAAGTGCTACCTTTACAAGTTTTGTTGTTTCCAACTTCAAAGCTTTAAAGGGACAAGTAAAAGTCAATAATACCAACTTCACAGCTCAAATGATGAATGTGAAAAACAGTTGTGTATATATACAAATACAACCGACTTTGGGATTGTTGGTAAAGCTTTTAGTTTATCGTTATTTAATTATCGACAACTAGTAGTAAATTATTACTAATGATAAAGAAATAAGGGTATATTAGTAAATGAACCAAACAAAACATCTGCATAATTGAGACAAAAAAAATTAAAAAAATACAGTCTATATAAATGGAACGGGGAAGTATGTCGTTATAAAATTTTAAATCTCATAACCCGTTTGGTATCGATTAAAATCCGATTAAAATTGAAAATATGACTGTTATTGAGTCTCACTCGTCTAATAAAAGTCAACAATAATGACTATTTTTTTAATTTTAATCCGATTTTAATATCTCCCAAACGGGCTCTCAATAAATCTCTATTTGGTAAAAATTAAAATTCAGATTTTAATTTAAATCAAAATCAATAATTAAGATTAACAACATATTTCAAAGGACCAACAATTTTTCAATTATATATTTCATAGACTTTTATTAAATTTTATTAAAAAATTGATTTTAATTTCTATCGAACAACGACTAAACGTATGATTTGAGAATGTTATCAGTTGAAAAAAGTATCAAAATTGTGTAAGCATTAATGAATTTATAATAGACGGTGCAAAGGTAGACTTGTACGATAAGTTAGTTGCAAGGCTTTTGGCTATAATTCAGACACGATTTGCGCTATGAAGAATTCGATTTAAAGTTGTTTATGGCAATTAAAGAAAGTCAAAGTTGTCTAACTAAAAGTTTGATTTGGGTTTTAATATATGCATGCGTAAAGCACAAGCCTCTTTAGGAAAAACCATTTTAATTTTTTTTTTTTTTAGATCTCATGATGATGTAACATTGACTAAGGACATGTTTGGCAAAATATTATCTTTTCTTAAACTAGGCAAACATATTTCTCAAACTGAGCCCAAGACCAAGAGGATGAGGTCAGAACCATGCCCAGAGAAAATTTAGTGAAGGTATAGATCATGCTACGAAAAACTAGAAGAATCAAAGATAAAGCACGATGGAACTAGTACCAAACAAACCCTATATATAAAGAAGGTGCTTGATCTTATTTAGAGGTTGTTTGGTACAGCTCAAAATTTCATTAAAATTGAAAATATAATCGTTATTGGATCTCACTTGCTACAGTTTTTCAATTTTAATCCGATTTTAATCTTTAACAAACACGCCCTTAGATGTCAGAGTTTAGCTACAACGTACGACAATAATGTGGGACGAAATTTCGCCGGACATAGTTGATCTTAAAAATTAAGAATGTGGTAGCGGTGTGTCGATGTCTACCTAGGGTTCCAAAATAATGTGACAAGCAAATGCACCTAAAATTGTAGACACGTGTCCTCTTTCATCTCCATACATATGGGGGGAACCATCACACCTATCAATACGTTCCATAAATAATCTTGACTAACAAGTCAATCTTTCAATTTAGACACGTTTTAGCCCTCGTTTGAGTCATTATTTTGAAAAAAAACGTCTTAAAATCCATATTCTCATTCTCAAACACACCAAGGTCTCGTTCGGTAGGGATTAAAATTGAAAATATGGTTGATATTGGGTCTCACTCGTCCAATAAAAGTCAACAATAACGACTAATTTTTTAATTTTAATTTGACTTTAATCTCTACCGAACGGATCCAATTATCTTCTATAATCCCTAAATTTTCTATACAAGTTCATCCCTTCACTCTCACGTCACTCATTTCTTAGTCTCAAACTTGCAATTTACATAATAACATGTGAAAAAGTCAATTATTATTATTATTATTATTATTATTATTATTATTTTTGGTAGAATATTCAAGTTGACCACAGTTAAGGGTCAACATTCCCAAAGTTCACACATATGGTCCTATCCAACTCGACATCAATGGAAATGGGGTGACTTAAAAATTTATATATTTTCATATTCTTATCACGTTTGAATTTGGGACATTTAATTAAATTAATGAGACTAAAATCCAATATTTAGAAGTCAATGATTTCGTGATAGTTCAATGAATTAGGTCAGTCAATGAATTTCATTTTGATTTGAATGTTGGAATGTTATCGGGTAACACACTCTTTCGTCTTATTTTGTACAATCTCAAGATAGAGCAGTGTGGAAGACTTGCTGAGTTTCATTATCATCGTATACATTTTAAAATAATTTGATTTTTGTAAGTCTCGATTATAGGCATTCTACTCGACACCACTCTATTCAATGAAAGAAACATAGTAGCATACCCATTTACATGTCGATATAGTAGTTTCATCGTCTTCTACCGAAGGGACTGCTGGTAATGAGAAATCAAAGCATCTTCTAAGCCTCATGTTTACTCTCTTGATCCTGTTTGCAAATTCCACATGTCGGATTCGTTTGGTTAACTTTATAAAAATATTTCTTCTATTTAAAAAAATTCTTAGAGAAAGTTGGTTCCATGGGCTTTCTTTAAAAGTCTTTTCGAAGAGAAAATTCTTTTAGAATTTAGATTTCATATGTTAATTTAGCCTAGGGGTGTCCGAATTGAGCGGTTCTTCGTAAGTTAAATATCCGAACGGGTACTCGAATCGAGAACCGATAGGTATGGGTCGGGTCTCGGGTCTAGATTAAGAACCGAAAAATCGAATAAGAACCGAAACTAAATAATTTTTTATTCAATTATTAAATTATTATTTTTTAAATAAATTAACAAATTAATTAAATAAATCAGATCATTTCATAATTTTAAACCTTGGGCCACAATTTTTTAATATGGATAACCGACATTTTAATATTAATATCTACTTTTTGGTATTTGTATGCATTGAATTAATGTTATTCGACAACTAGTTATTTATATATTTTTGAATTGGGCTACGTTAATTTGTAAAAGTTACAAATGAAATGTCATTATTTATATTTATGTAGGGTTGCTATAAGTGTTAAAAAATTTAATTATGGTATGGAATCGAACCGAACCGAACTCGAACGGTTCCATAATTATATTTGGACCCGATAGGTCTATTTATTAAATACTCGAAAATTCTGGAACCAACCAGAACTGAACCAAACCAAATCGACCCACGGATAGCCCTAATTTAGCCCATGTTTGGTACACACATTAAAAATTTTATTTTCATAATTCTACTCATTTTCAATCACAAATTCTTCAATAAAATAATATTTTCCATCACATCAATAATTTTTCCTTCTTTTTCAACTACACATTCTCCATTAATCTATTATTCCAAAATAATGTGACTCAAACATACCACTTCTTCAAATCTCTTATACAAAAGCAGACACCACCTCCAAACAGGCATAGTTTAAGACTTTTTTCCGTTTAAGTTTTTTGCTCGTTCGATAAGTGAATAATATAGTAATCAAGTCACACATTGTGCTTTTATTGTCCAGCTTTGTATATGAATGATGTCGCATCTTTTTGTATTTGCTATAGCTTTATCGTCAGAAAACTTCCATCGCCCTCTAATGTCGTCAATCTCCTCAAATCAAATGACATTTCAACACCGACTCAAACAACCTAAAATCATTATTCGGTACCGAACTCAAGCTCATATTTTACTAAATTTACAATTTTTTAATTATATATCTCATCAATTTTTATAAAAAAATTATTAAAAACCTAACTTAATAAATTTAGATAATATAGTAGTACAATCAATATTTTATGCGACGATTGAGGTGGAAAAGCAGCGCTCTTGTCTTTCAGACTTTTCCACCTTCACGTGAAAGCCACGTGCCTCACCGTTCTTAGATTGAAGTGGAAAGAGGAGAAATTCTACTGAAACAAGGCAGAGAAAAATCAACCTGCAATGTTAATAAGCCTTTTTTGATCTTTATGAGCTAAAATTACCGGGTTTTTTCATACCAAAATCCCGAGTTTTGTTCCTCGAGGTAAGCAGAACTACACGTATGTATATTGTATATAAATACACATTTAAGTGTTTTTCCTTGACAAATTTGTTTTAAGATTAATGCGTTAATTACATGAAAAAATTAATTTCATTTTTTGTTTGGATAATGATTGAGGGGCTTATCTCTATTTAAAATATTCATTAGGATGATGCTCTTTGTTAAGATTGTGAAATTAGTTTTAGGAGGAAGATGGTGGAGTTCCTAGGTTTTTCTGTCAGTCTACCCTCTGTTGGACATTTATTCATTGTTGCTCGGGTATTTCGAGATAAACAAATCTTGCTCCCATTATCTTCAGACTTCAGGGAAAAGGAGAAAAATTCGATATTTGAGTGAAGGTGTGTGATGTAGGGAGATGCAATCTGTTTTTCGAAAAGCTATAGTCGATAGTTGAGGCCCTATCAAGACCTATATTGCCCAGAATCAAGCACAGGAATCCACCCAACCACTATTCGTTTAGGAGCCAACCCCCCTAAGGCAATAGGTGTTAGAATTGTTTGTTGCTGGGAATAAAATTTTCAGAAGATGACTTGTTAAAACAGATTGACACTTGTAAAATAGTAAGAACAAAATGAATAAACAAGTCCAGAATTCGGAATAAGACGTTTTTATCCAGTCACACGGTACTTACTGCATGTGGTCTCCCAAGATACAACGATTAGACACTTGCAGAAACAGCACTTCCACTGCAAGACAACGAATCAGAACCGAAAGTACTCTCTGTAGACTAATGCAGAAAGGAAAAGAGTATGTATGCAAAATGAATTCGTGATTTTGCTGTATTGAAATGAAAGCTCGAGGACCATTTAAATAGAGGAGAGAGTTGACGGTTGAGCATTTTCCATACAACTCTCCACTCACCACTCACGCCCACTGAACGCACAGTTTTAGCAAACTGATGAGACGGGTAATAAACTGTCAAAGAGGGGGAATTAATTGAATTCAGATAAAAATTAAAATAAATTTTATTCAAAAAATTAATATTGACATAGGCCCAACCCAAGCCCACGACCCGAGCCCGAGCTCGAGCTCGTGCTCGTGTAGTGCCGAGCCGACCGGTCAGACGGACGGAGGCGGCGGTGCGTGCGCGTGGCCTTTGGATTAGTTTACACATTGTCTAAGACTCCCCCATTTCAAAGACTATTGGTACCCCTTGGGGCCCAAACCCATTTCCAAACTTGAAGTTTATTAAGTGGTTCAAAGTTGTGTTTACAACCTATGTGGGATTGAAACTTTTTTCCAATTCTTTCTCATTTATTCCTTTTATTTATCGTCCAACTTTCAACCATAATTTCTCATTCATATTGAAATGGTTTTCACAATTAAATTATGTGGTAGTCAGAAGACTCAGAACTAATCAACATAGCATTCATAATTTCTTTATGCGTGCGGTTCTTTTGTTCCACAATACCATTAGATTGAGGTGAGTAAGGAGCCGTTGTTTGATGAATGATGCTTCGTTGAGAACAAAATTCTTCAAACAACGCTTCATATTCTCCACCTCTATCACTTCAAACAATTTTTATTGTTTTGCTAAGTTGATTTTCAACTTCATTCTTATAATGTTTAAATATTTCTAAAGCCTCATATTTGCTTCTTAATAAATAAACATAACAGTACCGAGTGCAATCGTCAATGAAAGTGATGAAATATTTTTTCCCGCCTTTAGTTTGTACGAATTTCAAGTCACATATATCGTTGTGAATTAATTGTAAAGGTAAATTATTTCTATCAACTGAAGGAAATAGTCTTTTGGCTAACTTAGCCTCGACTTAAGTTTCACATTTGTGATTAGGATCGAAATAGCAAATTTAAGTTCATTAATTTGCGCACAGATTTAAAGATTACATGTCCTAATCTTTTATGTCATAGACAAGAAGAATCAACAATATACGCAGAAGTAGAAGCTTCATTAATCTTGTTCAATTTAGGTACAATAGTAAGGACGTTCATCTTGGACATCCCATCAGTCATGTAACCCTTTCCAACGTACATCCTATTTTTAGTTAGTACAAAATTATCAGATACAAATACTAACTTAAACCCATTCTTGCTAAGAATAGAACCAGAAACAAGATTTTTTTGAATGTTCGGCACATGCAGCACATTGTTGAGGACGAGTTCCTTGCCAGATGTCATCTTCAAGGTCACCTTTGCTTGTCCTTCAACCTTTGAACTTGAGGAATTTCCCATGAACAGTTGTTCTCCATCGATAGTTTTGTAATCAGAAAACACGTTCTTTTCAGCACAAATGTGGCGAGTGGCACCAGTGTCCACCCACCATTCCCTAGGATTTCCAACACTATTACATTCAGATATTACAGCAGATAGGTGCATTTCTTGAACACCTTCAGTCAGATTTTCAGTTTTAACAATATGTGCACGGTCATTTTGTTTTTTAGGCTTGCGATAGTCAATTACATGATGTCCAGGTTTGCCACAATTGAAGCAGTCCCCTTTGAACTTTTTGTTTTTCTGGTTATTTTCATTTTTCTTCGGAGCAAAGTTTGAGTGCTTCTTTTTCATGGTCTTCTTTGAACTTGAGTCGGCCATGTTTGCCTTAGCTTCTATGCTTGGTCCCCCGTTCATCCTTTCAGATTTCTTAGTATCTTCTTCGATCCTCAAACGCACAATCAACTCCTCAATGTTCATTTCCTTACGTTTGTGTTTGAGGTAATTTTTGAAATCTCTCCTTGAAGGCGGGAGTTTTTCAATTACCGCTGTTACTTGGAATGACTCACTTACATTCATTTTTTCAGCATGTAAATCATGGAGGAATACCTGCAAATCTTGAACTTGGGAAATAACAGATTTAGAGTCAATCATTTTATATTCCAAAAATATACCGACAAGAAATTTTTTAGATTCAGCATCTTCAGTTTTATATCTTTTCTTTAAAGATTCTCATAGTTCTTTTGCAGTTTTCATTATGCTATATACACCATATAGCGAATCATCCAGTCCATTCAGTACATAATTTTTGCATAAGAAATCAGAATGTTTTCATGCGTCTAAGGCAATTATCGAAGCTCGATTATTTTCTCCTTGTTGAACAGAAGGAGGATCCTCCGTGAGAAACTCTGTCAGGTTCAGAGTGGTCAGATAGAACAACATTTTCTGCTACCATCTCTTAAAATCGACCCCATTAAATTTTTCAGATTTCTCTCCGTGAGGAATATGAGTTGAAGCAGAAGAACCAGCCATAATCAGCGTTATAGTAGCTATAGTTGGCGTCACAATAGGGGTCATAGCCACAGTAGGGAGAATTGCATTGGTCCCAACAGTGTTAGCCATTTTTGTTTTCAAAACAGAAGATCAACAAGTCAAAGTTCACAAATTAAAATTCTGCAGAATAGTAATATCGTACAAGAATTTGCAAAGGTTAGAAATAAGCAAGTACAATTTTGGAAAAAGTATTATTAAAAATAAAAAAACATCTTAAGATTGTAAGAATTGTTTGTTGCAGGGAATAAAATTTCCAGAAGATGACTTGTTAAAACAGATTGACATTTGCAAAACAGTAAGAACAAAATGCATAAACAAGTCTAGAATTCGGAATAAGGATGATCGAGGTGAGAACTAGGCTCTCTGTCCTCAAGACATTTTTATCCCGTTACACGGTGCTTACGGTATGTGGTAAAGCGTCACCCAAGATACAACGATCAGACACTTGCAGAAGCAGCACTTCCACTGCAAGACAACGAACCAGAACCGGAAGTACTCTCTGTAAACTAATGTAGAAAGGAAAAGAGTATGTATGCAGAATGAATTCGTGATTTTGTTGTACTGAAATGAAAGGCTGATGACCATTTAAATAGAGGAGAGAGTTTGACGGTTGAGCAGTTTCCATACAACTCTCCACTCACCACTTACGCCCACTGAACGCACAGTTTTAGCAAACTGATGGGACAGTTAATAAATTGTCAAAGAGAGGGAATCCTTTGGATTAGTCTAAACATTGTTTAAGACTCCCCTTTTCAAATACTATTGGTACCCCTTGGCGTCAAACCCATTTCTAAACTTGAAATTTATTAAGTGGTTCAAGGTTGTGTTTGCAACCTATGTGGGATTTGAACATTTTTCTAATTCTTTCTCATTTATTCTTCTTATTTATTGTCCAACTTTCAACCATAATTTCTCATTCATATTGAAATGATTTTTCACAATCAAATATTCTACACTCATCTACTTAGAACGTAGAATTTAATTGAACATTAATTTCGGTAAATCGAACATCGGGTCCCACTTAAAATTGTGGTCAAAGTTGACCCAATTGACCCACCATTTCCAACAATATGCCTACCCCCATATTGAGTAATGCTCCGCATCAGCGAGAGTCTGTTCAAAATATTCTCTGTCGAGGGAGTTAATGATTCTTATTGTTCGAGTGCTAGCTAGAAACATGTTGATGGGGGTTCATCATCCAACTTATGAGTATCCATAGGGAAGTGCACTCACCACAACAGTCCTTTCCCATGGAGTTTAGTGATCTTGAGTAGCTCTCTTCTCCTTCTTTCCTTTCGGGTATATCTCTGTTATCTGTCGTTCTCCTGAGAGCAGTACCGTGGAAATATGAAAACAAATGATTATAATCCATGTCTTCTTTGCGCCATTGACACATACCTATAACATCCGTGACACAGAAAAAAATGAAATGATTGATATCACCTTACTGTCGCGAGTCATGTATAAGGACTATCTCATAGACATATCAAGTAAGTCTTGAAAAACAAAAACATAAAATAAGGATCATAAACACTGTTTGAACAATGTAAGTTTGGTAAAATGTTGTTGAATATGAGAGAACCAATTTCTTGTCTCATTTCATTAGCCATATTCAGATCCCGAAGGAAGAAATAGAATTAACAATGCTAATCGAATAGGTTTGGATGGGTGACATGCAACCAAACAATGATACTTTAAAGAAGGGATATCCTAATCACACTGGTTTTGCAATACCTACCTTTTTCTCACAATTCCCAGAGAAAGTTCAGAAATGCCTCAAGGTAAGTCGTGATTTTCAGTTGATTAGTGGAGGTTAAATTGTGTTGCGTCTAAGATCTGTTTATCTTTGTTTCCAGTTAGATTTTAAACAATTGTTGAGAGATTTTAATACGACAAGCCCAGAAATTGACCAGGGAAATAACAAAGAATCATCGGCTGTGGAGTTGAATCTTGAAAAGCAAATGTATCCTTGGAAAGAGAATCCAATTTGGGAGGACCATCCTCCTGATATAAAGGTAAGGAATTCATCTGAATGAAATCAGCTGTCCATTTTATGTTGAAGTTAGAGGGAATTTATTATGGCCCTCTTGGTTTCAATTAAGTGCTTGTTTGGTATTGCTTTTAAGTGGTTATAAGCAGTGGATCCTATGGAATGTGTGGATAATAAGGGGGTAATAAGTTGTTTGTTCTACGAAATGTGTAGATACAAGTATGTTTAACCAACTTATAAAAAGGCTGAGGAGTGTCAAACCTCTTAAATTTGTCTCATTCTTGTTGTCTTTGGGTATCTTATACGTATATAGATCTGGTTTCTTAACATGTTGAGATGAACTATTGGGAATTAGGGAGCTGTAATAAGGTTTATTATATCATCATAAAATTGAGAAAGGTTTAAGAAAATGGGGTGTGCGATTTTCTCTTGTAAATTAATTTTCATCATCATACTGAATTGATGTAGCAGCTACGAGGACGTAAAGTTACAATAAGACACACCTTTATAAATCTTGCGTGTTCTTGTATCTATATTTTCTTTATGCAATTTTTATTGCTCTCGATGTTATAGAATTAGGGTTCCTAGTTCTCAACAAATGTTTCTTTAATCACTATAAATCTGTGTGTTCTTTGCTCTTGCTCGTTTTCTGATTTCTTTTTTGTATATTATTGTTTGGTTTTAGGGATTAAGATTTAACCAAAACAATTTCTTTGATGCTGCTGTTTGTGGTGAATGCTCACTTCTGTTTAGATCACCTACTTTGCTGATCTGTGATTTATCGCTGAGAATATCTATCAAAAAGTGCATCAAGTTAATTCTGCTGTGAATTTTTTGCAGGTTACAGTACCTAAAGGCTCTCTTTGCAACCTTAATCTTGAAGTCAATGTTGGGTTGCCCCCCGATGCTGTCTACAACATTGTAACAGACCCCGATAATAAGAGAGTATTCAAAAATATTAAGGTAATTTCACAAAAAAGGATCATGTTTGGCTAAGCTAAAAAAAATTAAAGCACTTTCCTTGAATTTAGAAAAGCTGAATTTTTGAACGGAAAACATCTTTTTAAAGATGCCCAAACATGTTTTGGCGAGAAGTTTCATATAATTGCCCGACTCTCATTTTATAATTTTCCTTTACCACTTTCTAGCATCGCTGGTATTTACATTTTAAATATGATGTTATCAATTTATCGACCAGGAAGTAATATCGAGAAAGGTCTTAGTTGACGAGGGATCGAGGCAGGTGGTAGAAGTGGAACAAGCAGCAATTTGGAGATTCCTTTGGTTGTCTGGGACCATTTCAATTCATGTTTTGGTGGATCAAAACCGAGACGATTATTCAGTAAGTATGAAACCTTCTATCCTTGAATCGAATCTGTGCGCATTTTGTTGGATAAATCTTAAGGCATGTTTGGGAAGTTATTAAATTAAAGTTTAAGTGATTATATGTTGTAAGTCCTACGGAATATGTGTGGATAATAGCTGTAGGTTTTATGAAATGTGTGGATAAAATATATGTTTAACCAACTTTAGAGTATTATTGAATCACTTCCAAACATGCACTTATCTTGAATCCCTAATCGCAAAATAGACTAAGAATGGAAGAATATGGGATTGATTTAAGATTTCATGCCTCATCTTTTTATCGTGTTTATCAGATGAAGTTTAAGCAAATTAAATCCGGATTTATGCAAAGGTTCGAAGGTTGCTGGAAAATGGAGCCCATTTTTGTCGATGAAGAATTATGCCATCCATTTAAACCTCCATCTTTGACGGATTATGTTACATGCACGAAAGGCAAAGGAAGAATCGCATCGAAATTGAGCTTGGAGCAACTCATACAACCGTCTATAGTTCCTCCACCGCCGATTTCGTGGTATCTCCGGGGGATCATGACAAAGACAACCGAGATGTTAATTACCGACTTGCTAGCTGAAGCTGCCAGAATCAGACAAGAATCCTGCACTTCTGAGGAAAAATCGATTGAACACGAACAAGGTGATCCATGTGATATCAAGAAACGATGGGCCATGCGACGGAAAAATGCAAGGCTTTCTCGTACTAGCTAGGTTGTCATCGAGTTCAAAATCTTGTTAAGCAGTCCGTTTCTGCATTTCTGTTCGATCATTTGATTATATCTCTATTGTCCAATAACATGTTTTCAATTGGTGAAGATGGTGTAAAAGTTGAATATGTTAGGTTACCCTCTAGGTTATACAAGGCACATGTTCTACCCAAGATTGGAGGAATTAGGCCTCGAATAGAGGTGTGAACCAGCCGGTATGGCCCGATTTTAGGTTGTCACCCCTCTCTTTGGGCGGGCGCGCTAGACCTAGACTGGCCCATGTCGGGCTTAAGAGATTCGAATGAAGAGCCGAGCTTGGTGGCCAATGTGCTGTGGGCTGAACCTGCTCGATTTGGTAATCATGGTCGGTCTGATTCATTTTTACACCTTGAAGCATTTAAATGGGGTTTTTAACGAGAAACAATAACAGCATTTGCATTAAGGTGGATAGGTTTTGTTTCTAATTTGTAATTAAAGTGAAAAACATTTCAATGATCAAATTGAAACAATGCTATAAATTCAAGGACTAATCGTGTTTGACCCAATTACATATTTAGAGCTTGTTTGGTAAAAATTATAAGTAGCTTTTAAGCAGAAAAGTGATCGTTTTTTTCAAAGAGAGGGTCCCACCTGTGAGACCATACAGTTAACAATGGCTGTTCAACGGTTTAAAAAGTCAATTGTTTTTTGTTTGACAATTTTTTATCAGACAAGCTCTTAGGGTTATAATTATACGAATTATGTTGTGTACGTTTTATGAATGACATATTGTCTTATATTGTGTGGAGATTCAAAAAGTATTGGACGAAAATGTGTGTTTTTATAAAAAATTGTCCAAATCATATGACAACATGTGGAGGCCATAACTATTTAATTATCAGATTTTTAGTGCGAAGGATAATTTGAGGTGTGGTCCTTGAAAACGACAATCTATTTATTAATTTATTTTTATCTTCAACATGTTATCTTCATTTTTTTCATTAAAAGTTTGATTAAATACACAATTTTTACGATTGGATGACTACAAAGCTAGATTCAACTTATTCCAGGAGAGGAGCCGAGATGCTATTTCATCCGTTTTTATTGTTTAAATACGAGATCATCCCCTTCATTTTGGAGTTAAATAAATCATCAATCACTTACGTTTGCATTCAATTACTACTTGCTCACCCAAAAATAAAATGTTACTGTCTATTTACTCACTTCTTAAAAAAAATAATTATCCATCCATCATCCATTTTACTTCCATCCATACAATTAGGCAAAAATATCCACGTGGCAGATGAATTTCTTACATGGCGACTAACACAGTTAAAATTTGACAAGTTGAATATTACCCACTCAATTAATAGCGCTTTCTTCCCAAAAAAATTCCAGAATCGTTATTTACCTCCTTTACCTTAGCAAGTCTAATTTTTCCCAATCCTCTTTGAAAATTTTCTCCAAATCGTTTTCATTTTTGCTAATTTCTTGAGGCTTTGATTGCTTGGTTTTTGCACAGTTGTCATCATCAAATCCCTGAAAAGAGAAACTTGTTCAATAACTACAGCGTGTTCAATTATCTCACACTTCAAATAGATTGTGATAAATTCGACAAAATAGCCATTCCTCCTTAGCTGAAGTTGATGAATCTTCCCTGGGCTTTCCTTGAAAAACAGCTTTCCTTTTCCTCGAATGTTCATTTGGGGGTTTTTAAACCTATTTTTCCACTTGGGATTTGCTCAGGAACAGAGGATTCCTCATTGGAATCGGCACCTGCCCTTGATGATTTTCTCCATTTCTTATTAACCATCCCACTAAGAGACCTAATTTCCATCTGTGATTGATTCAAGTTCCTGTTTTCCTTGGGAGATCCAACTTGCTTAAGAGAGGGTTGATTCAAATCCTAATTTCAAGCTGTGGTTGATGCAATCCTAAGAAGTGAAAACTATGTCATAAATTTATGTCTTTTAGTTGGAAGAATGTTGTTTGTGATTGGAGTTGTAGGGAAAAAGTACTAGGTATGGTGTTTTGAATGTGTAGTTTGCAGTTTGTTATTGGTGTTTGGTAGTTGTATGTTGGTGATGTAGATTGTTGAACAGAGGCACCAGAAGCCATGAGACTTTTACATTGTTTGCATTTGGTTAAGGAAAAAACTATTTGCACACCGGAACACCCCGGTGTATAGACCCCCTCACGAGGGGGGGGGGGGGGGGGGCACAATCAATAAAAAAATAGTGAGCCCACTCTTCTCTTGTGAGGGGGTCTGTACACCGAGGTTATTGAGAAAATAGAAGGATAAAACCTGCTGTAAATGCAGGGAAGAAGATGAACATTTCATTCAATCAACTTGAGAATTACAATGCATACAAGAGCTCTATTTATAGAGAAAAATGGCTAACTAATCTATCAACTAAACTAACTAACTAACTACATTACAACTGGAAGCATGTGAGCTATTTACAGCTGGAGGGCTGAAGCTAATGGACGTTGGATTGCTGAAGCTGATGAACGGGTGGATCACTTGGTCACACAGATCGTGATCTGTGTGTTGTGTTTCTTCATTGCTGAACTTGAACATATTCTAGTACTCCTCCCTCAAGACGGAATATCTTGATCTTGGAGAGAAGAATGGCAGAGATGCAGGCAATTGGTGGAAGATTATAGAAACTTCAGATTCGAGTTCAAAGATTAGCCAATGCAGTCGACCTTCTTTCTCAGTCATTACATCGAACACCTGGTATGATATTGCCAGTGTTCAAGCTGGGCACACTTGCGCTGAAAACGCTTTGCAAACCTATTTGCAATTCGTCCTCTAAATGAAGAAAAAGCTGTTCAGGCTGCTGCAGACCTTTTAGGCGAACTCTTCGTGTTTTCGGTTGCAGGAGCTGCTCTTATTTGTGAGGTACAAAATCGATCCAGAGCAGAAAGCCAGGAAGGAAACTCATTGTCCATCTTTTCCTTTTCCTGTTACCACTGCACATACGAGTGGGTTCCGACGGATCCGACGACTTCTTGTTCTCTTCTTTACCATCGAGAACAAGGATATAGAAAATGGAATTGGAATAAATTCCACGAAAAACTCCATAAAAAGGAGGACAAAGACAACGAAAATTTGAATAACTTCCATGAAAACACTCAACGATGGTGGAATTGCTCATTGAAGAGAAAGAACCAATCTGGTTTTGCAGATCTACTGCAGCTTTCAAATTCCAGTAGAAAGCTGGAAAGAACATCAATGGCTGAATGGCCAACAGAAGAAAAACGACAGACAGAGTTGCAGACGGAAGGAGCATAGCTCTGATACCATATTGAGAAAATAGAAGGATAAAACCTGCTGTAAATGCAGGGAAGAAGATGAACATTTCATTCAATCAACTTGAGAATTACAATGCATACAAGAGCTCTATTTATAGAGAAAAATGGCTAACTAATCTATCAACTAAACTAACTAACTAACTACATTACAACTGGAAGCATGTGAGCTATTTACAGTTGGAGGGCTGAAGCTAATGGACGTTGGATTGCTGAAGCTGATGAACGGATGGATCACTTGGTCACACAGATCGTGATCTGTGTGCTGTGTTTCTTCATTGCTGAACTTGAACATATTCTAATAGAGGTGTCAATTTCGGTGTACAAATAGCATGACTCTTTAGTTAATTCGAAGTCCTAGCATATTTTATCAGTATATTGACAAGTGTTAAACTTAACGATAATCTTCTGTCACAAAAAACTTGTGTCAATGTTAAGCACTAGAAATATAAAATCTCACTCAATTATACACCAAAATATAATATTTCAATTCACTCAACTCTACACCAAAATATAAAATTTCATTCAACCATGTGTTGAGCATAATTTGATTCAATTGTACGGCAACAAAACATAATTTCAGGTATACATACAACAAAAAAACATAGTTCTCATCTTCATAACCTAAATTATAGCCATCAAACAACATAAATGTACTAGTGAGTTTCTAAATTTTTCTTTATTCTTGGTGGTGCATATGGAATTGATCGTCGAACAACCCTTTGATTTTTTTGTGTGGCTGCCCTCTTCTTTAGTTTTTCTTGATTCTATATTTCTTGCAAGTCTCTCCACCAGGGTAGGCAATGAATTGGGTGCAAGGCAACCACAAAAAGCAAAACTTGCATCAATTGTAGGACTTTCAGGTATTAGAGATATTTGCTTTTTCGTATTACTTAACTAGAAGTTTAAATTCATGGAAGGGATACTAACATGCGGTCATTCCCAAACCCAATTTTCGATCCTTTTGCCCGCAATCAATCTGATTATGAGACACAACCTGTTAATAAATCATGTTTAGACCCTTCCATGATGCTTGAAACCAAATCGACCCTGGCTAATGATCGCAAACATGGTTTTGCATGTTCTGCTATGCCCCTCGCTCCTCTTGACATAACCCAGATTTTCCTTCTACACTGCTTTATATTCAAAATTTCTTGCTTTTGGATAGAAAACGATTTGGGGAAAATCAACATTTGCTAGGGAAAGGAAAGAACGATAGGGTGTAATCCTTGATGTATACCACTTGATGTACAAGTGGTATAACCCAAAAATATATGATGGTAAGATGATAAAGTAGCAATTTGGTAATGAGCATTCTGAATAATTATAAAATGTGGGAAATCTTGTAGTTTTTCTTGAAGTATGTTGTGACTCGCAATGCTCATGTAAAATAGAGAATAATAAATATATATTTCCTTCTTCATTTTTATTACATCTTCTTCTCTCTTTGAATGAAAGTAGAGGGGCTGCCTGAATCCCCAGTCTTTGAAAATAGGGAGAAAAGCTTTAGACTATGTTTGATCCACATTCTTACAAAAATTCATTCATTCAAAATTCATTTTCAACGTCACATTTTTCAATAAAATAATATTACCCGCAAATCCAAAATTTTTCCTTATTTTTTAACCACGTATTTTCCATCAAATCACTATTTAAAATATATTCTCTCCCCAATAATATGTATCAATCCGGGTCTTAAAAATGAAGAAAATTCTGAATGATGCTTTTGGTTTAGCTAACACTTATATCCCATGACCAACTACTACTAAAACCTCTTTAAAATATCACGTGAGTGAATATTGTATCGAGGATCTCGATTATCAATACCAAAATACAACCTATTCAGTGGTTTAGACCGAGTACATTAACATCAAGCTGATACTCTCTTGCAACAAAGCAGTTGGAGGGCTGAATGCAAAATAAAAAGAGGATTACAATTGTTATTTGCTGCAAAGATCTGACGAACTATCCAAGATATTTTAAGGATATAACCGTGATAATCTCAAATGCAAGTATCGAGTGAATTTGAATGCATAGATGACATTTTCATTTTTTACCGCATGACTTTAAGTGATATGATAGCCATTCGAATAGAAATGTATTGTTTCACGGTGATTCTACGGCACATGGCAAAAAGGAGAATCCCACCCCCCACCCCCACCCCCACCCCACTTCATCACACAATTGCTTTGTTCCTAAAACCAAATAGCAGTTCCAAATTCGAGTCATATGATGCAAGCATCATTACAAATTTCAAAGGTTATCATCAACAACAATTTAATAACCTATTTTTGAAACGAATAAAAGATCGTGTCTTGTAAGTTGTAACCAGCAAAATTGTCTTCGATAGAATTGTAAAAGCAATTGTTGCATGGTCAATTGATGTGAAGTCATAGATAATTGTCAATTCCGTAAAATTAGGACCTTCAATGTCGATGAATAGCAAGTTACAAATGAAGAGAAAAAATTAAAGAGTCATTGCAGAATTGAGTGAACATATTTCACAATTTCCCTAACTAATCGAAAGTCTTCCTTAATCATCCAGAAAAACAACAATTCATATATTCCTGAGGATAATACTCCGAAAATACAAAAAGAAATCATTGTTGCAATCAAACGAGAAGAGGAATGAGATAATCCTGAGGATAATACTCGGAAAATAAAAAAAAAAAGTTTCGTACCAAGAAGCTCTAAACATGCTTAAAAAACTACAATTATTCCGGCTTCAAAAAGAAGGTGTCCATGATTGTTATTGTTTACCCACAAGTTGAAAGATGTGGTTACAACTTTAGATATATATTTTTGAGCAATGTTAGTCATTGCCACTGGGGTTACAATCCCAATTTAGGTGACATTAATACGTGATTAAATGATACGTGAAATTAAATATTAAAGCCACTTAAACTGGAGTTGTAACCCCCAGAATAACATTTTTGTATATTTTTTATTTCATATTCAATATTTAATGTAACGTATGTTTATTGAAATATACATATAATTATTACTACTAGGTGTAAGCAACATGCAATGCACGTTTACTTAGCTTATATTTAATAGTTTTGTTTAAAAATTAATTTGTTATTAATAAAGATGTAATTTTTTTGGTTAATTAAATAATTAATGATGTAATGTTTATGTAATTGATAAATAATTAAATAAAGTGCTTCTCTCTGTTATTTTCAATCCAAAATCACAAACAGGAAACTCAAGGTATGTTAATGGGTAAGAAGATGAGTTTACTTAGATTCCATTTGATTCTCATTAATGTAGAATGAGAATGAAAAATATAGCCGTTATTGGACCACACACAAGAGATAGAAATTCAAAATTGATAGATTGATAACGGTTATATTTTTCATTTTTATGGGTTTTTAATGAGAAACAAACGAAGGCTTAAACTTTTTGCATGGCTTAAGTCTTTACTCTTTTTTAAGTAATAATGCAATTCATTTTATCGCTAAAGTATAATATGTATTACGATAATATATGTATATCATGTGTTAGACTTAGTATTGGTAAGTGACGGGTAAATTTTTTAGAACGAAAATATTTTAAGGGGGTGAGAATGTAATACCCCGAAAATTTTCATAAAATATAATTCAATTTTTATATACTATATTTTAATATTTTGAAAGTTAGGGACTAAATGATACATTTCTCAAATCATATTTTATTTGTGTCAAATATTTACATATTGATGGAGTTATTGTAAATATATGAATATTGGTCTCGTTGGATAAATCGTAATTAGATACATAAATCAGATTCGAGAAAAAGTCAATTCGAATAAGTTAGCTTCAAGATATTTTAGTTTGAAGAAATTATCAAAAGCTAATTTATTATTATTATTATTATTTAATTATAATTTTGAAAGTAGGGGGTGGTGAAAAAAATATTCCCTTAAAAACAAAAAATTCCGTTAGTTTTTCCGTTAAATCAAGAAATTCCGTTAGTTTTTCCGTTAAACCAACAAATTCCGTTAAATAGGCACTTTTTATATATAGAAAGATGTGGAGGAAAGTTTTCTTATGAAAGGGCCTAAAAAGGTTATAATTTATTACGATGTGGATTTATTCTTATTCATAACAGTTCAAAAATATTATGACTGTATAGAGGTTATTTCTACATAGAGTATACTAACTATAGAAATGTTTTACGCGTGTCAAAAATATATTTTGAGTTTTAAGTTATTAAATTAAACATTATTTTCAAAAATAGATTTTCAGAAATATCTAACAAAAAAATTTAAAATATTAAAAAAAAAAAAAAAACTAAAAACAGCTTGGAAACTATAAACTAAACTTTACAATCTCTCACATTAATGTGGGGCCTGCTAATTAATTAATTAGCGGACCCCACACTAATGTGAGAGATTGTAAAAATTACAATCCCCTAATGATTGTACAAATGGATTTTTCCTAACTTAAATGCCTCCTAAGCCTTTAGATGATATGGATTAGTAAGAAAAATTAAAAAAATATCCCCATATATTGAATGTAATTTTACATTTCGTACTGCATTTTGTAAATTTACAATTTACATACTATAATTTATATAATGATAACATAATATACCTTAATGAATAAAATATATAAATATATAAATATTCCATTATAATTAGTTTAATAGATAAAGATATCCTTAGTTGAAATAACAAATCACACCATGTAATATTTTGGATATGTTGTTTCATAAATTTTTTTTTGAAAAAGAATTATCTTCTTTTGTGTAAGATTTATTGCTCTATTTTCTTAGACTCAAACAGTCATTCAAGAAAATTTAATTTTGATAAGTTAAGATCGTATTACAAAATGAATAATTCTATTTGCACATAATTACTTACCGAATTTTTTACCGAATTGACAAGTGGCGACCCCCTATTGAGGTAGCCTGTGGGCCCAGGGGCCCCCAATAGGGGGCCGACACTTGTCAATTTGGTAAAAAATTCGGTAAGTAATTATGTACGTGTAGCGCGATTATTACAAAATATCGAAAAGACTTCATTTGACTCTTTAAACATTGTTAAATTCCTAATTCTATTATTCTATTAATATTTTTTTTTCATTTTTTTATATTACTTGTTATTTTGCAGCTAAAATTAATTTTGTATCCAATTTAAGCGGGGGTAATCTTGCGACTTAAAAATTGTCAAGAAATGCATGCGTAATTTTCTTAATTTATTTTGCAGTTGTTACAACCCTTGTATGATTTCGTTGAGAAACAGTTTTTAATGAATATTGATGAAATTTGATGAAATATACATTTGAAAATAGGGATGACAACGATGCAAAGGCGGGACGGGGAATTTTTTGATAATTTATATTATTTCTCCATTCGTTAGATTGAGATAAATAATTTTAGTTTCCATTTCTTACTAAAACTAATAAAAATTTTCATTTAAAATATTGAATTCTTAAAAAAAATAAAAATTTAAGCGGGGCGGGGCGCCCGTTACCCGTCCCCGTCCCGTCCTTGCCCTGAATACTTGATTAAGCGGGTAATCCTCGCCCCATTCGGGGAGGGGTCCCGCAGGTATCGAATTTGTCGGATTTTTTTGTTATCCCTATTTGAAAATCGATTAAAGTCGTAGATCACTTGAAATATGCTGATAAAATTATTTATTGACTCTAACTTAGAATTTTTTTTTTTTAATCAATTTTTTTAGCTAAACCAGCCGTCGCTTAGATTCAAAAGGAGCTACGTAAACATTGTTAATAAAAAAATATATTTACGTGTAGAATATTCACGTAAAAAATAGTTTTGATTTGTCTGATAGGTTAATTCGGTTTGAACTTTTTTTCGTTTTTCAGTCGGTTTCTGGAGTCATCTATGGCATATCCTCTTACGCAACTTTCAAACTGAAGAGACTCCACATTTCCCAGCTACAATCTGAATATAAAACCACAAAAATCCCAATTTTCTCATATAAAATCTGTTCGTGTCAATGTCTTCTTCTATACCATCCAAAATGAAGGCCTGGATTTATTACGAGTACGGCGGGGTTGAAGTGTTGAAGTTCGAGTCCGAAGTTGCAGTGCCGGATGTGAAGGATGACCAGGTATTGATCAAGGTGGTGGCAGCCTCTATTAATCCAGTTGATTACAAAAGGCGGCTCGGGCAATTCAAGGCCATTGATTCACCCCCTCCTGTAACTTTCTCGTACTCCCTTTTTCTTTTCAGATTTTATTCAACTGTGAACTCAAAAAAACTTGTAGCACACTCCAAATCTTGTAGCACACTCCAAATTTCTTGTTGGTTCTTGGTGAATAGCTAAGTTCTCTCTTTGTTAGAAAGTTTCTATGTAAGCTAAGCTAGAATCATATATGTTCACGCTGAAACTGCATTATCTACCGAGTCAGATGGTGTAATCGACAATTTTCCCCACCTAACAAACGTAAATGCCAACTCAATGTTTTGATTCTCTTTTTTCCTGTAGACTATTCCAGGCTATGATGTTGCTGGTGTGGTGGTTAAAGTTGGTAGTCAAGTAAAAAGCCTAAAAGAAGGAGATGAAGTATATGGGGACATAAATGAGATGTCAATGATACACGAACGACCAAAACGATTTGGCTCATTGGCTGAGTACACTGCTGTTGAGGAGAGATTACTGGCTCTGAAGCCAAAAAATCTTGATTTTGCGCAGGCTGCCAGTCTCCCTCTTGCTATTTTGACTGCTTATGAAGGTCTTGAAAGTGCAGGATTTTCTGCCGGAAAATCCATACTTGTATTGGGGGGTGCTGGTGGAGTTGGATCCCTTGTGATCCAGGTAAACCACTAAGCAATGACTTAGTTTATCTGCATGGATCGTGTAAAGGACTAGAAATTACAATAGACAAGATTTTGACTTCTTTCTGTTAATCTGTACTATCTATTTATTTTGGTGATGCAGCTTGCAAAACAAGTGTTTCATGCTTCAAAGGTAGCTGCTACTTCTAGCACAGGAAAACTGGAATTTCTGAAAAGCTTGGGTGCAGATTTGGCCATTGACTACACCAAGGAGAACTTTGAAGACCTTCAGGAAAAATTCGACGTTGTTTATGACGCTGTAGGTAAGTAAATGTTCCAATTGCTGCTAAATTTGAAACCACGTTTGTACTATTAAATTCTCTTAGTTTACACATTATGAGATTGATCCCAAATTGAAAGACTTGTTAACATATCTAAGACGATACGATTGGAGATTTGTCCTAAAAATGAATCATGTGTAGTAGTTTAGCTTGTTGGACAATGTTTTTAGGTATCCAAAGTAGCTAAGGTCTTAAGACGATAATGATGTTCGAGGTATGTCTGCTCCAATATTCAGGACGGCAACGTTCAGAGCATCTTACTCTCTCTGAACCTAATAAGATATAATTCCAACCCAACAAGCAATAATAAGCACTTGGACGTGGACACAACAAGCCTTGCAAAAATGCATTTCACAATTTCATAAGGACTATCGGACAACTGCAGATCTAGTATTTGAACTTTTCAGAAGGGAAAATGCTAAAAGTGCATAATTTGTGGAAGCTGCAATGGAAATTTTATTCCATCTTTTTAAATTATTTTTCTCCCATTCATAAAATTGATGTGATCTCACTCTCATTATTAGAGATTGGATGAGAGAGGTGTAAACCAGAAGTGGCAATGCTAAGCATCTAGTTTGCATTGGATCTTCTAGTAGATATAGCAATTCATGTAGTTGACCCAAAATTTATCGAGAATAAAGATTATGTGTTATAGTTGTTGGGAGGATGAATTTGCTCGCGACAGTTTCAATATTCAGGAATTCTTACCCTTCAATTACATTATTGTTGTCGACTCGAATTAAACATTGTTCCTCATCGCATAATTTCTTCACTGCCATCATTTTGCTTTGAAAAAACAGGGCAAGGAGACAGGGCAGTGAAAGCAGTGAAGGAAGGTGGCAGTGTAGTAGTTATAATTGGTGAAGCAGTACCACCTGGTTTTTTCTTTAGGCTACATTCGGATGGAGAAATATTGAAGAAACTAAATCCAATTCTGGAGAGCGGGAAGGTGAAGCCGGTGCTGGACCCGAAGGGGCCTTACCCTTTCGACAAGGTTAATGAAGCTTTTGCTTATCTGGAAACAAACCGAGCCACCGGAAAAGTGGTCATATTTCCTATCAATCCATGATCAACAACTAAGAGTACTAGGACTGTTCTAAATATATGATAGTTTGGTGTTAAGACTGGCAATGTGGTTGTGAATATTCTGAATAATTATAAAATGTGTGGTAAATCTTGTAGTTACTGTTAAAAGTATGTTGTGACTGGTACATGTATTAGCTCATGTAAAATAGAAAATAATGCATGTATGTGCCTTTCTGCAATTTTACTACATCTCCATATTTTTTTTTAAACGAGTACAAATCGTCGAAGAAAATCTTGTGTAATACTTGAGGGTAACCTAACCTTGTATCCCGAGACCAACAACCATTAAAACCTCTTAAAATCTCTCGTGAGTGAAAGTTGTATAGAGGATGTTTGGTTTTTTGATACCCAATAAATCTGGGCTATGATGTTAAACCGTTTTGTTGGATTAGTCTTCATAGGCCTTGGCCGATGATTGAAGTGGAATGTCGACACCACAATGAACGTACCATCTCGACACCCTAAGTCGGCCATTTGAAGTAGCCTAATTTGTTTAGTGTTGCTCATGGTCGGCCCATTACCTTAGACGGCTTTTAGTTGATAGCCCACTCGTTTGTTGAACTTATTGGGCCTCTACTTGTTTAACCTAAAAGCCCACTCTTTGGTATATATCCTACCCGGTTTATAGTGTGTGTAGGGTGAAAAGAAATGGAGCCGTGAGAAAGAGGGGAGGATCGTGCTTTGTGCTCTTGGGTTTTGCTTTGTGCTTGCTCTCTTCTCTAGCCTTTGTGGCTGTCTCTTGGGGCTGCCATACTCTTCACACCGAGTCCTTTGTGGGCTGTAGAAGGCTGGAGCAACCGGTGGATGGGTGGTGGTCGGAATTGGAGAGTTCGGTTTGTTCTTGTGGTGTTTGATTGATTAGGTTTAATCTGAGCTCGGTTTGGTGTTGATTGGAGACCCAAATTCTCATAGAGGATTTCGATTATCGGTATTAGAACACGGCCTACTCAATAGTTGAGATTTAGTTTGTCAATAGCAAACTATCTATAAAAGACCGACTTGGCGGGATAATTACAACCCGATTTGCTCCTCAATGACAATATATTATTTCTGGAAGTGTACACTTCCCCTAATAAATTTTAGGAAAATTCTAGGTGTACCTAATAAATTACCTAATCTGGGCCGTTACTTGTCGATTCGGTAAAAAATTAGGTAAATTATTAGGTACGTTTGGCTTGATCCTAAATTTTATAACCTAGTGGAATTGTCTAGCTATAAATAGGAGGTGGAGGAAGGTAGGGGGTCGCCACTTGTCGATTCGGTAAATTATTAGGTACGTGTAGCTTGACCCTAAATTTTATAACCTAGTGGAATTGCCTAGTTATAAATAGGAGGTGGAGGAAGGTATCTCGCTCGGTCACGCTTTCTTTCTCATCTTTCTTCTGCAAAAATATGAATTGTATATATCTAGTTTATCTCGATAATTGAGAGAAGTAAGTTCAATAATTCATTGAATGGACAATTTTTTAGTGTCTAGATACAATGAATGTGCAAGCGATGTGAAAAATCTTCAAGCATAATAATTAAAAAAATATGATGAGACATTTAAGGCAGAATTGGTGTCATTTTCAAACAAGAACTAGACATTGCAAAGTATATATTAAATTAAATACGATTAATTTAAACTTTTTGATAGCATTGTACAATCTATCTTGTGGAATATATTAATATAGAATACTTCACATGCCATATTATCACATAAGCCTCATGTAATGCATGAGATGATAAAGGTGATAAAGGACAAAAAACTTTTAAATTAGATAATTTAATATTATATCAAAGTCGGATAAATATCTGAAAGCTCAATATAGTCACAAATTAGACCGTACGGTCGAATATTTAGTGCTTAAGCAACAAGTCTTTTGATGGTGTATTTTATACATTTATTCGGACTTCCAAACTTGATTATTAATTGATTAATTGAGCAAATATCTACTCAGTTAAAGTTCAATTATGTTAATTATAGGTAACACCACAAGTGGTATTAGGATTGGACATGATCCAATTGGGTTCGATTCTTCGAATCGATTCTGAAGAGAATTGAACAGAAGTATTTAGTAAATGAAACCTTTGGTCCAAATTTAATTATGAAATAATTCGGATTCGGTTCTATTTGGTTCCCGAGTTCCGCACAATAATCAAGTTTTTTTTATATTACAACAATGCTACATTAATTCGAATATGACGTGTCCAATTTTAACTCTTACAAAATAATGTAGTTCAATCTCGTGATATTTTTTGCACCTTTCGTTGTTGAGTTTTTCATAAATTTGACTATTAAAATCATGGGAAGAGAAAGATGATGAATTCACAATAATAGAACGATAGAAATGACACTATGGGATATAGGTAAAATTTAGGTCAATTTGATTAAATTGGGCTTGGCTTGAAATTAGAAATACTAAAATCATATTTTGGGTTTGAACTAAATTAATTAGTTAGTAAAATTATTTTAAAAAATAAAATAATTTGACTTATTTAAGATAACAAAATAAAAATAAAAATAGGGAGATTCAGTTCTTCAATTCTTGGTCTATAACTGAGAATCGAACCAAACACGTCGGTTCTCGATTCAGATACCTGTTCGGATATTTAACTTAAAAAGAACTGCTCGGTTCGGTTCGAGTCTAATTCGGTTCAGGAATTTTATCCAATCCTAAGTGGCATGAAAAATGCATTTCGGAGCTTAATTGATGTTGATTCAAGCAATTGAAGTTCAATCAAATGGTATTTGATTTATATGAAGCATTAATAGAGGAATCGGAAGTGATTCACTAGTTTAGGGATCCAGACCCAACATTTTGAAAGTTTGGGTACTTAATTGTAAATTTTTAGAACTTACATCGAATCGATTTTAGATGATTGTTTGTAATGAAGATTAAATTTCAAATATTTGAAGATGAAGGATCAAAGGTGAGAAGAAGGGACTCGAGTTGAATGAAAGAAGGAATCTAGGGATCAACTTGAACTTGGCAGAAAATGTGAAGCTTGTGATCACAAGATTGGTCAGTTGCGGTTGCAATGCTTATAAGCCGGGTTCGTATAGCTTAAACTCTTATACTGCCTCACAAGTGTTTATACCATGCGATGGTATGTTGTCCGACAAGAAAAAATTTGTTTCTCATTTCATTTGAAACTCTTCTGGGAAAGTAATTAGGGCATGATTTTTTTACCTAGTTCTTGAGCTATAAATACATCTTTTATCTAAAATTCAAAAATGAAGATAGAGGGAGCTTGTATGTAGAAAAATACATAATAATTCTTAAAAGAAAGAAACTATGTGTATCTTGCAAAACTTTGAAGAAGTTTTTGATGCAAAACACATATTCCAACATAAATTCATACATCTTTTCATGGATTGAAGAAAAACATATCAAAGAGGTAATTCAAGAACCATCATTTTAAGATTATTTTTCATCTTTCTTTCCAACCTTTTAAATTTGGGTGATATTGTATCCATTTATTTTTGGTTTTGTATTTTTATGATGCTTGGCTAGTTGTATAGACAATAGTGATTACGATGAACCATATGTTTTCATGTTTTTTATATAAACTTCGACACTTTAACACTTAAATGCTTGTTTGGTTTTGCATGCTACTTATGATCATATATAATGATTTTCAATTACTTAGCACTAATTGCATGGATGTGTGATTCTATTGTTGACTTTTTGTTTTGATTATCACAAACAAATTACATTTAACTCTAAAAAATTGTATTCGAGTGTTTTAGAGCGATCATTGCAATATCAATAAGATTGAAGACACAAAGATCAAGATCACGAGAGTTGCTATTTGACAATCAACATGGAAACAAGCTTAGCAAACAAATGAACATAAAGACGAAAGTCAAGAGCTCACAGAGAAATAGTCGAATGTCAAATATCGAGATATTAAACATAGATACTTTGGATGTGTAAAGGTAAAATACTTCAATATTTGGCAATGGATCATTACAAGCTCAAAGCAAGTTTTTATGCACAAACCATTTGAGTTGGGGACGGAGCGAGTAACTTTGCCCCGGGTCGGGTATGGGTAACGGGTGCCCCGCCACGTCCCGCTTAATTTTTTTTTTTAATTCAATATTTTTAATGAAAATGTTCACGAAATTCCATTAGTTCTAATAAAAAATGGCAATCAAGATTATCTAAAAAATTTGACAAACAATAAAAACCTTAGTTTATCAAATATATTTGAATAATTTAAGTTTTAAAAATAAATTAAAAATTAAAAATATATTATTGTCTCACCCTAATAAATGGGTGCAATAAAATGAATTATCAAAAACAAATGGTGATTGTTTTATTTTTGGCTCAACCTCGCCAAGGCAGTACATCGCCTGCTTTGTTATCTCAAGAAAGTCCTGGTCAAAGGTTGTTGTTTTCTTCTAATTCTAAGGCTTGTGCTCCGATTCGTTTGAAAGCATTCTCTGATGCTGACTGGGGATCATGCCGTGATTCTCGACGCTCCATTACGGATTTTTTGCATCTTTATTGGAGACTCTTTAGTCTCTTGGAAGGCCTCCTCAGCTGAAGCTGAGTATAGAGCATTTCCTCTACTACCAGTGAGCTTATCTGGTTGCAACAACTTCTTATAGATTTTCAAGTCAATGTTGATTCTCCTGCTTTGCTATATTGTGACAACCAAGTTGCGAGGCATATTGCCTCTAATCCAACCTTTCATGAACGAACTAAGCATATCGAAATAGATTGCCATTTTGTTCATGAAAGAGTTACTTCGGGAGTTCTCAAATTGCTGCCCATTAGATCTTAATACCTGCTGACATGTTTACTAAACCCCTCCCATCTGCTCAGCTCTTTTCTTTGTTGTCCAAGATGGCTGTAAAAGACATTTACAAGCCACCTTGAGGGGAGTATTAGGGAGTAAATATTGTAAATAATGACTTCTTGTTAATCAACAGATTAGTTAGTTAGCTTTCTAATTTCGCTTTTTGTTAAAACTAATTCATTGTAATAGTGGCTATTTATATAGCTGGCTTCTGTATTGTTATTTTTCAAGTAATGAAGATCATTTCCTTCTTCTTAGCTCTTCTTCTTCTCGAGCTTAATAACGTCGTTTATGAAGCTGTCAGTAAGAACAATATCCCCGTCGCTGCTAAATTTGAAACCGTCTCAGTATATGTTAGCTTCTTTTAATGTAGACATTATGGGACTAACATTCTCTTTCAGAATCATAAGATATATGTTTTCAAACCTTTTCCTTAAAATTCCAAATTTGTCGAGGGGTAGCTCATGACAGGTTCACGACAGTTTGATGATTAACGATGACATATTTTTTATAATACTGATTTTAATTAGTTAAGTTGGGTAGTGAAATTGGCGTCGCTGGCATTGAATTGAGATCAAGAGATTCGAACAAAATTACCAAGAAAGATTGGTAACATATACTAACATATGTAATATTGCACTCGACACAACATACACCAAGAAAACTTAATTTTCGTGTCTACTTTCTCGACCCAAGGTTATTTTTTGCGACATTTTACACCTTCAAATAAGAGAGTGTCTGAAAGGAAGCAAGAAGTAATACGTAAAAACAGCATTAATTACTTATGCTGATAGAGAAGGTGAGAGGCTAAAATCAAGATTCCAAAGCTCAAAAGAGCCCTTCAGAAAATCATAGTGTCCACCCTTTAATGAAAGGGTTTTCTTCCACACTGCCTCCCTCACAAATGGATAGGTTAACAAGTTCCCTAGTGATACATTAACTGCCTCCTGTTCAATTCCACAGCAACAATGAATTAATCGACCGGCAACAAGAGTATGCTCGGCTAAGCTTATAAAGTCACTTATTTTGGCAGTAACGGAATAATTATTTTCAAAATAAGTAACTTTTTACAAGTTTGTTTTTACGAGTAGTTTCTAAAAAGGATCGGAAAAAAGTTACCTTTTCCAACATTTTGCATTGTTCTGTGAAATCCAAATTGTTACCTTCTGCTTTCACCTTTGCCTTAGCAGGCTTGCAAATATTCACCCATTCTTCAATAAAATCACTGCAAGTTGAAGTGACGATAAATATGTGGAAACTATCTATATTACGCGGACTGCATAGTTCTAGACAATACAGATGAAACCGAAAAAGCTACAATCACTCAAAAGTTGTTAAAATTAATCTATACCAAACAGGGACTTATTGTGCTGTGCAATCGTGTACCACATAAAATTAATAATATGCGAGAGGACTAACCTTTGAGTGGTACCATCATCAGGGATAGACATGAGTCCTCTTATCCCTCCACAGCAGCTGTGTCCAATAACTACAATATTCTCCACCTAATGTGAAGTCTATGTCACTATGTGCAAAATGGAGAGAAATATAAATAGAAAAAAAAAAAATTAATTAATTATTGGCTTGTTTTAAGTAGAAAGTTCATTAGAAAAGTTACTTATAATTGGAAGAATGTGCGAATAATTCTGATAATTAAAAATGAGGATAAAGGAGTTTATGAAATTGACTTATAAGCAGCTTTTGTCCCTATTTTTAAGCTCACTTTTCATCCATTAGTTTTCGACTTATTATTTGCTTTTAATAAAGCAAAATTAAGTCAAATAATTAATAAAAAAAATGAGAAGACATCATCTTATAGTCTCACCTTAAGATGCAACACTGCATATTCAATGGCAGCACCCCCACCAGAATATTTCTTCTGAACATCAAGTCAAATAAATATTATATTAGTACAAATTTAATATACAGTATTTAACGCGACTCGATAACATTAAATGAAAATAAGTTAGCTTATTTTCAAATGTTAAGATAAGCTATAAGTTTAAAAGGATTGTAGTGATGGTAGGTGGGGACAAAGGATTTTATGTAGTTAACATAAAAAATGAATTTTTTTTGTAGTCAATTGAAGACAACCTTTTAACTTTTAAGTAAAAATAACAATTACCTGATTATAAGGTGGAACCATGTTGGCGATATTTCGAACAATAAAAGCCTCTCCTGGTTGAAAATTAAGGATATGAGAAGGGCAAACCCTAGAGTCGGAGCATGCAAATACCAAAAACTGCAAGTAAATTTAGTAAAGGTACGTCAACGTCAAAGTCAAATTCATAATTGTTAAGTAACACTGGTCGAATGTTCCATTTTTTCTAATTTATCGACTATTCGAATGATGCTTAGCATTATATAGCTTCGAGATATTTTTACCTTGGGGCTTTGGCCTTTTGCAAGTTCTCCGTACAAAGCAGGATTCTTCCTGCAAATAAAAGACAAAAGTACTTCAAATCCATCGATTAAGTGAATAAAGTTAGAAAAATCTAAGTTAAAGTTAACAATTAATTTTAATTACATATTTTATTTGATCCAGAACTTTTCAATCACACATTTCTTTAATTTTTATCAATATTTACTAAAAATTTGATTTTAATCCGACTTTATGTGTAATATCCCGTTTTATCTAATATTGCATATCAAAAAGGTTGGTGAGTTCAATAATTATCCATTATTAAAATAGAAAATTCGGATATATTTATTTTAGTGCCGTGTCCAAGAATCTTGCAAGTTTTGATGCCGACGAAAAGGTTCCAACTCTTTTGCACAAAGTACAAATTTTTATTTATTCTATACTATGTAATCAGGGACGTAGCCAGGAATTTTAGTTGGGGGGGGCGAAAATACGGGGGGTGGAGGGGGGCAGGCCCCCCTCCCGGGGGTTCGGGGGCGGAGCCCCCGAATTTTTTTTTTAACTAAGAGAATTGAAAACGACGATTTTGAGTACCAAAATAGTACTGAAATTCAATGTTCAATTTAATCATTACTGACTATTCTACTACTTAATTCTTAAATTCAAATATTTAATAACTAACACAATTACACAAACTAACATCAACTACTCTACTTAATTCTTAAATTTAAATATTCAAGAATAAGACTTATTAGGATTGAACACACAAAATGACGAAATCAACTTTAACAGTGCACCAGTCACAAATCACAATCTCAATATCTTCATTTCAATGAGAAATCAAAATTATACACTAGACAAAACAAGTAAACATGCATTATGCATAAACCAGCTTGGGAATTGGGTTTTAATTAGTTGGGCTTGAGAATTGGGAACTTAGGTTTTGGATTGGATTTTGGCTATTTATTTATTTAACTATTGGATCTTTTGTTTAGATCTAAGATTTTTGTATGGTTGAATTTTAAATTGTAATTTATTTGATCAATATTTATTGATGGAAAAAAAAAATTTCAAAATTTTGGGGCGAGTCAAAACCTTGGGGGGGGCGAAACTGAAAAATACATTACAAATTAACTAAAAATAGTGTACCGCGGACAATGTTGGGGGGGGCGGTCGCCCCCTCCCGCCCCCCCCTAGCTCCGTCCTTGTATGTAATGGCACTACTTACTCGTATTTTTCTTTCTTGAAGTGATCGAACCCGGTTCGGATTCTCTCAACCGGGTCAAACTCTTTTTTTCCGCCGCTCTCCTCCAACTCCGCCGTCAATTGCCGTATCTTGGTTGCCGCCACGGCCTCCAGCTCACCCTTTGCACTGCTAGTGAAAAATTAATCAGCCACTCATAATTATACACGTGTTCGATGTGGACCCCACTTAATTAGTGGTAACTTGTAAGTGGATCCCATGTGGTAGACAAGCCGTTAAGAAATGCACAAGAAAGGTTTGCAGCATTTAATGCGATGATGACGAAATACACGAACAATTGGAAAATTGCATTGTCGACACCAATTATTGCTTTAATAGCAAGCTAGTCCCAATCTTTCATTATAGTACACAATAGGGTCCAAGAAGCAGCTCAAATCTATATTGAATCGTCACACTATCCTCTAACATAGCCAGTGGTGGGGTTGGATTTTTCACATATGGTGGGGTCGTATATATAACTTAAAAATATTGAATAGACTATTGTCATCTTATGTTCTCATGTAATTCAACCACTGCACATATCTAGTTTTATGAAACTAATTTCCGAACTTAAAATGGTAGTAGGAGGTTCAGTGACAATTTAAAGATGATTTGAATGAGCCATTGTTATGCAACTACAAAATTAACAAGCAATAATTATGCAACTATAATGAAAGGTTGAAGAATAGATTGCTCGTCTATAACTATAAGGATCAATTTGCTACGAGATAATAGATTGGAGACTAAAGATGCAATTTTCCCATGAAATTATGATGCACCAGCCATGGGGGCTTGTGCCATGGGGATGCAAAATGACTTCGAAGGACAGATTTTGATGAAAAAGGAGTGATTGGAATGCCAAAAACCAAAAGGACATATATGGAAATAGTATGAAAAAAGTACAACCTGAGAAGCTTCGTCAGACCTTCAATGGCTTCCTCGTACGTGTCTTTTGCCATTTCTTCTGTCAGCGAAATAACAGAAAACTCCCAAAAGAGAAAATTCTTGTCTGAGAACTTCAATAAGTCAAAATTCGAATATCCTTTAATAGGAAAATGAATTTATTTTTTTATAACCGTAAATTCACATAACAAATGAATCTTAATAACAGTTTAAACTAACATAAGATAAGATCAATCAAAATGGTTTTACTGTTCTATATAGTTCTGCTAGATTGATCGATCAAGATCTTTTGTCTGTATCAGAACCCGAAAAAATATATTTACACACGCATACCTTGATGTTTGGCCGGAAGTTTTGACTTGTTATCCTGGGTTCCGGCGAAAAAAACTGCCGGAGAGTTGCATTACCGGGTAGAAGAAAGGGTAGACGAAAGTGATCAATATTTGACTTTTTAAGGGAGTGCCAAAAAACCTTACTTTATAGTAGTGATTAACCATGGTTAAGAAAGTGGGGGTGGAGTATTGACCTTGGTTAATGCAAAAATAGATTTTGAAATTATTGTTGTTACACATTATCAAGAAGTATAGTGGGAGACACATTTATGTCTAACATGGTAAAATGGGTTGTGATTGCATGAAGGAAGTTTTGGCTTGAACGAGTAGTGAAAAAGAGCAAGCATTTTAGGAAGGTTAGACGAATTGTCTCAACACTGTGGTCGAAAGATCATTAGGGATCAATTTAATTGATATGTGCTCTATTATAACACATTTACTTAAGAGATAGTTTTCGTTGTTTCTTCATTTTAGGATTTCAAGGTCGTTTCACTCTATAAACGAGTAGAAGCAAGAAATGTAAACAAAACGGAGAAACCAACGAAAGCTCGGTTCTCCTATTTTCCTTCGCATAGAATATATATACTAAAATGTCATAATAGAATCAAACGTTCAATTTCTACCTAGCAATATTATACCTTTTATTTTATATTCCTTGCACATGCACGGCCAACTTACCTCTTCTCATCACTCGGCCTAATTCCTGCTCACTCGATCTCCTTCTTTTTAGCGTATGTTTTAGAGATCTTATTCACTCGATTTTCTTCTTTTTAGAATGTGTTTGAACCACATTATTTTGAAAGAATGTATTCTGGAATAGTAGATTGATGGAGAATGTGTGATTGAAAAAGAAGGAAAAGTTATTGATGTGATGAAAAATATTATTTTATAGAAGAATGTATTGTTGAAAATGAGTAGAAGAATGAAAATAAAAATTTTAATATGTATCAAATATGTTGTAGAGGTCATACGGAAATAAGAGTGGTATATGGATGGAGTAAAATGTCAAAATGTGTTGAATTATTTTTGTTTGAAATGCACAACACGGGAAAGCGCAACTCAAGCATGAACTAAACATCTAGGGTGTGTTTGAGCCACATTATTTTGGGAGAATGTATTCTGGAACAGTAGATTGATGAAGAATGTCTGAATGTGTGGTTGAAAAAGAAGGAAAAGTTATTGATGTGATGAAAAATATTATTTATTGACGAATGTGTGGTTGAGAATAAGTAGAAGAATGAAAATAAAAATTTTAATTTATACCAAACATTGGCCTAATGTTGGGTCATGCGTATGCTATAAACTTCATGGCTAGATAACGAACTTTTATTACAGAACTGTATTTCTAAATTTAGAATTTCTTCATTTGAAGTTTGAAAAAATTATGAAAATAGTAGGTCTAGTATAATCGACCGTATTGTCTTCTTCTTCTTTGACACCTATAAAGAGGAAACCATGTCTGGCCAAAGAATAACCTAATGAGATCATCTCAAAATTGTGTCGTGCTGCTTCCAACAAGTATGGTGAAGATAAGACATACAAAATTCAATATTGTACCTCCGTTTTGCAAGCAATTCATACATAGTTTTTAAATTTCAAACATACATTCATAACTAATATTCATTATTATTCACTGATTGTCGGATCCACTTACAATTTCTCTTAGGGTCCGTTTGATACGCCGTGAATTCCATGGATGTTTTCCATTTTCCCACATTTTAGCTGTTTGATGCGTCTTCTTTTTCAGGAAATTCGTTTTCCACCTATTTTCTAGGTACAATCATTTGATGCACAAAACCTTGATTTTGTTTTCCCACCTATTAGGTGGGAAAACATTTTCCACCTTTTTTATTTTTATTTTTTAGCAATAACAACAAATTCTATCAACTATTGCAAAAATGATTTTCACTTTTGTTGACAATTTTTATACAAAACAAAGTCAAACGAATATGATATTTTTTTCTAATTGTTTAAAAAAAATTTTTTTTTTACTTTTTGGTAATTGGAACAAATTCTAGACTCAGTGGTAGAAAAAATTATCATTTTAATGGACGATTTCCATAAAAAATGAAGTTAAATGGACACCAAACTTTCAACATTTTCCAGGTGGAAAATTATACCAATCAAACACAATTAATTACAATTCCCAGTAAAACAAATTCTAGGCATTTCAATTCCCTGAAATTCATTTTCTTTCCACCCATTTTCCACCTTTGCAATCAAACGGACCCTTAGTGTATTTGATTGGAAAATTTTCCATGAAAATTTGCATTTTTTTCATCCAAATTCTAACTTTTGGAGTGTTTGATTGTCATTTATTCGTGAAAAATACTTTCCATCTTTGAAAATATGCCTAGTTTTTCTTGTTTTTAAGGAAAACATTTTTTTGGGAGGATATACCAATCATACTTTTTTATTTATAAACTTATCAAATGAAAATTATAATTATGATATGCTTGATGTACAGGACAAGTACGGAAAACATATTACATGTCATGCTATTTGTTCCATTTAAAGTTAATTTAAAATTTTAAGTTTTTTGTCAAATAAAAATAAAAGATTTATTATCATTTTTAAAGAGAATATAAGTTATTCTTAAGAAATTGGAAAACAAAATAATATTTACTAACTAAAGACATAAAAAAGAGCAAAAAATAAAATAAAATAAAAAAATAAACGAGACGATAAATGGGTCAGAGAATCTACCCGATCCCGCCCGTCCAGCTTTAGCCGGATATGGGGACAAGGTAAAATGGCAACAATACTCAATGTGACAATGATGGTAATGAACAAACATGTCCTATACCCGCGCTCGTTGTCATCCCTAACTCATTTTTTTATGGGATACTATTAGTCACTTCAAGATGATTATGGGCATTGTCAACACTTTGGCCATTGTCAAAAAACTTTGGACATGTTTCACAACACAGTTGGGATGCGATGGATTTGGTAAGAAAATATTTCCCATCCACATCAAACAAAAAGACTAGGGATTTTGGGTTAGGTTAGGCTGTACTTTTGATGAACTTTTGGGAAAATTGTAGTAGCGATTTCTAACATTTTCAACTTTTGCAGATTTCATCATAATTTTCAATTTGTTAACCTTTCGAAAATATGCAGCAAGAATCCAAATGGATGAAAACCATTTATTTGACTGTTAGTTAACTAAAGAAGTTGGTTTTCACCAAACCTAAAATGAGTAAAATGATAATTTTGCTATTTATCCCTTTAAATAATTATACAAAAACAAAACAAAAATAAAAGGAAAAAAATGTTCATTTTCTCCATTCTTCACCCCACCTACCACCGCCCTCGCCCTCGCCCTCACCATTTGGTTTTACAGTGGTCAGATTTTATTGTGGTTAAATTTTTTGCATTACGATGGTCTACAGATGAGCCAATGTAGGGGATTTTGCTAGGTTAATCATTTTGTTAGATTTTTTATTGTTGGTTGTGGTGTGGAAGTTGGCCGACGATGGTGGCAGCTGATTCTTAAGGGCGGGGTTGGGTGGGGGTTGTGAGGGGATGTGGGGGTGGAGAAGAAGATAACCTTTTTATTTATTTATTTTCTTTTATTTAATATGGTTGCCATTTTACCTATTTCAAATTTGGTCAAAATTAACTTTTTTTTGTCAACTAACAGTCAAATAGATGATTTCCATCCATTTGGACCTCTGTTGCATATTTTCGAAAAGTTAATGACTTTTACTAGTTCAAATTAAATGTTATGGTAAAGTCTGCAAAAATTAAAAAGACTAGGGATCGTTGCTGCAATTTTTTCCCTAAAATAAATTCAATACAAAAGTGATTTCTCATTTACAAAACTTTTAAGGATATTTTAGTCTCCTTAAATAAAATTGGCTATGAACCCAAACCTTATAAAAGTAATTATATTAACACAATAATTTTTATTTCTTGTACTACCTTTTAATTGTACTTAATGTTTTTAATTTTTACTCATTGTAGCATTTATATCTCTAACAATTTTTCATGTTATTCTTACACTCAAATTGTTTATTAATTAACACATCTTGTATTTAATAACAATTTTATATCGAAAAGTCCGTTGAAATGGTGTAAAACAACTTATTTTGTCATCATATTTAAAAAAAAAAAAAAAGTGAGAATTTAAAAGTATGGAAAAAAAAATATTTTGATATAAATCATTATTAAGGACGAGACATTTTAATTAATAGAAGATTGAAGTTAAGAATTCGAAGAAATAAAAAAAGTTAAAGAAAAAATTGCTACAATGAACAAATATTAAGGAGTTTAAATATAATTAAATTATGGTGACAATATAACAACCCCTAATAAAGGTTGGTCATTTTCTGAAGGGCATTTCACTTTCTTCACTAGCATTCACATTAATTTAAACCTAATATTTGTGTTCCTCTAGTATTTTTATAGTATTACTAACTAAAAATGTTCTCAATTTCAAAATATTTTTGGAAATGTCATTTAATTTGTCGATAGAATTTTCTGAAGGTTGAATATTTTTATTTAGGCCATGTTTGATAATACTTATTTTTCATGGAACTTGGAAAAACAATTCCATTTCCATGCAAAACAAGTGTTTGATTGGACAAATTTGGCCAAGAAATTTTTTTCCCTCCTCTCACCCACTCACCCACGTGCCTTTTTCCTTGAAATGGTGGAAAAGGCTTTTCCCACCATTCTGCCATTAATTTATTATTATTATTATGGCAATATTAACGATTTCATAACCAATTGTAAAAAAAAAAAAAAAAAAAAAAAAAAAAATTTCACTTCAATGGACAATTTCCATGTAAAACGAAGCTAAACAAATATTAAACTTTGATGAAAAAATAATTTTCGAGCAAAAAATAAATATATTTTTTATTTTCTGGTAATGTTAACAAATTTCATAACCAATTGTTAAAAAAAATCATTTTAATGGACAATTTTCATATAAAATAAAGTCAAATGTGAACAAAAAGATCCAAAATTTTAAAAAATTTCTAGGTGGAAGATTATACCAATCAAACATACTTAATTACAATTCTCAGTAAAATAATTTTTAGGAAAAAAAATTCCCTATAAAATATTTTATTTCCACCAATTTTCCATTATTACAATCAAATGGATCCTTTCCTATTACTAAACTCTGGTTTGGTGGAGATTAATGTTAGTTTTGTTTTAGAAGATTTTGATAAAATTGATGAGATGCATGGTTGAAAAATTGTGGCCCAGGTGAAAATTAATTGTTAATTTTGATTTATTTTTAAAAAATCAAATTTCAGAAAAATGAAAATGCGTTTGCCGGGAGTCGAACCCGGGTCTATTGCTTGGAAGGCAATTATCCTAACCGTTGGACTACAAACGCCCGTTGTTAATCAAAACAAAATTTTAATATAATAGTATCTATTACTTAGTAATTATAAATTACATAGTCCATTCAAGTCGAAGCTCTTACAGCGTGCTGATGGGCACTATCTGGTTGAGTAGCGGCGGCAGCGGCATGATGTGGATGAGACGGCGATTTTTAATAACAACCACCGTCTCCGCCACTCACTCTTTCATCACTTCCTCTGTTACAATACTCCCTTCCGTATCCTTCCCTTTCCCTTCTACATTAAAGCCACCACCACAACTCACTCCCTTTTCCAATTCCCATGCCCGTTCTATCTCAAACAACTCCTCACCCTCCCCTCTTCTTTCAAACGCCAATCCTTCGGGTAAATACCACTACGAATTACTTGCATATTGTAATTGTAAGTGTTTTTGTTATGGTTTCAAATGTTGATGTGGGCAATTTTATTTTATCTTATAGGGGTTGAAGAGAAAAATGGAATTCCAATGAAGGGATCTAAGGTAGTTTTGAAAGGAATGAGATACCCGGAACTTGAGGTTTGTTTTTCCATGGTTTAGTATACTTTTGAGTAAAAAAAGTGATGTTGAAATTTTTTTCTTTACAGTTCAAGTTCATTTTTTGTGTTCTACGAATTATTTTATTTGGAGATAATTTTGGATATATGAATTTAAGAATAACTGAACTTTGATGATAAATAGCCGTAGGGTTTTTTTTTTCCTGCTGCTCTAAAATATTTCCAGCTGCTGTAATGCATTGAGTTCCATCTCATGGTTAAGGGCTCGAGCTGGCTATGATATTATGGAACTGTCTAAAATGCGTAGACTTGTGTTAAGGATGGGATAGTGTGAGGGGCTGAGGGACAGTTTCTTACTGGACCTTCTTGTAATGACCAATGCTTTAATCATCCATTATACTTTTAGGCATAAGGTTTTATATTTGTCTGTTGTTTTTCTAAACGTGATTGATTGGTATACAACTTTAAGATTATTTTCTGTTTGATTCAATTTTTTAAGTACAGCTTTAAGATCATGAAGGATTTTCTGCTGCTCGTCACTGCTTCTAATTTTGTTATGCTTCGTAACAGAATTGGGTTCAGTGTCATGGTTATAGGCCTGCCCAGGCTTTGATGTTATGGAAGCGCCTGTACAGGAACAATATATGGGCACAGGATAGTGAAGAATTGGAAGGTTATTCTCCTCTTTGTGAGCCAGATTTGTAATTTGTTTTGCAGTATGGTGTATATATCCTACATGTAACTCTGGTGGCTATGTTTTCATAATACTTTCCATTTTACTGTTGTCATGGTATAAATAACTTTGGTTTCTTTTGTTTACTGCTCCTTGGATTGGCACTGAAGCTCTTGTTTTCATTCACATTTGACAGGTTTGAACAAGGACTTCAAGAGGATGTTGAGTGAACATGCTGAATTTAAAGCATTGTCTTTGAAGGATATTTATACAGCATCTGACGGAACAAAGAAGGTAGATAAATCTCTCAACATACTTTGATGTCAGAAGAACTATCTCATTATTCTGAACTCACAGGAGATTGCAGATTTTATTCACACTGGAAGATGGACTAGTCATTGAAACCGTTGTGATTCCTTGCCAGAGGGGAAGAAATACAGTATGTGTTTCTAGTCAAGTGGGTTGTGCAATGAATTGTCAGTTCTGCTACACTGGAAGGCATGCTCAATTTTCCTCGTGCTATTATTCTACATCTATTTCTTGGATACTCTATTCGTATAGGGAACATATTTGACTAAGTATAAAAATTTGCTTGTATGTGAATAAGTATGTTTTATTTTAAAATGAACTTTTCACTTACTTTTAAGCTTACTCTAACATGCTCCATTTATTCACTGTCTGGTACGAGCAACTCCAATGTGTGCACCAAATTTTGGTGCGCAGTCACTCCAATGTGCACCAAACTTTGCACCATTTTGGTGCAAAATGGTGCAACACCGAATACTATTCACTTTGCACCAAAATGGTTAAGTACAATTTTGCCCTTCTCTTTCACTTTGTGTTAAGGTTATTTGTGTCCATTTTTCTTATTGTTATTATTTTAGCATTTGTAATAAATTTTAATAATGTAACCTATAATAGTTAAGGAAATAATTAAAATAAGAATACTCAAAAATTTTGAAAAACAAACACGATTATTCAATGACATGATTTAATATTTTCTTATAGATGCTCACATTGTACTTCAAAATGCATTAATTGATCATTTGTGAGATGAATATATGAATTCCGAGAATAAAATTGCAACACTATTTTGACTTCGTAATACCATGATATCGGGATTCGAAACGCATTGAACTATTTTTTAATGACATGATTTAATTTTTTCTTATTTGTGTTGTTTTTATTAATTCTACTAAATTTTTTAATTAATTTAATATTTTCGCTGATTTAACGTAATTATTTATTTAGTAATTCATGTAGTCTTAGAATAAATAAATTTTCAAATAAATAAATTGTTAAGAATAAAAAAAAATGATTAAACCTTGTTCATTTAGTGTAATGGGTTGGAGATAATTTCTAGTTTGGTGCAAGATTTGGTGCAACATGGTGCAAAACTTACCTCAAATTTTAGTGCAGTGTTGGAAATGGCTTTAGACCATGTTTGAGCCCCATTTTTTGGAAAAATATATTTTGTAATAGCGATTTTTATTTTTATTTTATTTTATTTGAAAATGTGGATAAAAAGTATGAAACTTTTTTGGATTTATGTGTAAAATTATTTTATTGAGAGAATGTATAATTGAAATTGAGTTTGAAAAAAAAAAGGAGTTTTTAGAGGCTCAAACAGGAGCTTAAGGTTACTTGCATTATAATTTACTGAGTTGTTTTGCAGAATGGGACTTAGAAGAAGTTTATCTGCAGCTGAGATAGTGGAACAGGCTGTTCTTGCTCGGCGCCTGCTTTCACATGAAGTCGGCACCATAACAAATGTTGTATTCATGGTAAATGTTTAATTCCAAATTGCTTGCACTTATTAGTTTTATCAGCATTCGCTCATGGCACTGTTGAAAGCATTTTTCCATGTTAAGAGCCTGTTTGACAACCATTATTGTAGAAAAAGAGTTTTAAATAGTGATTTTTAGGAGAATGTATGATTAAAAAGTACGAAAAAGTTTTTTGTATACGTGTATAATATTTTATTACGTGAATGTGTGGTTGAAAATGATCCAGTAGCAAACCATAAAATAAATTAATAGGTGTAAAACAGGCACTAAGTATTGATGTGCTCTTGGGGAAATAAATAAATAAAATCCTTATTTCTCAAGCCAGTTTACAATTGTGATACTTGCTAGTGAAATCTTTATTCCTGAACAGGAATCGATTTCATGTCAACTAGCTTTTCTTGTTAAGATACTGCTAAGTACTCTATATGGATATCAAGAGTTACTTTAGTATTACTGTTGACCTGATAGAATTTTAGTCTAGTTTGGCACAACATGTAATACTAGATTGTGATCATTAGAAAATTGATAATGAAATAAACTTTTGATGTTGTTTGTGAAGCTGTTAGAATCAGAATTTTGAATTGTGAGAATCCTTGCTAACACAGTAAAGAAGGTAACTGAAAGATGCATGTTTGGGAATTGTTTATACTTTATAATAGGTTTAAATTATCGGTAGATAGAGAGGAAAGGTGAATAAGTGAGTAGTACTGGTGGATCCTACGATAAAAAGTGGTTTGACCAAAAGTTCTTATAGTTTAAACACTTGGCTAAAGAGGGCAGAATATTTGATAACCCACGATCCAGAATTAGCACCAAGACGTCACATACTGATAATGGCACGAAGAATCAGAAACTTTGCTTACTGATTCGAATGTGCTGTGAGTGTATAATTGAGTTAATTATCTATCGACTCAAACATACTTGGGAAGCCGAACCACTTTTCTTTTAATGCTTATGGGGAAGACAGAGTCCTGTTTTGGATGGTAGGAACGGGGCAACAGAGGATTTCGATCTTAGACTGAAATTAAGCGCATGAACTACCAAATGTGGCCATAATTCCCCTTGAGTCGCACTAATTAGGAGTGCATGGGATGGTATTTATATTATGCACTTTTCTAGCGCTAACGAAGGTATTTTCATGGATGAATATATAGGGAATGGGAGAACCACTTCACAACTTTGAGAATGTTATTAAAGCTGCAGAGATATTGGTCGATGAGCAAGGTCTTCATTTCAGTCCTCGGAAGGTTACTGTTTCAACGAGCGGGCTCGTCCCCCAATTAAAACGTTTTCTCAATGAATCTAATTGTGCTTTAGCTGTCAGCTTAAATGCCACGACCAATGAGGTATTTCTCTTTGAGCCTTATTTTAGCAAACAAATAGTAGACAAGGAGTTAATTAAGTATATATAGAGTTAATTACTCTTCAATAAAAATTATTCAGGTCAGAAATTGGGTCATGCCAATTAACCGAAAGTACAACTTAGAAATGCTTCTTGGCACCCTTCGCGAGGAGCTTCAACTAAAGCACAACTACAAGGTCTTGTTTGAATATGTAATGCTTGCAGGAGTTAATGACAGGTTAGACAACTCGTAACATGTCTCTTCTAGATGTCTGATCTGTCCATGTTTATCTAAGCTTTAAAAGAAAAAAAGGTTTTTCTGTCTCCAAACATGTTTGGTTACTTTTTTTACATCGACTGTCGAATCAGCTCATCTAAAAACTTGAGCTGTTTGAGAGAGGATGCATTTGTTTATTTAGCCCTTGTTGAAGCCCCATTTTATCAAAAACTCACTTTCAATCATACATTCTCCAATAAAATAATTTTACATGTAAATTAAAAAAAATTCTTATTTTTTAACCGCACATTTTCCAAAAAAACACTATTCCAAAATATATTGTCCTCAAAATGGGGCTCAAACAAGGGCTTAAATTTTGTCTTCAACTATAACTGTTAATAGTCCACAAAATATTTATATGGATAGTCATTGATTACTGGGATCAATGCAACCGGTTTTGAGATTTGCGACGATTGTCTCTGTAAATGACATCTTCTCTGAGTTTCTTCCATGCCCAAATAACTATAAACTTGCTCACCTGTTTCTTAAAGAGTACTAATACTGGTGCTCTCAAATATAATATATGGACCTCGTCCTTCAGGACTGATTAGGCAATGTTACTTCCATAAGCGCTATATAATAGCACTCTACAACATAGGTAAAAGTCTAAATCCTTGTATACATTCTCACGTATAATGCGGATGTGGCTAGATAGTTGTTAAATTGATAGTTTATACCTCTTGTTTACTAGGTTCTATCCACTTCTCTGAAAACTCACGTCTATACGTGAAAGAAATATATCGGTTATATTAATGGTTTGATTTGTTTTCCAGTATTGAGGATGCAAAGAGGCTAATTGATCTTGTACGAGGCATTCCTTGCAAGATCAATCTAATCTCGTTTAACCCTCATCAAGGATCCCAGTTTAAACCGACAAAGGAGGAGAAGATGATCGAATTTCGTAATATTCTTGCTGAAGCAGGGTGCGTTGTTTTATTGAGACTGAGTCGAGGCGATGATCAGATGGCTGCCTGCGGTCAGCTTGGCAAGCTGGGTGAAATCCAGGCTCCCTTGCTTCGTGTTCCTGCTAAATTTGTAGGAGCATTAGAAGCTTTATTATGAGCGTTAGTTTGCAGTGGTTCGTTCTGTTAACTTTTTTCAATTAAAAATATAAAGATCACAATTTTACTGCCAAACGATTAATTTAATATTCATGGCATTTTTGAATTCTTGAAAATCAATATTCTAGAAGCTTTACTGTTAAAAACTCTATTAATAATAATTGTGATAATTAGGATTTAAACCTACAACCAATTGATTAATTGTCGACTATACCACAGAGCTACGTGAGATTAGATTTCATTTCAAAGGGAATCTCAACATGGCTCTATTTCATTATATTTCATCCATATCCTAATTTCATTCATTTAATATCCTTTTTGTGTCGTTAACATAACAAATGTCATTTCTAGTTTAAAGTCGCCGTGAATAATCAATGAGTGTGAGACAATATATGTAAAATTGACTGTTACTTTTTTTTTCCCCTTCTCAGAACCCATTTGACTCTATTCTCTATTAAATTATAATTCATTTTTTCTTTTCTTATTAATCACATTTTTTTCAATAAAATGATATTACACCTCTCCTTACTTTTTTAATCATGCGTCCTTCAAAAAGTTACTATTCATTTCATTATAATATAGAATAATGAGAACCAAATGGACGCTGTCACTAATTTACATTTTAACATATTGTTAATTTATAGAACTGAGCCTATAAATTGTCACTATGGGTGTAAACGATTCGATTTTACTGATTTTTAACAGATTTTCAAATCAAACCTTTTAAACCGATTTGAGAAAAATTCAAACATAAACCTAACGATTTAGTCCGATTTTAAACCGCCAATTTCTTCGTATATTTTTTTGTCTGTCTACTTTTATGTCATTCATTCATTGAATTCAATATATATTTATATCTTACTAGCAATAAATTTAAAACAACTAAATATATCTACTATAAATTTAAATACCAACTAAATTCAAGTGAAATCATAATAATAGTTTTTTGTTCACCTTTTCTAGGCTGATAACGTTACAATACAAGTCTAATAAACTAAATATAAGACCCAAAACACCTATAAACTAAATATTTATTTGAAAGCATATAGTTCCATAATATAGTTATTGAGACATCAATAAGACAACACCTTAAATGATAAACTTTACGCCTACTGGATCAAAACCCAAGACTTTAATAGGCTAACTGAATATATATCATAATTATTAATTCAAAACACCTAAATAAACAATTTTACAAAATATCTAAGCATACAATAAAACACAACAATTAAATTGATGCAAGTATAGTTGCCACTTGAGACGTTGATTTCTTTTAGCTTATTAAACAACTCATCACCATATCAAATTGTACATGAACACTTTTTAACTTCTATTGACATATTTTATCATGCTCAATTCAGTCACAAAATAAAAGTATGTCCGCACAAATAGAATAGAATCATGTACATAATAGATAAACCATTTCCATCAAAGTGAATAAATTTATCTCACAATTATCCAATAGTTGAGAGAAATGTAAAACTCATATAATTTCAGATTTCTTACCTCAGTTTGCTCAAAAAAATTATTGATCTGAAACTTTATTCATAGCAAATACTATCACTGAAAACCCAAGACCTCTTTGTCTCCGATTCGGTGTGGTGCTAGTGGCTCAAGACTGTGTCGAGTGTCATCTGAAATTCATATGAATTCTGAAAAGAAAAATGACTTTTGATATATTAGGTTAGTCTTGAAATTATTAAATATAAATTAGGATTATTGGGTAATAATAAAATATATATGATAGAAAATTAGAAATTGACAGAAATACACACACATGACAAAACTCTTGAATTTTTTAGAATTTTTCATTTTTTTTCTTCTTTATTTTTATATATTTTTTCGCCCCAAACCGCAATTAAAATTCTCAAACATAAATCAAACCGTTTTTGACCATTTTGGTTTAGTTCAAAACCATTTCGTTGACGGGTCCACGTGGCAACAAACCAACGGTTTTTAAAATGCGATTTCAGTTCGGTTTGACGATTTTTGTTTACTACCCTAATTACCACATGGGAAATTCAAAATATGTTATCTAAAAAAACAAAATTATTAATTCATACAAGTTAATTAGGGTTTATAAATAAATTATCGAATGGAACACCTTTTGGCCTGCTACTTTCTACAATGCGCAACACAGATATACAAATGTAGAAAAATATTGTACAATGTACTGCACATCCCTTTCTTTCAATGCTTTTGTTTGGTCTTTGTAGAAATCTGTCCCTGTACAAATATAGCATATCCTCGATACAAGTCCCGTGCTCCAAACAACAAACGTAATATCGATTTACTACAATCTTTTTATTGGAGTAACCATTTAAGACGGAACCTCAGGATTCAAAACATATTTACCCGCATTTGCATTCTTGAACTCCTCTTTAAGTAAAATCCTAATTTTTCGTCTCAGACTGGAAGCCTCTTGCGGTTTGAACCACCTTCTGCCAAACTAGGACAAAATAGTTTGAGCAAGCATTGAGCCAGTAAAGAAAAATTGAGAGCTAAAAGAAGCAGGAATAGATAAGAAGCCAGCACAGCAAAAATCCCTAATGCAGTATAGTAAGAGCAGATAATTTTAGTACCATGGTCAAATCTTTCTTCTTCAGCCTCTCAGGGGCATCTTCGAGGAAGCGTTCCATGAAGTAAAGAACAAATAGACCACAGTCGTAGTCATTTTGTTGTTGCGGTACCTGTTGACATGCCAACAGGGAAAAGAAAAATGCTGAACGATCAAACAAAGTGAAAAGGGCAGAAACACAAAAGATGGAACATTATGGAATCACCAGAGTACTACTAAGAAAGATATGAAGGAAGACGATATGCTTCAAATGATTTCCTTTTTCCATTTAACTGGCTTGTTCACAAGGATATATTGGTATTTTAAAAAACATGAATCTAACCAAGTATGTTCATCTAGAAATGACATAAATTGTTAAATACTTGTTCCTTCAACTCTTCATTTATATAACAAGTTGCACCCTCTACATATTTGATCGTCTTTGACAAAATTGGCGTTCAACATTTTTATCAGCATGATCTTTCTTTGTTCACTTTTCCTCTTCCCTAGTCATGTGCATTGTAATATCCATGGCCTTTATATAAATACACCAGGTCTCATAAATATCTCTGGGGGCACCTTACAATCTTGAATCAATAACCAGCTTTCAACTAGCCTAACCTCCTCTCTGTCCCTTGGGAGTTGGGACCAACAAGAGGTAGTACAGGAACAGTCACATGTTCATTAACTACACCTTTCAACCTGATCTTAGGCCATAACTCACCCTTTGTAGACTAAACCAAGGCATTGGAAATCCAAACCGGCTCAAAGAATCACTGGCGCCTTAGGCACCCTTCATTTCACCAACTTTTACTAGAAAGATTGAGCCAAATACAAAGATTCTATTGCATGTATTTTGGCTAAATCAAACTTCTCTAGATATACAAGATTTGAAATATAAAATCAAAGAATAAATCCAAATCAAAGAGGAACCAAAGCATTAAATTGCCTTTCATACGTGTTCCTAAATGCATTTGATTCATCTGAGTATAAAGCACCTAGATAAGAATTATGTATCCAACCCAATATCATGGCAAGCACACAAAATAGATATATTAATTTACGCTCTAACGTTATGATTGATATCCTAAGAAGCACATATTCGAATACAATGCAAGTAGGCGGATATAACTTTTTTTAAAAAAAATAGGATGAATGAATACTTATATATACATGTATATGTAGTATTTTTACAAGTTAAATCACAAAATTCATCTTAATGATACTATCACAAAAAAATTATAGAGATTTCTGACATGTATTAAAATTCTTAATATTATTATCTATTTCTAATAATAAACTATAGTTATCAACTATTCACAGCGTTTTACACGTGTTAAAAGTTGTAATATTAGTCTATTTTCAATAATAAAACTCTAGTTGTCAATTAATTGATACTATTTTATTTTCAACTATGATGCACCCACAAGAACAAGTGTGTCCTACGCCGACATGCGACTTTCCAAAAAAGTACCAACACGACACCTCGTCGACATGTTGATTAAATTCTTTAAAATTCTTTATTCATATAATATAATTTCAATTTTATACTTATTAACTTTTCTTGTTGAAATATTTTAAATACGAGTATCTATTTATTATTTACAAATAACTTTGAGTTAAAATATATAATATTTCTAATAAAAAAAATGATTATGGTAGAATATCCAAAGAGTGTCGATATCCGAGTATCGGTATCCGGACACGCCACCCTAGTTGAAGTGTCCACGCTACAGAGATGGTCAATAATTACGTATCCACGCATCCTAATTTTTTATATATAAGTTGTATTAACGTACCCGTATCTCATTGTATCCAAATTATGCATTCGAATCCGTGCTTCTAACTACTCCATGTGGCATTCCCAAGGCATGTCGGAGAGTATCAAGCGTGTATATTGGACACCGACATGCTGGATCTGGCAATGTGTCGGTGCAACATGACCAATATTAACTAGATCCTATGAAATCTATATGCAAGCCTAATATTTTCTAGAAACGTGTGAAATTATTTATTCATGGAATTATGTAGTTAAAGAAGCATACAAGAAGAAATCTTATCATAACCTTGTTTCAATTAAGGACAGACCATGCTATTTCCCAAGATATTGAATTACAAACAGAAATTTTTCCAAACAGGCTCGCAATAACAGAATCTAACAATCACATTGAAAGCCAAAGAAGCACGGGAGTACCTCAATTATTTTTTCATCAATTCTTCGAGAAAGTTTCTGCCATGTTTTGTCTGCGATCAGAAGCTGGGACTTAGATTCTCCTTGTCTCAAAAATTTCCACTCTTCTATTAGAAAGCTGCAGAATGATAGATATATTTCATGTAAACAATGAGGTCAAGATGAAAATAACTTTTAACTTTCATATTAAACAATTATGCTGAAAGTTAAAAAGAGAAATTGGTTGAACGATATGTTTCTGATGACTAAATAAAGTGAATTTTGCCTCGAACAGAAATATACAACATAGAATGTCAAGCAGCAAGCACTCTACTTGCCAAAATGCAACAAAGTGGCATAGCGTGATGATATGATCAACAAAAGCACATTCCCCATAAACTTGTTATGGAATAATCAACAAATTTAATCACATGGACAAAAATTCCACATTCTTGTTCTTTTTATTTCATTTCTTTTCCTTGAACAAATAACTGTGCCATATGATCAAACAACAATGTGTACATTTGTAAGTTAAACTACCATCAGAGAAGGAAGGCTACCAACAACTTGTGCTCAATGAATTTATAATCAGAACCAATACAAGTTATGGGGTTAAATAAAGTGAATGCTTCATATTCATCAGAAATAAGGACGAAGAGAACATATTAATACTGATTAGGATTTTACAGGTGCATCACATTTTTTTCCCTACCAGTCCATCCAAAGCTTATAAGAGTTGAGTTAATGTACATTATACATTCCCTTACTACAGAACAGAAAATATCACAGGATATCAACACCAAAGTAAGAATACAGCGCACGCATAAAAAAAAAAAAAAAAAAGGAAAGAACAGAAGTGAGTATCTTATCTACAAATGTACAAGTGGTAGGGCTTGTCTCGGGGTAAAAATAATTGATACAAGAGCGCAAAGTACCACACATATAATAAGTTTTAACAAGAAACAGAAGCAATCTTCTTCCCTATAAGCTGAAGAAATCAGGGGAGAGTGTGGAAAATAATTTGTAAGTGGTTCTTCACGCTAACATAAAACAGTCGTTTATTTCAAATTGCAAATGAGGAGGTAATTTCCCTTGATAACAAGCAGCCAAAGATCGTAGCCTTGCATTCAAATATCGCCACCACCTTATTACCAGACTTTTATGTGCTTGGTTCATTCAGAAAGTATTCAACTCACACATGAAATGGCATTTTTGACATATAAATTGTATACCAATCTACAACAGCTTAAGCGTTTGAAAGAATTGGTAATAAAAAAATAAGTTGATAATTGGGCACGTGTCCACCCCATAAATGAATGGCAGTCATGGTCCAAATAGTATAACTATCATAAATCTCGTGCACTACACTTCCACTGTAAAAGGCCAACTTTTAAAAAGCTGATAACATTGGCTAGGAACTTATGCATAATAAAATAGTGGCATGCCACATAAATTTACAGCCAAAAACATAATTCAGACCTTCTTATATTATTAAAAATTGACTTGCTGGAGTGAAGTTTTAAAGAGTCCAGATGAAGTAAAATTGGTCCTGATTCATCTTCCTTATCTGGAATACAAATTATGACCAAACTCCAGTGCAGACTGCAAAAAAGAGAGAAAGCAGAACACGGAGATCAGTGTGAGCTCCACAAAACAGGTTAAGGGGTCAAAACAAAAGTCTGCCACAAGTTTTAGGAAACACAAATTTGCAGACTCGCATCTAAGTTGTAAAAATCAATGTATCCAATGCAGGAGTGAGCTTATTTATAGATGCTTTTAGATTAATGTACACTTTGCTGAACTACTGAATGAAAACACAAGTTTTCGAGAGACCTGCCTCTCTCCCCACCTCTCTCTAACAATAGAAAAAATCATACACTACCCTTCCACCTTCATTTATGTTCACTGCAATTGTATTCCAGGAGATTCCCAAATTATCCACCATGCGAATCAGTGGCTTAAATATCCCTCACTGCCCTTTTTGCTTGAACTGTCCAATTTGCCCTCGAGATCCTATCATAGAGATTGATTTCATATTTGGATAAAAAGTACCCTCAACACCAGGGATGAAACTCAGAGATGGCTCTGATCATGTCTATAACACTCATAAGCAGCAGTATGATGTGTGCTTCCAAATCAATGATTCAATAGAAACTAGTAAACGTTATACTGGCAGTTCACTGCTGCCATCAACATGGCTGCATAGACTGTTTCAGTCAATATAATGACTATGTACGACATCTTGACCTCGTACAAATGCTAAACTTCGTTCAAGAAAAAGTTAAAGAAAACTTTTGATTATAAGATCAAGATCACCACATGTCAAGCAAGAGTGATGACAAAGTATACATTTGGAGACAATTGTATATACATGTTTAAAAATTAAAACCTACTCTGTGAAAAGTGGAGACATAATAGATGAAAACGGATAATATTTAACAGAAATTGGAGTATAGATCTCTCAAAATTCATCATTTTTCACCTTAATTAATCAGCATATCTTTCATTCCCACGAGTAACTAAATTCAACTCTGAAGAGCTGCAGAATTAACCATAACTTACTCTTCATGAATTGGTAGGAAAATATATGCTTTCTCAAATATATTGATGCCTTTCCACCATCTTCTGAACTTCAGAAATGAAGTCTCCAGCTCGTTCTGCATTATTGAAAGACTGAATGACTCCATGGAAAGTTAAACATTCAAATAGAGAATTGAAATGAGGATTCATCCCTGCAAATAAGCTAATCTGTATGATGAAAAAGTAAGTTTCTTTAAAATTCTCTATCGGATTAGAATAACAAATCCGACAACACAAGGAATCACCAACAAAATGAAAATAGTCATCTTACAAATAGAGTGAATCAATTGTCTTCCCTGTCTCCTTTTTAGGCCCATAACATCAACAGAACAATTCCCAAATAGAAAAAAGTTTACTTTAGACGATCACACAATAATGTGGAACATGAAAGAGGGATAGCAAGCTTGTTTGGAATCTTATCCCGGAATGTATTATGTGGTGTGTGGAGAGAAAGGAACAACCGATGTTTTGAAGACCAAACTCGGATCACAGAGCAAATTAGAGAATTTTTTTATCTGACTTTGTATAATTGGTTTAATGCTGCGGCTAGTAATTCTATAGAGGGGCTACCTAACTTCATGTCTTTTCTTGTTTGTTTAAGTTGATAATACACTTCCTATGTATTCTTCTTTGATTAATAAAATTTTTGAATTACCTATCAAAATCTTTGATTAATAAAAAATTTGGATTACCTATGAGAGAGAGAGAGAGAGAGAGAAGTGCAGGGAACATCCTCCTTCTCAACTAGAAGGCCATAAGGAACAACAAAAAAGCGATGCACATTCAGATAATTTTTAATGCTGCTTTTTCACCAGTTACTGAAGTATCAAGTATGAATTTGGAACTTTCAGGGGCACGAATAGGGACCCAGTTTAGTTTGTAATAGAGAACTGGTGAATCCAAAAAAGGTTTCAGTAGCAACGAATCGTTACCTTTCTTAGAACATCCTGTTTCAACTTCTCATAAAAATATGTATTAAAAAAATGATAATTGTGTCTTTCTGTGTCTGTCGAAGATGCTGGCTTCTGCAGATACCTACACAGAGCGGAACCACTACTCGATTAAATGAATGTTCAAATTTCAAGGCTTTTGCCTCTCCCCATTTATTGCTTTAATCACCCAAGTGCATAAGCACATAGCATTCAAATGAAGTAGCACTAACGAAGACCTTAAGACTGACAAGATACAAAGAAACATATTTTTTTATATTTTCTAACATAGATTAAACATCATCACGAATGAATTCATGAAGTGTATGCAATGCCATTTACTTTGAATAGGTGAAAGTGAATTCAGGGAATCAAGTTTTAATCTGATTGAAGAGAGAGATTTATGTGAGAAAATGAAATATGAAGGCAACTCATTAAAGATAGAAACTAATACAAATAGTAGGGGATTGAAATGACTCATCCATAGACCTCATTTCAAAATAATAAATTTCAACTTTCTCCCAGATTGGTTCCAATTACTAAGCAGGAATTGCAGTGGGAACATTAAGCAATGGATGTCAATGGCACAGCTACGAGAACTCACTAGCTTTCATTTATGGAAGTATAAACCCATTATCAATAGTGGTGAGACTTGGTAGTTCCAGGTTTTAATTTGGAAAACTCGAGAACTATTTAATAATGTTGATGAAATCAATGTATCAAGCTAACAAGCTAACAAGCCGAAATACTAATTTATTTCCAAAAGCTGTCCAATAAAGTCATTTCCTAGAAACTGATAGTATCAGAATCCCAGGACAGGCAGATAAGAGCAAATGCAGATTGAAGGAGTTCAATTTTAAGTTTCTTCATTACAAACAGGAGCAAGAAAATACATTTCTCAATAATCATATGGCCTCTTCAAAGCTAATACTGCTCACATGAAAAAAGACATTTAAGTATATTCCAGTGAAGATCATTTTAGTAGCACTGCTATCATAAATCACATAGGAGAGAAAGTACAGGGAGAATTTGGTACTTATAGATGTGTGTGTGTGTGTGTGTGTTGTGGAAGGGAACTCAAGATTTGGAAGCCCCTTGCCTAAAGATGATAATGATAAAATTTTAATCTGATTCCCACATTGACTTACCGAATGTAATAATTCATTATGTCTGATGACAAGTACGACTGAGGAGCTAAACATTCCATGTCCGAGTAATAAAATTCAACTGATTCAGGATCATACCTATATATTTTACAAGTTCAGAAGAAAAATAACTTAGAACTTGTAAGAAGACTTTAAAAGATGTCTGTTCAAGGTAAACAACAAATCATATTCATTATAAGAATTCCAATACATATTTCACCTAGAGGAATAGTACATCTTAGTCTCTTCATACTGAATGAATAATAAGAACAGGAACAGCACACTAAGCTTACTACATAAGTTAAAATATGTCATTGTGATAGCATTCATACACTTGGTCAGTTTTTCTTGCTTTCTCTGGAACCTCAGGTTCCACCTCATCCTCTAAATCGATACTCTTTCCCTGAAAGATAATGTCAGGATAGAGTGTGAAAACCATGAACAACAAATAGAAGATGATAGGACTGTAAAGACCACTGCAGCATTCTGAACTAATACACAAGAAGGAAACAATCTAAAGGGGGAACTAAAAAAGAAATGCTAAATGCATTACTATGACTCCACAGAATATGGCTGACAATTATAACTCGAGGGGACAACAGTGTCTGGCCCAGCACACTACTCAACTTGCAGCAAAAAAAAAAAAATTAGAAGAAAGCTGCTACTACCCTTATGGAGGTCATTGGAATGGTTATGGAGCAATGAAGTGGGGTCAATAAGTCAAGGTAACAACCGATTATATTAGCTGCAAAGCAAAATACAAGACCACAATCACCATCAAATAATATATTTGAGTTCAGAAGTTTGGTGGACAAATTTTAAGCCACCTAAATTGCATATCCTTTTCAAACACTGGATTCTCACGTTCATTCACCATTTTTAATTACTTGTTTTAATTTCATTCAAACAAGCACGTGAATGTCTAGGAATACAACATAATGATTGAAAAATCTCTCTTTTTAGACAAGCATAGAAATTTCGTTTTGGATATAGCATTTTTAGTTTACCTTCATTATGTGGGAAATTTAGTGAGACGTCTAAGAAGTTTGAGATCACCCTATTCCAGAAAATATCAAAGGTAAAATCAATGCAAGGAAACTAATTGTAACAGACAATGATGGCATATTGTCAAATAAATATAGTAATTATATATATATATATATATATATATATATATATATATATATATATAGAGAGAGAGAGAGAGAGATTTATTAAGGAGTGTATGTGGAACTTACATTATTGTACCTCATATTCTGTGAAGGTTGGACACAAGCAGCACTCCTGGCAAATAGAAAAAGAAAAAAGAAAGAGATCGGAATCAATTAGAGAATATCCACCATATATTACCATGTGTTATTTTGATTGGTGAAGAGTTTACAACCAAGTTCCAAAACAAGGAAAAACATGAAAACTAAACACAATTAATTTTCCCTTCATTTTTCTGGTGTGAATAGGCCAGGAGATTCTGTTGGTGATTAAACAATTACAGATCACTAGCTAAACTTCCACGCTGACTGAATTTGGCAACATCAATAGCAAAGAGACAAGAAAACTTTTCAGACTGTTGATGTCTCTGCCCTGCTACATCAAAGATTTCTTTTGTTCAGTAATAAGATGCTTGGATTAACAATTGCAATTCTTTGGTTGGCAGCCACTCCTTACATACAGTGCAGTCAATGCTGAAAGTAAGGCACTCGTTCTTCTTGTCTTGAGACCCTCAGCCTACACATTTTATGCTCTGCTTATGATCCACAGACTATAGTCCATCATGGACGTGAAAGGAAAGAGAAGGAAAATTGGAATTATGCAAAGAATGAAAAGAGAAACTTAAGAGATTTTTTTTACACCGGCTAGTACCTAGAAAGGGAAGTGGTTTGGCTCCTTCAACCCACTGCAATTTTCTTGGATTGTTATGTGAAAATTTGCCAATTCAGTGGAGTGTGTGAGCATAAAAAAACTTTCCATACCCATCCCATATAACAAACAGGGTCACCATTTCCCCAAAAGAAAGATAATAATAATAATAATAAAACATTAAGTGGCAAGCAAGCTAATTACCAAAAGGTACAAGTTGACAATCAGCAACATAGCATCTATAAGTTGCAAAAATCAGTACTGATGGTAGAAGTATTATGGGTTATTAAAAGAAGCGTGTAAAAATCGTATAGGCAAATTCTGGCGAAGATGTAAATAGATGAAGACAAAGACATAAAGACATAATACAAAGTAATACTTCTTTGTTAAACAGCCTGATAAATCATCTTCAAGATGATGAGGCGAAGGAGTTGGAGAGAGATTTCTCTTTCGTTCACCATTTGATAGGGATTGCTCAACAACTTTTGCTGAAAGATGGTTTGAAGCTTGAAATGGTGTTTGTCTCAAAGATAAACCACCCTTCTTTATTTTCCTGGCTGAAAACTTCCTGTCTACTCTTGTATTCTTCCTACCACATTGTATCAAAGTAGATGTGTCTTTTTCAGGGGCATTGGTTGTCAAATGAGCTGTCTGTATAATCATGTGCATAAAATAATGAAAGAGACTCAAAGATTAAAGCAGCCAATACTATGAAGTAAAGTACTCAAGGAAATCATACTTTGTCATCCAAATTGCTGCACAAACGGGAGCTGAATATGGACAGCGAGGCTTGTACAGATGATGGAGCTCGTGGCCCAGTGAAATCAGGTTCACCTGCACAACACCTTAAACTTTAAACTTCCCCTATTTGCAACAGTTGTTCTGTATAAGACTGCAGGGAAGAAACAGTACGTCAAATGCATTTGATGTGCAAACCAAAACATCATAGAGGATGCCCAATTCCTTGCTTCAAATTCAATTATCTGTATTGTTTAAAAAATTAATGAGAAAGAAAACATGTGCTTCTCTTGGAAGGATGGAAAAAATAAAAGTCAAGAATCCCAATAATTTAAGGCTTGAAAGATGCAATCACTGCAGTACTCATCCTTAGTGCCATGATTTTGTATTTGCATTGAACAGATTATTTTTTATACCCCGAATTAGAATTTCCAACCTAAAACAAGACCTAAAGGCAAAATATTTTCAAGCGTTATCAGCATTTTGAAAGACTATACACAAGAGAAGTTTCTGATACTGACTTTTAAAGAGACGTGTAAATATAGATATAATAAGCTTATAAAGCAATAATAACCTTACCAGTACAAGTTCTGTTGTTGATAGTTTGTACAAGCTTCGTGCATTTTTCATCATCCTGATAAGCAAATTTATACAAAGATTACTAATTTAACACGTAAAATGCAAGTGAATAGATGGATCACGGGATCTTGGTATCTGCATATGCTCCTATATTCGAAGTTGACTTCGATCTTTCTAGAATTCTTTTTCCTTATACTAGCAAAAATGCACTCCAAATTACCTTCTCTCTCTCTCTAATAGAAAATGATGAACTAGAACAAACTTTACTTGATGAATATAGCACAATATATACTTTTCTAACAATGATTGGATATCCCATTTTCAGTCCCTGAAAACTCATTGCACCTAATCAATGGCATTCAAGACGGACTAGCAAGTACTAATTTTTTTTTTTTCAGACACTTGATAAACTGAATCCCAAACACAATGAACACCTTAATAAAAAATCCTAGATTATCTCACAGCAGAAAGGTCAACCCACATTCACCTATCACATAACGAAAATCTTTGAATCAACCTCCATGATTACAACTCATGGGTTTTGATCGGCACATTTCACAGCTAAAGATCCCCTCCAGCACAATTAGATATGGATTCAAATGCATGCATTAGCTCCCCGTACGCCCACGTTACTCATTTGCTAATTCAGGGCCAAATTAAATTCCCATAAAATTTACATTTTGCCAATTGGGGAAAATAAAATGAGGACAAAGAAGCAAAAAAAAATCATACCCTACGACTTTTTCTGCTCTGCAATTCAGCTTCGTGGCGCATTATATTCACTCGCAACTTTTCGCCACCGTCGGATAAATTTTTGCCCAACGTTTTTATGGTGCCTTTCATCCTTGCAATTGAGGCGCTCAGTTCTTGATCAGACCACATCCGGAAGTGCGGGTCAAGCGGTGATTCCTCTTCTCCTCCACCGTCCACTGCCGCCAAAGGCTTCGGTTTCTCGGACGACTCTTCCGCAACCAGCTGAGGCTCGTTCTCAGCATCCTTGTTACCGGCTGGGAGTGGGTCATCACCGTCCGGACCCGTTTCTGCCTTCGTCTTTCTCTCTTCTCCCCCTACCATGCATGTACATGTGTACCTATGGGTAGCTCGTAGCAGGTCTGAAACCCCTTCTTTGTGAAAATCAACGCTATGTAGGACTGTTAAGTCTGTAACTCTGGTGAAAGGAGGGTTGTGGTGTGAATCAAAGAAGTAATTTTTATGGGCTAACTATATGAATGGTCACCGAAGTTTAATCCGAGCTACAACTTAGCCCCTGTTTGATTCACTTTAATTTATTTCTTATACTTATTTTCAACCACATATTCATACAATAAAATACTCTACACATAAATTCAAAATTTTTTCCTATTATTTAATCATACATTCTCCAAAAAATACTATTCAATGCATAATTTTTTTTTTTTTAATAAAAAAATTAAAGACCACCAATTGTGTTGGTTATTCAACCACTCTTTGTATTATTAATCAATAACTCACCTCAATGCAGCTGGTCCAATGTTCGCATGAAACCCGTAAGCGCACAAGGCCATTGTACAAGTAATAAGATTTGTTAGTTAAGAGTATCGTTCCCACGAGGAATAATGTCTAATTTGTAGTTTAATAGCTAATATTAAATTCGAAGTATGTTGAAATCAAAAGAGATGGTTTGTATATTATTTTATACTAATCCTAAACTAAAAATAACGAGTAAAGTATTTATCTAATATGTAAATATTTGTATTGGAATCGTGAATCTCCCTATTGCCATTTAATTCAATTCTTAATTCTTAATCTAGTACATTCATGCATTCAAGACAATCGATAATCCACTGTTATTAAATATTCTTTTTCAAAATATATTAAGAGCGTGTCTGGTACCGCTTTTTTCACCAATTAAAAGTAAAAATATTTCCGTTGGAGCTGGTCAGTGGGTCCCAGTCAAGAAAGAGTGGGTAAAAAATGTCATGCTATAACGGGCAAAAAATGAATTTCTTTCCTCCAAAAATCGGCACCAGACAGGCACTAAATCTATGTTTAACATGACTCGATCCTATTCCTAGTCTAAATTCATATGAAAAACAGACATCGATTCACATGATTGCACATGTCATAGATATTATTCCTAATACCTATTGTCCATGTGTTGATTTTGCCGCGTTATAGACTTATTGTGAGTATTCCTACAATACAAAAAATAACTTACTATCTAATTGATGATCAAGTAATCAAATAGTTCAATGGGAATGCAAAATCAACCAAGAAATACTAAATTAATTGTATTGAATTAAAATAAACAAACAATATGGTTCATCATTCTTCCAATACAATAAACTTAGCCTAGCATATTAATACGAAAATTACATAGAAAATAAAAGAAAGTCATCACCCGAATCATATACAAATGAAGAAAATCTGGAAATCAACTCTTCTAGCCTTCAAAATAGGATTCAAAATGGTGAATTCCTCATCCTCAATGTAATTTTCTCTTTGTTCTCAAATATACGATTCTCCCTTTCAAAAACCCCAAAAAATACATTTTATATTAAATCTTAAAAACTTCCAAAACAAGATAAAGAAACAATCACTTTTTTCTCATTCTAGCTTGAGGCGCGCATCTTGGAGGTTTGGGAAGCCTCTGGCGAGGCTTTTTGGATTTGGGGAGCACGCATCGCCTAATTTTCGACAGTTGAGCAGCTCTCAGTATTTTTATTATAACTTTATCTGTCAATGTCAAATCGAAGTGATTCAAAGTGAATTAGAAAGATGACTCGAAGGGCTACATTTCTTATAGAAATATCATTTTTCCAATTCGAAATATTTCTATGCCAAAATTGGGTCTCAATATAAGTCTGAAAATTCGAAGCATAACTTTTTCGGTTGAAAGTTGATATGTGATAATATTTGGAATATATTCCATCCCTTTGGCTTCTTTCCTCATCCAATTGGTGTTTGACACTCTCAAATTTTCATTGTGAGGTTCGACTTGACTTTTGAATATTTTCATTTCAGTCCCCGAACTTTGTATTTGATACAATGGAGCATTTTTTCGCTATCTTTGCATTCTTTTCTCCAATTCTTCATCAAACATTGTATTTTACTTAGGAAATGAAATATAACACAAATTAGGTAGTATTTTATCCAAAAAAATAATAAAATATCATCATTTAGGACCTAAAATAAGTGTAGAAAATACACTTATCATCCAACCCAATGGAAATTCCCACATGGATTACGAAATTCAATAATTCTGCTTGTAGCCGCGGCGCCCCCCAATAGGGGCCGCCATGTGGCTTTTTATCAAAAAAAGTTGTCAAGTTTTTTTGTACAAATAGTATGGTCCTACGAAATTCCAACTTGGCCAAATTTTATAGGAGTAATGCCCTTTGTATAGGGCATTACTTTCACGGGGGCCTTACATGCCCCTCTGTGAGGGGCTTGTATTAACAACGTTAAGATGAGTGATTGATATGTAACATGGAAAATAATTGTGTAAGCAATGAGATATATTTTGAAGTAGGACAATTCCATCTGTACCAAATTTTATGTACCTAAAATTCCAACTTGGCAAAATTTTACAGTTACTTTCATAGGGGCCTTACAAGCCCCTTTGTGAGGGGCATGTATTAACAACGTTAAGACCAGTGATTGATATGTAACATGGAAAATAATTGTGTAAGCAATGAGATATATTTTAAAGTAGGGTTATTAAGCAGTAACTCAAGCTAAACTTCAATACCATGCATATAGCTTAATTTTTAAGGGTAATATTATTTAACACCACCAATGTTTAACATCAATTTAGATGGTAGAATTAGTGACATTAAATTACAAGTTCAATTAAACAAATCAAATAAGTTCACTTTTGATAGAATATATCACATAATATTACATAAACTGATGTTCTAACATCACTGGTACTATATAACGTTATTCAATTTATAATGGGTTGCCGCTATGGTCCCCAAATTGTACTATTTGCCATGTTTGGTAGAGACTCTTTTTTTATATAATAGATTTTATGACAAATAATTTTTTCGAAGAATGTTGTTTTATTGAAAAAAATGTATAACTAAAAATAAATGGATCCAAACCTAGTTTGAAACTCGATGCAGTCACTAATTCAGATGAAAAGATAGATTACTCGTCATATATTTTGTTGATGTAAAAAATTGTATGGACAAAATTCAAGCCAACTTTAATAAGAAAAAACGACTTTTGGTACATTATCCACATCATGTTACCAGAAATTCAACTACTCCCTGATGTGTTTATAGGAGATATTTAAAATATGGGCTATGTAAGAAGGTGCATTATATGCAGAGTCATTTTTCTTCTCCTCTCTCCTCGCTATTTCCTCTTTTACAGAAGAAAATATACATGCTTCATTAATTTCCTGTTTTGTCACCTGCAATTTCGAGCTGTGGAAGTATACATGTTGGAATGATTCGATTGGCCACCGAGCTCGATCTGGCAATCCTCATGATGAGTAAATCTTACAAATGGACTCCGGTAATTAAATGAAGCAATCCTTTGGGAAGGGAGCCTAATTATTTGATCAATGCTTATGTAAGCAATGATGTAAGATTATTCCTTGGGTGTTCTTCTGATTGGTCGTTTTACTGACTCTGTCAACGATCTTCAATCATTAGGATCCACTTTCCTTGAAAGACTACACAAGCTTCTCGGATACACTATCTACCCGAAATGGCCTCATACTACCGAACTCTCATTATCACGCGCTTATCACGTACACTAATTCGACATGAGCTTCTTGAGTTCAGCTATTATTGAATCACCAAGCTCATCTTTTATTATGTGTATTTAATCTGATCTTAATGACTTCGGAGTTCAGCTGTCAACATATTTCAATTGCTTACAACCACTTATTGAACACATGAATCAATTTATTATGCATTTAACCTTCATAAGTTTTAAAAAATATTTTTTTCTCACTTATTTTCAAGTACATATTTTTCAATAAAATAATATTACACACTAATTCAAATTTTTTTCTTGTTTTTTTAAAATCACATTCTTTATCAAAATATTATTCCAAAATTTATTTGGGCAAATAATAAGGCTCAAACATGCTTTATATTGATAACAATTGTCCTACTTTAAATTAAGGGAAAAATACATAAATCGTGTTTTTTGTAAACACTATTTCAAAATTAAGGATGAAAGTTTTAAATTTCAAAAATCAGGTTTTCATTAAAAATTATTTATAATTTAATTAATTAATTATATATTTTATTAATAAATATATAAAGGTCACGGATTTATGCAATTTGGTCACAATTCAAAAATTTTAAAGTCACAATTCAAAAAACTTATAAATCACAGTTCATTCATCGATCACAAATTAAAAATTTAAAAGTCACAATTTGTTCATCGGTCACAAATCACAAAATTTATAAGCCACAACTTATTTTATGGTCACAAACTCATCAAATTAATTGATCCCAAATTATTTCGAGATCATAAATTAAAAATTTTATACATCACAATTTAATTCATTGGTCACAGATCAAAAAATTATAGATCAAAATTGGGTAATTGGCGCAAAACGTCCCTACCTATGACGGGTTTTGTGGAAAACGTCCCTACGTTTGATTTTTTGGTGCAGAACGTCCTTACCTTTGCATTTTCTTGCGCAAAACATCCTTTTCACCAATTTTTAACCTAAAATGACTATTATACCCTCCTATATAAATAAATAAAAAAGAAAAGAAAAGAAAAATAAAAAATAAATTGCAATCTTACTCCTAATATTTTTAAAAAATGCAAATGAGTCCAAAATTTATAAAAATATTCAAAAAAGAAAAAAAATATCTCTCGTCCACATCCTCCACCGCCACCAACGTCCATGCCACCTGAAAATTCCCCTCCACCTCCAGCTGCTAAACCACCTCAAAATTGACCTTCACATTTGGCATCAAGCATCCAGAAAGTTCACCCCTTCCAACTCTAACTCATTATCTCCACCATCTTTGAATTCTCAATAACAGAAAATCAATTTAATTTCAATAACAGAAAGTCAATTTAATCTCAATCACAGAAAAGGCGATTGGGGTTTGTAAATGGAAGGCACCAAGGATCGTTAGGTCGGTCTTGATTGAAACCTTCATTCTCGCAGCTCCAGCCTTCAGTTGCCATTTCAATTCAGCCTTCTCCACCTCCCTCCGCCTCCTCCGACTCAGGTCTCGCAAGTCGCAGCTACTTCGCCACCTCCGTCCCTGAGTCCGTGAAGTTCCGCATGATAGCAGCCGATTCGAGCCCTAGACCAGTTGACCAACTGCTTTGCCTCCATGATTGCCGACGATTCTCAACCCCGAAGAAGAAAAAATAGAGTCATGCCTGATTCCTTTACTCCCGAGCTCAAACTAGACAGTTGGGCAGACGTTAAAGGCCCTGAATTTTTTTTTTTTTGGAAACCCATCCCTGTTCTGCAGCTAATCAGGAGAAGAGAGTTGCAGGAGAAGAAAGTTTTTTTTTCTTTTTTTAATATTTTTATAACTTTTGGACTCATTTGCATTTTTTAAAAAGATTAGGAGTAAGATTTCAATTTATTCCTTATTTTTCTTTTCTTTTCTTTTTTATTTATTTATATAGGAGGGTATAATAGTCATTTTAGGTTAAAAATTGGTGAAAAGGATGTTTTGCGCAAAAAAATGCAAAGGCAAGGACGTTCTGCACCAAAAAATCAAACGTAGGGACGTTTTCCACAAAACCTGTCATAGGTAGGGACGTTTTGCCCCAATTACCCGATCAAAATTCATCGATAGGTCACAAATCAATCAAATAATTGGTCACAAAAACTACTCCACATCGCCCTCGCCACACCACCACCGTCACAACCATCGCCATAATAACATCAAAAAACACCCACCCCAATAGCCGCCTGCACCGCAACACAAAAAAAACCCACCACTGCCACCGTTCACCCCGCCACAACCACAATAATAACAAAAAACGACCAAAATATATCCACCGCAGATCCCTCACTGCCATAAATCAATTGCCACAGATCCGCCACCATCGCCTATCACAGATCCACTATCACCGCCCAAAAACACCACCACAACACTGCCCCATTTTTGCCTCAACCTACACTCGTACTAAACTATTGCAACAACCACTGCTAAAAAGCCTTGACGCCGCTCGCATCACCGCCCTTTCTGCACACAGCTCACAGCACCGTTGTGCACCCCCAGCTCAAAACAACCACCATCTGGAACACCGCTCACAGCATCGCTGCGATTTCCAGTGGATGGATGGATGGATGTCGTCACTACAACTTCCGATCGCCTCTTCGTTCACGGAGCACTACACCACAACACACCTTTTCGTTCATGGATCGCTGCAATCGCTGCGGTCCGACGATTTGGGGGAGAAGAGAGGCGGTGGTGCCGGCGAGGTGGTGCAGCGGGTGTCGGCACATGGATAGAGAGAGTGGGGAGAGAAAATAGGAGAGAGAGAGAGAGAGAGAGAGAGAGAGAGAGAGAGAGAGAGAGAGGGGAGAATGAAATAATTAGGGTTGAATTTTGTGTAGGATTGATTTAAATAAAAAATAATTAAAAAATAATTAATTAAAACCTGATTTATGTAATTATAAAGTTGATTCTGTATTTTTAAAAATGATAACTTAAAAACAGGTGAGGCTGTAATTTCCTCTTAAATTAATCCTACAATTTTTTGTTTAATTTTTACTCCAAACCCAAGTTGACATGGTAGGAAAAAAAAAAGACTATCAGATGAATTATTTTATTTGTACATAGATTTTTTTTTACAAAAATGAGGCCCACTGTGTATTTAAAAAAAGAGCAATGTTATTTATACACCAGGGTCGGTGTACAACCCCCTCACAAGAGGAGGACCCACGAGCAATAAAAAAATCGTGGACCCCCCTCTTATGAGGGGGACAATACCCTGGAGTGTCTACCCTAGTGTACAAGTAACATGACATCAAAAAAATGTGTGGAACCCACGTGGCTGTTCTGTAAAATTTCTATTGGTTTTGCTTCTGCGCATGAAGCATTTCTCATATCAGATTACTTCATCAAATCAAGCTAATTTGTCTGTCAATTAATTCGTAATTAGTAAGTTTTAAATTTGATTACAGAATTGGCAATATTGGGCCGATCTCAAAGCAACTTAGCGGGATCTAGGACTGGTGGCGATTAGTAATAGGTTTGGTAGAGGTTGGTGGTGGTGGTTGGAGTTGGGAGAAGATGCTGGTGGTGTCACGGTGGAGACGGTGGATGTGGTTGCCGAAGGATTCCGAAGAAGAACAAATAGGAAACATAAGCAAGGAAACCCTAGAAAATGGAGGCTTGAAAAGCATATACGTTAACACTATCTAAGATCTACGGTTACGGCTCGACTCCAACAAGTAGCTGTAAGGAACATGACGAGCCTTTTATGAAATTGTACAAAGTAAAACGGATGACTCGCTAAAAGAACTCGGAACAGTTTTAATTTCTAGAAATCGAGATTTAATTTATATAGTTTCCTCATGCTCAAGCATGATCACAACCCTTCAAAAGGGAAGTGTCTCATCACAAAAAGGTCAAAGTTTCCCCCAAGAAATGCAAAACAGAATCAGATTGGATGATGGTTGGCTTAGACAGGCATGCATTTAACTCCCAATGTAAAGGAAAAAAGCAACTTTTGAGTACCAAAAAAACATTAAGAAATTCTCAACTTCTGTAAAGATGGATAAAAATAAGAAATGTGTATATATATAAAAATACATACACAGGTTTGTACGTATAGACATTCCTAACACTATAACTACAGATGCAAAGGTTTTTCTATCCATGAACATCAGTTTCATCTGTGATTTGTATGGTGCTGTAGATTGTCCATCATGAAAATGCTCCATTGTACATGAGCTAAAAAACATAGATAGAAACCGGAGTTTGTTTGAGCCAATATCAAACATTGAGAACATGGCAGCAAAACGGCCCTATGTGGAGAAAAATTTCTCGTTTTTATTAGAAAGTTCCAGAATTTAAAAGCTAACCTTTAGGCAGATACTAGCAAAATTTACTTCCAATTTCTCAAGCACTTGACTCTTTTCTCTTCTTGATTGTTCTACTCCTGGTGATTCTTGGATTTTCAATGGCATTTGAACTGGGTTGCATTGATGGACTGTTGGGCCTTGGAATTGAATCCTGAGCTGTTTCATTACCTGCTTTGCAATCTGGCATTGGAATATCTGTTGCACTTTCAGAAGAAGGTTTTTCATAAAAAATGGCAGAATCGAGCGCATATATGCGTAGAGCAAGCCCAGAGACTGTGGAGGTCTTAGCGGCAGTAGAAGGAGACGACCAAAACCACCAATTATTTTTCAAGTACTCACTTTTAATAGTGTCCTCAAGTGCGATTGACGCTAAAATCATCTGAAACGAACAGGAAAAAGACATAAATTTCTATAAGCTCCACAAATAAGGGGCAAAAAATAAATAGAAAAACTAGAGAGATTTTAAATTACTGGAAGAACGTAATAATCATTTGCCGGGTCATGTTTGGCAAAGCTTAAATTTAAATAAAGTTGGTAGAACATAATCCCTCCGTCCTATAAAGATAGTCCTATTTTCACATATATTAAGAAAATTTAGTTAATATAGTTGAAATAATAAATTTCACTATCATTTTTTCTAATATACCCCTATATTAATGTAATTAATATTCAAGGTAATTAAATTATGCATGCAATACTTAAGGTATTTAAACTATTCTTTGGTACAAGTCATTGTTTAACGCAAGAATCAAGGTAATTAATATTCCAAAATCATCCAATACAAATACAAATAAATAAATGTAATGGAAGATAGATTTTTTTTTTTTTTTTTTGATATATTGTTTCAACTACAATTGAATAATGGAGTGATTTATATTTGTGATAACAAAGCGCATTAAATAAAGGCATATTAGGAAACTAATATATTAACTACACTCTCAATAAGAAATGGGACTATAATTTGGAACAGACAAAAAGGGAAAACAAGACTATCTTTATGGGATGAAAGGAGTACTTTTTATTTACACATTTTGTAGAACTCACAATTAACTACACACATTATATACAAGTTTAGTATAACCACAGCTTATAAGCACTTAAAAGCAATATCAAACATGCTAGAAGTCTGCCGATCACTACCTGGAATAAATTTTTCATAATATAATACTATAAAACGGACTTAACAGCAGATAATCTCACAAGTAATAACTGCTATCCATAAATCTCTAGTACAAGATAAACGCCACCAAAACTTGAATAACTAATCTACTTTACACTACTTGACTAAACCACCAGTCTAAAGATTAATTAAATTAAGGATAAAATACAAAGTTTTCATTGCATCTTATGCCTCAAAAGAAGATACATCATTAGTATATAGTTTTCAAGTCCATTTGGGTATTTGATTTGCACTAAAATTGAAAAGGCCAACATTAGAAATGCAAAGGGGCACACCACAACACTTGACAGAAATATATTATTGTATACTTTCTATGCAAACAAAATCCATTCAAGATAAAGAAATGCTCAAAAAAGTTTAATAGCCATAGTGTGAAAGGTCTGACTAACCTGATAAATGGTTTCAGCTGATTTAACAAATGCACGCCAAGCACATCTCCTGTCTAGATCCGACCTTGACGCCCTTAAAGCCTCTTCAGGTAGAGCAGCGTCCATATCGAGCAAGTTGATTTTTAGATACCTTAAAATTTCAGAAGCTTTGCCTCCTAAAGGTTTTCTTGAGGCTTCAGGAGCTATACTGCCTTTGGATACTGATACTACCCCCAATGCTGGCCTTTTAACCTTTATAGATGAACCTTCATCCTTTTCATTAACAAATACCGATTTCACCCTTGCAACTTTAGAACCCTCACCCAAGTCATTTTTAGCACTTCTTGCTAAGCTAATTGATTTCTTATTGTTCTTCATACAATCCATAATGCCAGGTTTGTTACCCGATCTTTGCAGCCAATTTCCCAAATCTGCTGGCCTTTTTTTTGAACTAACTTCATTTCCCTTAGCGGGGACTAATCTTAGGGCAGGATCACCAAGATAAGAAGACTCGATTGGTAGAAAGGATGGTTTGCCCTCTGAACCAATCAATCCTATGTCCTTAACTAATTCCTTGAGCGAGTTTTGAGTATTGAACCTAGCTTTAATCTCCTCAAAATTAAATGGACACTCAAGTTTATTAAGATGATCAACAGGATGAGATCCATCATAGTGTCCCTCACTTGCAGAGCTTTGAACAGTCATATTACCAGAAAAATTGTCCTGTGGCATTACATTCTTCATCTTCTTGCGCTTGAAGGAATCTTCAGTACTCTGGCCTCTCTTCGAGTCAAAGGCCCGTGTTTTGCACTTTTCCATTGAATGCTTTCTCGACTCCTCGCTGGTTGCAAAACTTTGGTGACAAGAGAGGCAATGCTCTCTAGAAGGCCACAATAACTCAAGGCATTCACATCTATACATTTTGTCCAGACGGACCCCGGGAGTGAGATTTGTATGGACATCAATGGTCTCTAAGCAATGACCAAATTTCATTTTCAAAGCAGCCATAGCCTTTGTAGCCGGAAAATCAGCAGGTAAAGCTATTCTTCTGAAAATGCTTGATTCTCCCCTGTTAAGGACATGCTTTTCAGCATAATTTGAGTCTTCGAACTCATTATTTTGCCACTGTACAATAGACTCTTTCAATTTTCTCTCGCTAATATTATCTTCCCTCAGCCATCCAGCTAATTTTTCAATTTCACCGTGAGATTCATAAGACATCCATGTCGCAGAATCAGGAATGTCACCGAACTCCTCAGGAGATCTCTTTTTGGAAGTCAAGCTCCCGTTAGCTACTATACATGAACGAGTTCCAGGCCAGGAAAAGCCCCAGTAAACTCTGCCATTAGAATCTCGTCCCAAGAAATGCTTTCGAAGAGATCCTTTAAGAAGTTCCAATTCTATAGAAGCAATTGAGCCCTGCAAACGAGAAATATCATTCTTTTGGACACTTGTCTGTTGCTGAGTAGACAAGGGTAGCTCATTTTGCCGGTTAGCTCCTTTCAGACTTAAATGTGCATCACGGTCGTCATTTTGAGTGTGCTCGCTTAGAGGCTGTTGATACTGCAAATGGCGGCTTAATGCACCAGGATCTTTTATAATTTGATCACTACGGAAAGTAGAATTCGTTTCCAAAATGCTTCTTGAAGGAGGCCAACTAGGCTGGTTGCTGTAATCACTTTGTCCATGAACATTTGGGACATTTTCCTGCTGCATGAAACCACCAGAGGACGAGATATGGCTGCCTATTTCGGATGGTTTTTCCATGCAGTAATTTTCATTACCAACCACAAAAGTCAATGCCTCTGACTCCAAATCTCCACACCCGTTGCCTGCACTAGTGTTTACTTTCTCAGTATTTGCAGCCGACATTTCTTCCTTAGATTTCAGCAATTTCCATTCAGAGGTGAGGGAACGCAGTTTCTGAAGCAACTCAGTGTTCCGAGAGGCACACTGATCTATATGGTCATGAATGGTAGCAGAATTCAATGCCTCGTCAAACAAGAATTTCATCAAGAAAATTCTCTGTATCAGGGAGAATATTATATTAGAATAAAATCATGGATCATCACTTATTCCATCAATAGATGGAGTAATTTAAGGGAGAAAAAAAAGAATTTTTTTTTCTACTTTGTTGGTAATTATTTGGAGTCCAGACAAATTTTTTTATATCATACTACAAAACCACGAGTAAAAAATTTGATGTAACAAGACAGAGCCAAACTAGTGCAATGGAAAAAATCCAACACTGTTCATGGGTTATAAAACAGAACAGCAAGTCATGCCCCATCTCTAAACTTCTAGAAGAAAAAGGAAAACAGGAAAAAGAAAATAGAAGATCAATAAAATTCAGGATTGGACTAAAGAAATGCTAAGCGTGTGAAGTTTCCAGGATCATAAAAAGCTGGCTAACACAAGATCAGCTGTAGTACTTGAATAATTTAATGGCTCTTTATAACAAACTCATTTTGAGCAACGATAAGAATACTACTTAGCTATAAGAAAATCCAAGCTTAACATTGCAACCCCACATGTACACATGATTAAAAAAGCACAAAATTTGAAGGACAGACCTCCTCCACTGAAAAATCCCAATATTCTCTTATCGTCATCAGGTTCGCTAATTGAGCCAACTTTTCCAAAAACTTATGTGTGAATTCTCCATGATGTCTTCTTTTACGAAATTGGTTAACAACTGAACCATAGCCTACTGTCCAAGAAGTAGATTGACCAGCAACACAAGAAGGGCAATACCAGTTCCCTTCAGGAATTCTTAGAAGTGGAGGGTTCAAGCAATATCTGTGATACTCAGAGTCACATCTATCACACAGTAGAACGTTGTCATCATCTTTATCCATGCCACACACCTTGCAGATTCCCTCGTCCCAAGGAGCTCTAGGAAGTGAGCTCTCGCTTACTTGGGCAAGCAGATCATCTCTCTCCTTTATAGCATCACCACTCGAACCTTTGACATTGTCAAACTCCGCAATTTTGTGGACTAGGGCAAGAACCTGGGGAAGAACATGTTAAGCCAAGGAAAGTAACATCTTGATCCAAGCATTTTCAAAGTATCAATGCAGTCGATGGCAATAAAGCAGAAAACAAAAATTAAGCATGGCTTATCTCTTACAAAGATCAGACATCCGTTCAAAAGTCTACATCAAATTGCACAACGTAACATCAGAAAAGGTATATTTCCACACGTATCATTATCTTTTGAATAATCAAGGATAAATATTTTTGCTTAAGATGGCTATGATAAATTTTATTCAGCTTAGTTGACTCAAAGTCACTGAAAAAGTGTAGCAGGGGTCCACACAAGATTTTTCAGAAATTTCATTTCTTTCTGTTTAGTTGGGAAGGAGGTTGTGAGGATTCAGCACTGTCTTTTGTCTCCTTGTTCGTGAAAGTCACGTCGCATGAGAATAGAATCAATAAACCATATAGTCTTATTCTTCTGACAGTAAGGCAGGTTGTACCAGTCAAATATGCCTTTGTTTGAGCCGAAAATGAGTTTTGTAATATTTTATTATTATTATTATATTTTTTTGGGGGGGAGAATGTATGGTTAAAAAGTCTAGAAAAGTTTTGGTTTTACATGTAAAATTACTTTATTGGAAGAATGTGGTTGAAAATGAATTTGGGGAAAAATGAATTTTTAGAGAATGGGGATCAAACAGGGGCATCTGTTCTATGAGTTGCCAGATGCCCCATGAGTTGCCAGCATTATCAAGATGGCAAAGTTCAAAATGTAAACTGTAATGGCAAAATTATTTATCCTGAAGACATGTAGAAAAACTTCTTCAAAATGGAAACAAGCTGTCATCATACATAGCATAAAGCACGCATAATAATGCTTGGATATCAAGTATCAAAAACTAACAACAGAAACAAGTAAGAAAAATAACAAAATATTATTGACGAACCTCTTCCTCGTATAAATCTTCAAATTTTTGGGACAAACTATCAACCAAGTCACTCAAATCAGATCGTTCCCCATATGCAGTTCGTATGTTATGCCAAACCTAACAAAAATACACAAGTTAGAAAAAAACTGGCATTTCATTGGAAGGCCAAAGGCTTGTGATTTGTGAATTACAGCTTCATGAATCAAAGAGATACGACAAAACATAGTTGTCATAGAAATATGAATGTGGGAATGATATCAATTGTTTACTTTCCACTGAAATAGATCAAAGAGAGACAAACTAGAACAATCTGGAAAGTGGCCTAAGTAGAATAAATGCACAAGCGTGACATAAACATAACTTGACTAAGGACTAACTAACTCAACTAGCTAGACCTTGACTACTCTTAACATAAATGAATCTTAAAGGTGATCTTCAGGATAGTGAATTTACAGATTTTAAAATTAAAACAGTTGCACCCAAGGAACCCTATCAGGGTTAACCGATATCAATAATTTTCTAGCAAAAATATCTATGTGGATAGGAAAAATAAACCTAGTGAGTTGTAAAAAAACAAATTAACTACTACTAAATGTATTATCACATTCTAATTCGCGATGACCTGATGAAAATTGGACCTTAAAATCAACTTAAGGGTTCCTAGACCATAATTGAACTTCAATCTCAAAAAAAAAAATTAAGGAACGCGACAGCATAATGGCAACAAACAAAGCAGTGATTCAAGATGGTATGATCTGCATATCGGCAGATGGCAGTTCAAGTTTAAACAAACCCAATTGGCCCAAGAGGTACTATAAAAGAGATTATAATTTCTTATTTCTGTCAATGTGGTAAAAGACTATGGGCTGAGCATTGTGGGGAAAACTAAGCCAGTTAAATAAAAATGAACCTGCCGAACATCATCAATAAATGCTTCATGTGATCCACAGTAAGACCCAAAAGCCAATCTAAGATCAATAGTCCTGAAGTCCAGGGGACGAGACACCATTGCAGGATAGCCAAGAAGTCCCTCATCATCATCATCGGGATTCAGAAATGTTTTTCCCAACAGATTGCAGAAGACTTCATCTTCATCTGCAGCAGCAGCACGGCGTAGCACAATGCGACATTGTTTCATGATCAGATCAGACAAACTAGTCGTACTCTTCACCTTTTCTTTCTTCTCAGGCTTCTGCTGCAGAATTCCACTGCCAACATTGTCCAGAACTGAGATAACTGCTCTCTGTATTCAATCCACAGAGACAAGATTAAAGTAAAGCTTATCTTTATTACATGTGTACTCAGATCGTAAGATCTGGCTTTTGCAAAGGTACGAACAAATAGTGCATTTTTAAATGTAAGCTTGATATATTAGGTAAGAAGAGCACCTTAGTTGGCCCTGAAGCATTACCCTTATACACTTCTTTACTGATAGACTGCTCCAATCTTATCTTAGCCCATTCAGGTGGATTTCTCTCTAAAGCTTCATTTACACACCTTCTAATCCGGGCTCCCACATTTGTGGGTAACTTTCTCACAGGTTCCAGAACTTGTACCCATTCAGGGATTATGCCGTCATTCGACTCAATCATTTTAGAAGCACCATCTGGATCAGTCTCTTTCTCATATATGCTAAAAACCTCACTTTCACTCTTCAATGATCCAAATATTTGCTTCATAGTGTCTCCAAGAATCTGTGAACCTCATACATTACATCATATTAGTCAACAAGTCATTTACAGCCAGAGGGGTAAGTGAAAAAAGAATAATTCTGATGATGAAAAAACTAGCAACAAAACCAACATCTTTCATAGATAGTTACAATGGCATCTGATTCAAACCTTAAAATGCATCAAATGACCAATAAATGTGGATTTTACTTCCAGACAAGTACGAAATTAACTTGACAAAAGTTACATCACTGACTACCCTCTCTCCAACTAGAGCAGAGACTACTAAGCCATAGCACTGATTCTATTCAAATGCAGGGTCTATAGAAGAGGTTCTGGTTATTTCCTAGCAAGTGAGCACGTCAACAAGAACCAAAGATCATCATGTAACAATTAAGGAACGAAAGAAAGTCATTTTGTGAGACTATAAGGAAAAGGATGATGCATGCATGGAAACTGAAATTATCTCCTCATAACTTTCCGAAATTTTCAGTTTTCCAAAATTGCGTTGAGAACTGCATATATTATAGAATCCAAGATATTAGCCTGTCATAACCTGATATGCTTATTATTACAGAAATTTATACAAAGAACAGTGAGTTATCCAGAAGTGAACAATCCTCGTACCAAGAGCTATTATAATATGCCTTTTTCTTTCATTCCCACTATGCTTTCTGAGCACGATCTCGAAATTACTTCCATTTAAAACCAAAAATTATTAGATTCAGTCATATACCATAGATCTTGAAACATATACCTCCAATTATGTGATGAAGGTAATTAAAAATGAATGGAAGTAGCACCAATATAGTTTATTTTCACTCTTCTATCTGTCATGAATTTTGGCTTCAAACCATAAGATTGACAAAAAGAACTGAGTAAATCCTACCACTGCATCTGCCTCCAATCCCTCCATGCCTGTAAAAGACCCACAAAGTGTCCCACCATCACCTTGTAAGCAATGGAAAACTTTCCCACTCTCACGGCTAGCAATCTCTGCAGAATCAAGATTACCATCCATGGACAACACAGCCAAAATGTATCTACGGGCAATTTCAGGCCAAGTAAGTGCATTGACTGGAAGAGCGTCAAGCTTCAATTTTGTCGAAACAGCCAAACCATCCGAATCTTTCTTCCTGCCTCGTCTTGATTTAGATTCTCCAGAATCAAACTTGGAACTTACATATAGTACGACTTTCGACAACAATGCACTAGAAAGCAGTTTCAGAAGTGAGACATGAGTCTTAGCCAGAATCTGACCAGTACATCTGCTAAGACAAGCAACTCTGCCTTGAGAGACCTCCCCGTCTCTTACATAGGGGGTGGCATCTCCAGTGTCCTGAGTTTCATTTCCAGAATTTTCTAGCTGATAAAGACTGTCTAACCATGGGTTTATGAGTTCAGATTCAAGTTCCTGAAAAGAAAATGGATCTCCAATCCCCAAAACTTCTATGAAATGCCACGAGAGTTCCCAAACCTGATACAATATAGAAATAATAAGCATAGAACCTGCAAACTAATTTATTAAAATAATTGAACTACTTCATGGTACCTGCAAAGCGTCGCCCATTAAATATGCAGGAAGCCTTGAGCTAAGTGGCTTGCCTGGAGGACAATGATCCAGAATCGCCTTGTCTTCTGAATCATCTAATTGCAAGTTAGGTCTCTTTGAACTTCCAACGGAACAGACTGTTTCCCTTTCACCTAGTGTGTCACTCTTCTTTTTAGCCTGAAGGAATCCACTCCCAACAGTTTGTAGGTTTGAAATATGCTTTCGATCGTTCAAAGTTACATATCCTGAACATGCAGGAAATCCAGGAAGCAGTTCTATGATTTCCTGAACAAATTCTGCATCCAGTCCAAACCTATCCTGTTTTAACCACGTCATCAGCATTCCACAAGCTGTATTTAACTCATTATCACTCCGAATTGATTGTGGGATCTGGATAGGGCCAGCCAAAGAAGAAAATTTGGACAATGAATCGATGTTCTCCAAATATTGAGTATCTGTACCATCTGCATCATGACTACAAAAAAACTGAACTGCACCATTTTGTTTATATTTCTCCTTATAAGCACGGAGAAAAGAATCGGAGACCATTTCCCAAACAGATGATGAAGATATTCCCTCCACTTGGAATTCTCCAATGATATCTTTGAGTCCTGAGATGGAACCTGCTAAATTTCCAGACATCTGAGGAAGGCATTCTAGCTCCAACATTGAAAAATTCGCTTCTTGGGAATGACAAAATTCATTTCCTCTATTTGAAGTTGAAGTTTCATAATTTAAACATGGAGGGACATCTTCATTTAGCATCATTTGTATAAAAGTACTTTCATCATCGATCGCCTGGTATATGGCCGGATCATCTTTCTTCATTTTGTCTTCCCCTTCACAAGAACCAAGTTTCGGCCTTGAGAGGATAGTTGAACCGATTGGGATGGACTGTGTGGTGCAAGGATATCTATGAACCTTAAAAATTGGGCCAGACTCACCTCCATCTGCTACCTCACATACAAAAAGAGACCCGGTAATTTTATCATGCCAGATGGATTTGTAACCTACAGGCCAGATCTGGCTAATAGTGTGGTATGATGGCCGTGGATCAACATTGCCAGCTGAAATAAGATAAAAATCCTCAAACTGCATTGGGAACCCATCCTGGATCACAGTCAAATAATATTTACAATTAAAATAAGATATAAGAAGACAAACATGGACACAACTCTTTACACAAGAGGGAGGGTGGAAGGGTGGGTTTGAAAAAATCAAGGTCCATTATAGTCCATGCATAAACTTACATGAATTCCACATATTCCAGGGCCACCATCTTCAGCAAAACCAAGTTCCCGCATGCTCATGCTATTATTCATATCAAGGCTATCCTTGGTCCCTGAGCCTGACAAGAAACCCCTGCAATTACTGCTCCTCAGTATACTCTGACTTGGTCCACAACTTCTGGTTGTCAGAGACCCAGAAATTTCATGCGTTGCTGGATCATTTTGTAATCCATTTTGCGAAAAGGTAAATTCATTGTAACGATTTTCATTCTCTACACAATGATATCCCGGTGGCAATCCTAAATGACAAGCAACATCATCCATAGATTTGAGCCTACTTCCATCCGGGGCAATATAAACAGCAGAGGTTTTGCAACTTCTTTCAGAGTACTCGAATTCGACACACCAACCTTCTCCCAGGACACCATTCCTTTTAGAGATATATTCTCTGAGAGTTTGCAGATATACCATGTTTGAACTTTGAAGAGAGTTGAATGAGTCAAAATGACTAGTCAGAAGACTCCCATCAAATGTGGATCCAAGATTAACTTTATCTGAATTGCCTTCGAAATCCATTCTCCGCTTCACTGCGTCATCAAAACCCAATTTAGCAGTACCTGTAGCAGCCCACGAGCTCTTCAGAAGATTATATCCCTTATCCACACACAAATTACTTGAAAATGTAGTTTTGATTCGATGGCCAGAAAAATAAGTATCAAGCAAAGCCTGTATTCTACAAATTACAAACACACAAGCATTAATAATATAGTACGAAGAAAAGTTATCACCAAGGAGGATAAACATAAACAAAATCCAAAATCATTGCAGATTGTTATTCAATCACAAACCCTATATTCTTCTACTTGTAATAACACAAACAATTATATATGACACTAGAAGAATGAAATAATGAGCCTGACAAGAGAACAGAAATCCAAAAGCAACTCAATTTATAGCAGAGCACGACAATATGGAAGAAGCCCCTAGAAAAATCCACCTCCCTTTGACGATATGGAGGCAAGAAAAACAACACAATCCCATAATAAATGAAGTGGAGTACAGACGAATCAGTGCTGGGGCCAGATATCAGGTTCAGTGGGGCATGACTTAACTGCGAAATTGTTTTTCAAACAAGACAACAACAACCATTACGGATATCAAGACAATAAAATGCCTATTTGTTTTGAGATTTTACAAGCAAAATCTACAATTTTACAAGCAAATTCAGAGCTTTGAGATTTTCACTTAGGGACCAGCAACATAGTATTTTGCGCCATTTTTCGATTGTAGTATCAAAAATTGGGTGTCCCAACTTCAAAACCTTGCAGCAAACTTCAAACTCCAGTCCAGTATATCAAAATGCCATTGTTCTTTGTGTCACGTTTGTTTATAGATGGTGAATCCAATCATGGATATTGAGACACTAAAATGCCTCATTTGTCAAGTTGGATTGTTAAATGAAATCACATTACATATTAATCTAAACCTTTTGAACCCCATACCAAGACTTAAACATTTTGCAGTGCGCATGTACTTAATTAGAACAAGATTCTGTCTAAAGTAAACTATTAGTAGAATTAAATAATGAGAGAGCTACTACTCGAACTTATATTTGCCTCCAGTTTATAGAATCCTGAAAAGGAGTTTTAAACTCGGAAATAAGCTAAATTTATTAATTTAATATAACTCCTATATTTCTTTTGAAAAATACCACAAAATAATATTTTGTATAATTGAACAAATTTATGAAAGAAAGTGAACGTACTAACATCTATATTAAAAGGCTAAAGACCAGCATAAAATGTGATGAAACTAAATTAATAGGAGGAACAAATACTCTTTTAACATACACATCTCTTCTATCAGCTCGTAAACAGCCTTTCAAACAGTAGAGAACTGATCAGCCTCAAATGGTTATATGGATAAATTCTGTATGTATGAATTTTGAATGGAGATCTGGGATTAAAAGGGGGAGTGGGGTTTGGATTTTGGGATACAGAATTAGGGATCCAGGAAAGTAGAAACCGGTGTTTTGGAGCATGCCAAACAGTCAAAATTGGGGATCCATTTTATTTAGGCGTTTTGAAGAGAAAAAATTGAAAAACGAAAAAATAAAAATAAAAAAAAATCCCAGATCCAGTGGCCATAGCTGGACCTTCCTAACTCTGAAATTCTCAAAAATTTGAGAATTCCTCTCGAGCCAAAAGCACCAAGTAATATAAAACTATGCAAGTCTGTATCCTCATTTATTGTATGTCAAGTTCTAGAAAATTGCCTTGAAAATTACCTCCACCAAAGTGCAGAAGACAAATTGATGCAGCAGAAGTTTAACGGAATGAAGAACACAATCAAAAACCTCGATTTTTCAAAATTGAATGCCAAGAGTGGGTCGCAAGAATTAGAAAAACTCCAAACTTCTAGTTTCTATTCTATAAAACAACCAAAGCACCAACGGGGCTGCGGCTACTGATTTAAAACAAACCCTACTTGCTAATCTAAAGTATATTATACCCTAAGTCCTCGCTCTTTAATTAAAATTAAGTAAAGGACCCCTATATACTTCATAAAAATAGCATAACTGAACAATCGTTAAACCTTATGCCACTGGTCTCGAGCCTTTTGAACCAAAATTAAGTGGGTCGCTTGGGCTCAACCAATCCATGTTTAAATTTCTTATTTTGCTAGAATAAGGATCCAAGAGTAATTAGGCTCAGGATTAAAATAAGTTGAGTTGGTTAAAGCAGAATCGAGGTAATTATAACAGAGAGAAAATTGGATTGAAAGAGCTTTTGGAAGAAATCAAAATAAAATCTTTCTACTCAGGCTGATTTTACCTTGTATTGATAGGTGTTTTGACAATTAGAGAAAACATGTGATAATCTTCATTTAAATCTATTAGCACATCTTCTTGCTGGCTTTCAATTTCTACTGTTCTACATTTCAGTTTTGGACTCGCGCATGAATGATGCTCCTTTACTTGGTAAAGAAGCTTAATTATCTACTGCCCAACTTACTGTATTGCACCATGGGGTGTGCATAACCTAAAGTATTTAATGCATTAACAAAAACCAACAGACTCATTGATACTAAAGATCACTATGATATGCTCCACTCTTACCACCTATCAAATATTTGATTAACATGGAAATCCCATTACTTTGGCTCCTGTGAAGGCGTAACTTGTTACTAGACACATACCATGCTTCTATGCTTTCTTATTGGAGCTCCTTTCACATAGGAGTTGCTCAATGTTCAATAACACAAGTTTATGGACTTCAATTTTAAATTCAAATATTAGTTGCCTCCCATCATTAATCACGTGATTGAGAGAACACATCAAATTGAATTAGTTTAGTATCCATTATAAATGAGGCTAAGACAAGTGTCAAAAGAAGAGTTTTGACCTATCATCCTATTCACGTGGATGCCGTAAACATTACCTCCATCAAAATTTGCTTTTGCTCATACTATCAAAATGAAAATTAGAAGCAGCATACTAATTAACCACCTGTACATGTGTACCAAGTAAACATTGAGAGCATTTCTCCGTGCTCATGAGGTTGTAGTCGGACTTCTTGTAAATATAAGCACACAGAAAAATTCATTGAGTTATTAATTAATTTCCCTTTCAGATAAACATTGAATTCTTATCAATTATTCACATTCAAAACAAGTAAAGAAACAATTCAAAAGAACCCTGGTACAGAAGAAATTATCAGAAAACATACTACTCCGAAAACATGTGAGTTCCCGCACATTAAAAGCAAGCAACGTTGAGAAGTTTAACCAATTCAAAAGTGAAAGGAAGTACAGTAATCGTTATCTTGCTTAAAAGTGCAATGTGAAAATAAACAAGAATCATATACTTTCAAATAGCACAAAAAGTATATATAAAGAAAGAAAATCCGTACTTGCTAGTGCCACCGTGATTCCGCTCCCTGTTCTGCCTTGCAGTCGCAGCCACGCGATCAGTCAGGTGCACAAAATTCCGCTCCACTTCGGCCTCCGCCTCCCGTGGCGGCGAAGCATTGATATCTAAAAGACCCACACCTCTACCACTGCCGCCGCCGACACTTCCACCACTCTTCAGCAAACACCTAAAGCATTTCCACTCCTCTGACGCAGGCCCATTACGTCTCCCGCCCGGAACCCCCTTCTTACAAACTGCGCAGACCAAAATTCCACCTGACGGACCCACCTCAGCTTCGCGGGGCGAGGTAATCGGCGTCTCGTTCAGATCAATAAAAAATGCCATATTTTTTGCAGCTCATATCAGGGCTCCCATTATTTCAGCATCCAATTCTCAAAAACTTGCAGAAAAATCCCGCCCAAAGCTCTCAACATCAACGAGCAATATATGAACATAAAACTGTAAATACCTCTGTATGGATATTATGTATAAGCGTTAGAACTAAAAGGTAAAGGGTTTTTTGGGATATTTACAGAACAGAAATTTTGTGCGCTTTTTGTATGGAAAAAATTGGAGGGGGAGAGAGGCGTGTGTGTGTTTGGGGGGGGGGGGGGGGGGGGGGGGGGGTTGTTTTGGGTCGTGAAAGCGGTGTAGATGGTTGGGGAAGTAGTTCGGTTCGGGGGTTGCAATTACAAAACCGTCCTCGTCTATTATAGGGATATTTTTGGTATTTTGGATGGAATTTGGGGTTTTATTTTAGAAATTCATTTATGAAATAAGGGAGTTAATTATTTCAATAACCACACCACTTATACCATTATCACGAGTTACTCACTAAATTTCAAAGTGTTTCATTAATTTTATCCGTTTGCACCACATCCATCATTCTCAAAAATTCCTTACATTATCCGCTGATGTGGCAAAAGAAAATTTCATGTAGTAATGATCGTTAAAAAAATGCAACTCAATCAATCTATTGTTTCATTACTTATCCAACTCATATTTGGTTACGGTATACTCATCAAAACTATAAAATGCTTCCCAATGTTAACTCCTTTTTGAGATATTGTACTCCATGCATCATTTGTTATATTTTGTTCCCTTCGTTGCTAATGTATCGCACAGTGTAACAATTTAAAATTGTTAAAAGAGTTACAATTTAGCCAAACCCATCAACTCACCAAAATACCATATATGAAACGCAACTTTCACAACTCATAAATTTCTTTAAAACCTAATAAAGCATCCCAATTTAGCCTTAAAAAACCCTAGCCCCTAATTATAAACAGTAGCTTCTCACATCGTTCTCAACAATCAACTCTATTTTATTATACAGTTTAGCTGTATATGGGTGAGATGAGTGAATTGGGGGTTAGAATTTTTTAAGCCGAAATTGAGGACGTGTGAGAAGTTATGAGCCGTGGAAGTTGTGTTTCACATATAGTGATTTTTGTGAGTTGATGGTTTCATCAAGTTGTAATTTTTAACGATTGTAACTTGCTTGTGTGAAATCTATGTGATACATTAGCAACGAAGGAAACAAAATAATGTAGATTATGGAAAGAGTGCACCATCTCAAAGATGATGTGACTAAGTATAAATTGGATGAATAATGAAAAAATGATTTGGCTGAGTTGTAATTTTTTTAACGGTCGTAACTTGCCCATAAGATTTACTTTAGCCACGCCAACGAATAGGGTAATGAATGTAGTGCAAACATGGAAATTTCAGTGAGCACTTTGAAATTTAGTGAGTAAATCGTAACCACGTATAAGTTGGATGATTATTGAAACAATTAACTCAAAAAAATGACAGTGGAGAGTCAAATTTTTTATATGCTCCGATATGCTCTTATTTAGGCTATTCCTCGCTTTTCTAAATAAACATTTATTGATTTATCTTTATATTTTATTTAACATAATTTTTTTTTTTATGTCATTTGACTAATCAATTTAAATATAATTTGTATAATTTAAGTAAAATATTTAAATATGTAATTCATTAAATGAAATCATTGTACATTAAGAATAGAGAGTGAGTTTGACTATCTAAATTTGGATAACAAAACTCACTCCCTGTTTTAAAATCTTGGAGCTCATTTTGTATTTAAAAGATCTCTTAGAGATGCTATGAATCATCAAAATTTGCCAAAGATCCAAATTGTACAAATTACAAAAGCATAATCAAAATTAATATCATCCTTTTTTGGTTATACGCTTGTTCTATTGTAGTGTTCGGAAATTGTCCTTAGCCTTGGTAATTTAACATACTTTATTATTGTTTAAACAAACTAATTAAGGACACATTTTTTAAAACTTTTAAAAATTCAAAAGTTATTTTTTGATCTGTTTGAATAATTTTTTAGCGGTGCTTCTATGTTTAGAAGAGTTTTAAGATAAGGTAATACAAAATGATTTTCTCATAAAAGTCTTATACGAGAAACAAAAGCAGGAACTATCACAAATAGACTCTAACGTAAAATTCATAGCATGTTTATTTGTTCTTAAACAAAGTCCATGTTTGGGACACATTAAAATGTTCATTATCATTCTTCTACTCATTTCAACCACACATTCTTCAATAAAATAATATTTTTCATCACATTTATAATTTTTCCATCTTTTTCAACCACACATTTTCTATCAATCTACTATTCCAAAATAGTGCGGCTTACACACACGTAAACATAATCTTTGTACATCTAAACTTATAATTAGGTTAATTTCATTCACAATACCTAATGTTAATCAAGTAACTGCACTCCAACTTGATTTTAACGAATAATTATATTTTAATATGATTTTGAGTTGGGTAACTATGTTTTTTTTTTTTATTTCAAATTGAGTAGCTACACTTTAATTTAATTTCAATTAAGCGACCTTGTCCAATCTCATTTGTTGAAATTGATGATAACGGTCAATAAATGATAATCATCGCACATAATCATTAATTGCTAGCATGAAATGTTTACTACAGTAAAATAACTCGTGAGCTTCTCATTAATTGACTACACATTCATCCATTTTTGTAGGCGTAGGCGATGAAATTAGACGAAATTATTTGATTGAAATTAAATTAAAATGTAATTATCCAATTAAATAATATTGAAGACAATTATTTTATTAATCCTAGAGTGAGGTATGATTACCACATATGGAATTTACCCCCCACCCCCACCCCCACCCCAACATAATTAAGTCCGCAAAACTAGCATGAATATGGACTTCTTCGATTCTTCCTATTTCTAGTGGTGGCAATGAGTTGAGTTGACCTGAGCTCGACTCGTTACTTGTGGGTTGAGCTTGGGTCGACATGTGAGCTTGTGGCTCGTGGGCCGAGCCGAGCTTCGACTGACGAGGTCATGTGTTTTTTTAAGATAAACCTTTAAAAAATATCATCATTTATCTGTGTTTGGGATCGATTACTTCAATTTTGAGTAGGCGGAGTTAAAAATTGTACACGAACAACTTGTTACGCGTATAATTTTAAAAAAAAATTATAAAAGGTATTATAAAAAAAATTTGATTTATATGATTAAATTAAATAACACTTGACGACATGTAATTTCAGCATATTTATCTTGCAGTCGAAAATGACTGTCATGTCAATCATTTACACACATTAATGCTTCCAAAATATCTTTTTTCAGTCGGCTCCTGACCTCGGACAGAATCCTCTTACTTGCACTAAAAGCAGATTCCGAAACTGCAGTGCTAATCGAAAGTGTTAATAGGTATTTTGCCATCGCATAAACCACTATCCATCTTCGTTCGTACTTTCATCAAAATTCAATTACTTTTTTCTGAACTTCTCTTAATTGTTTTGTTATTATGCATATTATGTTTAAAATAATCAATTAATTTAGCATGCAATGCATTTGGACTTGCATCTGATGTTTGATTACATGTGGTAGACAAAATACTACTAGAGGAACGACATGCATTTTGAAGAGTGAAATTAACTCATTAAACAAGTTATTCAAATAGTAGTTTTGAGTTTGTTTTTGAGCACTTTTGAGCGTTTTGATTTGTATGTTCGTGTTGTTTTATAGTTGGAAAACTTAGATGAAAACGGAGTGGTGTTGAGCTTGAATTAGAGCTATAATGATAATTATGGAATGAGCCATGACGTGGAGATGAAGAAGAGAAGAATGAAATGGAGAGAAGACCAAAAGAGAAGTAGAGAAGAAGAACAATGCAATTGAGACAGAGTGTTGGGCGCCAAGCGCCCAAAATATGAAGACAACAGAAATTTTCAGAATTACTGGTGCTAAGGCGCCAACCAGTAAAGAAATCAACAGAATAGCTGGCGCTAGGGCGCCAGTAGAGGAGATAATCGTAGCGCCAATGCGCCGCTTCCCGGGTTAAAGGAAAAATGCAATTTTTTGAGATTTTCGGCCCAGTCCATATCCAATTTATCTTGCAACCTTGGGGGAACATAAATACACACTTTTGAAGACCTAAAAACATTGTTGACGGCTAGGGAAATGGAAGAACATTGAAGACACAACCAAGGAAGAAATCAAGGAAAAGAATGGAAAATTGACACCATTGGATGAAGGGTTCAAGCTGCATCAAATAGTTTATCTAAACCCTTTCTTCTTATCCATGTCATTTACATTTAATTTCATCATGTAAATTTTCTTCATCATGAACTAAATATTTAGTTCTAGGGTTTGATGTAATCATCTTGAGACATCTTTGATTTCTATATAAATTAATTCTTTTGGATTTCTCCATTAGTTTATTTATGTTGTTTGTGTTAATGCATTCAATTAATTGTCCACTAGTTGAATGATTTGTTGCATAAATTTCGACACTCGAGAGAGAGAGAGAGAGAAATTTAGACGTAATCAATGAACAACATAACTGGATTTCGTAGATTTCGAGAGAGAATACAAATATTTGAGGCTAATTTGGATTAAAAAACACGTGCATTAATGTTTCTATACATTTAATTCGGAATAGAGATATTGGAATTGAATTATAGAGATAAATTTTATTCGGCACTCGAGAAAGATTTTGAGGTTCTTGCCTATAAACTAAGGAAAATCTAAATGAGTTAGAATTATATTGGTTGAAAAGCATTGTCGATGGTATGATGAAATCATTCCCTAAGCTTTTACAAATTGATAATTTCATTAGGATTTATTTTGTTGACTTGCCAATTTTAGTCCATCTACACTAGATAAAAATCACAACATTGATTCAAATTTGAACATCTGAATAAAATGGAAACTAAACAATTATAATACTTGGTAGGACTCAAGTATCAATCCCTGTGGGTTCGACATTTCACTATATTCAACTTCGAAGCGAGATTGGTCAATTTAGACAGTCTGACTTTGAACCATTTTATGAAGCTTGGGAAAGATTCAATGATTTACTCAGAAGATGCCCTCAACATGGCTTTCAGAGTTGTATGCATATAGAGATATTCTACATTGGGTTAAATGGGCAGACTAGAACCATAGTAGATGCAGCTGCGGGAGGTACTCTAATGGCTAAAACAGCAGATGCCGCATACTCCTTGTTGGATGACATAGCTGCAAATAGTTATCCATGGCCGAGTGAGAGATCAAGTGCTAAAAAAGTGGCTGGACTCCATGAAGTGGACCCTATCACAGTGTTAGCAGCTCAAGTCTCATCACTCACTAATCAGATAGCTGCATTTACCACTCAAGGAAATCAGCAAAAAACAGATTCGACGATGGCTGCTTCATCATCACATCAAGAGACAAAAATGGGGAATGAACAAGCTCAATATGTCAACAGTAGGAACTACAATGAGAAGGAAAACTATTATTCAAATCACTATCATCCAGGTCTGAGGAATCATGAAAACTTATCATATGGCAATAACAGGAACACACTACAACCTCCACCTGGGTTCAACACCTAAAATTCTGAAGGGAAGTCATCCTTAGAAGACATCATTGGAACATTCATCTCGGAGATAAGATCACGATTCAATAAGGATGAGACACGTTTGGACAACATCAAAACACATGTGTCTAACATGGGAGCCACAATGAAAAATCTAGAGGTTCAAATGGGATAGTTGGCAACATCGATGAAGTCTCAACAAGGAAAGTTCCCAAGTGATACAGAAATCAACCCAAAGGAGCATTGCAAGGTCATTACACTGAGGGTGGAAAGCAGATTGGAAAAAATAAGCTTAAAGAAGTAACAAATCCTACACCAGATATAGAGGAAGAACAAGTAGAAGCAGAACAAGAGACCGAGGAAGCAAAGAAGGCTTACAAGCCTTACTCCATATCATTCTCTAATAATCCACCAATTATCAAGCCACCACTTCCTTTTCCATAGCATTTTCAAAAAAAGAAATTTGACGTTCAATTTGCTAAATTTTTAAGAAAATTCATATAAATATCCCTTTTGTAGATGTGCTGGAACAGATGCCTAACTATGCTAAATTCATGAAGGATGTGATGTCAAGGAAGAGAAAGCTGGAGGAGTATGAAACGGTGAAATTGACAAAGGAATGCAGTGTTATCCTTCAAAAGAAACTACCTCAGAAGAGAAAAGATCCGGGCAGTTTCACTATCCTCTGCACAATTGGAAGTTCTTCTTTTGACAAAGCACTTTGTGACCTTGGAGCAAGTATCAATCTGATGCCCTTATCAGTTTTCAAGAAGCTGGGTCTTGGCGAAGTAAAACCAACAACAGTAATTTTATAGCTAGCTGATCGATCACTTACATATCCTCAAATGATCATTGAAGATGTTCTGGTTAAAGTTGATAAATTCATTTTCCCAGCCGACTTCGTTGTTTTGGACATGGAAGAAGATCAGGAAACTCCACTAATTTTAGGCAGACCATTTTTTGCAATAGGAAGGGCCTTAATTGATGTACAAGGAGGATAGCTGACTTTGCAAGTAAATAATGAAGAAGTGATGTTCAACATTTACCAAGCAATGAAATTTCCAGATGATGCCAATAGTTGCCACAGAATTGACATCATCGAATCTGCAGTGAGAAGAGAAATCATTCATTGAAGACCCATTGGAGTATTGCATGGCGTGTAGCATGATGCAGAATGACATTAACACTTCTGGAGAATACATAGGGAGTAAGGATTTGGTTGATTGCATACTAGCTATTGAGTCCTCACAAGCTGAAGATGAACCATCACTGAGTGAAGATATCTTGCAATCTACGGGGTCAAATGGCAATAAGGGTAATGAAGACAGTAAAGTTGAGTTGAAGCAACTACCAGATTACCTCAGATACGCATTTTTGGAGGACAATTCTACATACCCAGTGATAATTTCTTCTTCACTTACCATAGACGAAGAAGACAGGCTACTAAGAGTATTGAGAAAACACATGGCTGCAATAGGTTGGTCGATAGTTGACATTAAAGGTATAAGTCCTACAATTTGCATGCATAAAATCCTCATGGAGCATTCTTACAGGCCATCCATTGAACATCAAAGGAGACTAAATTTGGCAATGAAAGAGGTGGTTCGGGCAGAAATATTGAAATTATTGAAGGCATGGATTATTTTTGCTATCTCAGACAGTGAATGGTTGAGCCCAGTGCAAGTCGTGCCAAAGAAGGGTGGTATGACGGTAATCAAGAACGACAACAACGAACTAATCCCAACAAGAACAATAACTGGCTAGAGGGTATGTATCAACTACAGGAAGCTGAACAAAGCAACTAGAAAAGATCAGTTCCCACTACCATTCATCGACCAAATGTTAGACAGATTAGCCGGCTATTCTCACTACTGTTTCCTTGATGGTTACTCTAGCTACAACCAGATTGCAATAGCACCGGAAGATCAGGAGAAGACAACATTCACTTGCCCTTACAGGACCTTTGCCTACAAACGGATACCATTTGGGTTATGCAATGCACCAGCTACTTTTCAAATGTGCATGATGGAGATCTTTACAGATGTGGTGGAAGACATCATGGAGGTATTTATGGACAATTTTTCTATATTTGGTTCTTCATTTGACAAATGTCTTCACAATCTCTCCTTGATTTTGCAACGTTGTGAGGAAAAGAACCTAGTTCTTAATTGGGAGAAATGTCATTTTATGGTACAAAAAGGTATTGTGCTGGGCCACCATGTTTCAGCAAAGGGGCTTGAGGTTGATAGGGCTAAAATTGATACAATGGCAAAACTACCACCACCCATCAATGTCAAAGGTATTCGAAGTTTCTTGGGACATGTTGGATTTTACAGGAGATTCATTAAAAACTTCTCAAAGGTACCTAAACCTCTGTGCAATCTTTTGGAGAAAGATACTACATTTGTGTTTGATGAAGATTGTTTAAAGGCATTTGAAACAATAAAGGAGAAACTAATTACAGCACCAGTAATGATAACACCTAATTGGGATAAGCCATTCGAAGTTATGTATGATGCTAGTGACTACACAGTTGGGGCAGTGCTAGGACAAAGGAGTGAGATGATGTTCAGAGCCATTCATTATGCTAGCAAGACCCTGAATAGAGCTCAACTGAATTACATAACAACTGAGAAGGAATTGCTGGCAGTAGTCTTTGTATGTGACAAATTTAGACCTTATCTCATTGGTACCAAAGTAATCATCTTCACAGATCATGCTGCACTCCGATACCTATTTGCAAAGAAAGATGCAAAACCTCGTTTAATCAGGTGGATCTTGTTATTACAAGACTTTGATGTGGAGATTCGGGACAAGAAGGGCAGCGAGAACGTTGTTGCATATCACCTCTCACGGTTGGAGAATGAAGAAGTGGTAGATAATACTCAAATTTCAGAAACTTTTCCTGATGAGCTTCTTTTAGCAGTTTCATCAAGGATTCCTTGCTATGCAGATTTCATTAACTATATAGCATGCGGAGAATTGCCACCTGACTTGACTCACCATCAAAAGAAGAGATTCCTGTATGAGTCCTATATGTGGGATGACCCACTACTGTTCAAGAGATGTGCTGATAGAATAGTCAGAAGGTGTGTCCCTATGGAGGAAAAGAGATCAATCATGAAGCATTGTCACTCATTGCCCTATGGAGGTCATTTTGGTCCTATACATACTGCCTCCAAGGTATTACAATCTGGGTTCTACTGGCCAAATTTGTTCAAGGACTGTTATGCTTTTGTGAAAACATGTGATCGTTATCAACGCACGGGGAACATTTCGAGGCATCACGAACTACCGTTAACCAACATACTTGAAGTAGAGCTGTTTGATGTATGGGGCATAGATTTCATAGGTCCTTTTCCACCATCCTTCGGCCAGGTGTACATTCTCCATGCAGTAGATTATGTATCCAAATGGGTTGAAGCCATTGCTAACCAACTAACGATGCAAAGGCAGTTTTGAGGTTTCTACGGAAAAATATCTTCACTCGGTTTGGCACGCCTAGGGCAATAGTAAATGATGAAGGTACACATTTTTTTAATAAACTTTTCAATTTCCTTTTAGTTAAATATAATGTCAGGCACAAATTGGCACTTGGCTATCACCCCCAAGTAAACGGGCAAGCAGAAATATCCAACTGGGAGATCAAACAAATTTTGGAGAAGATAGTGAACACCAATCGCAAGGACTGGTCACACAAGCTAGATGATGCTCTTTGGGTATATCAAATAGCGATCAAAACACCAATTGGAATGTCACAATACCGGCTAGTATTTGGAAAGGCATGTCATCTCTCGGTCGAACTTGAGCATCAAGCTTATTGGGCTGTGAAAAGGTTAAACATGGATATGAAATTAGCGGGTCCAAAATGGCTGCTTCAACTTGACGAATTGGAGGAATTCCAGAATGATGCTTATGAGAATGCAAAAATATACAAAGAACGAACAAAATTGTAGCATGACAAGATGATCCTAAGAAGGGAACTCAAACCAGGAGAACAAGTCCTTTTATTCAATTCTCGTTTGAAACTCTTTCCTGGAAAGCTTATATGACGGTGGTCGGGACCATTTGTAATTCGTAAAGTATTTCCTTATGGTTTAGTGGATCTAGTAAGCAAGGATGGATCCACATTCCAAGCAAATGGACAACGCCTCAAACATTACTATAGAATGGAAAATCGAGATGTGGACGAAATCACTCTCAAAGAATCAACCTAAATCCATGTCTGTGTCTAGCTAATGATGTAAAAGAAGCGCTTCTTGGGAGGCAACCTAAGTTCTACTCTTTTTATTTTAATTCATTATCTAAATTGTTCTATCGACTTTATGTTGTTTATTTTTGTTTTTAGGTACAATTCCAAGAATGAATGCATCAATCCTATAATGTAAGTGAGAATGGGTTACGTTGGAGATAAGTAAAAAAAAATCAATTTTTTTTTCAGAACTGCCAGTGCCAAGGCACCTGCCTTTTAAAAAAAAAAATTACAGTGAGTCGGGCGCCAGGGAGCCCGACCAAAACTTAAGGAAAAAAAAACGGGGTGAACCCCTTATTTCATTACCTCCAAATTTTCTTCTTTCTTTTCTCCCACTCCCCTTTAACCCTTGCATTCACCAACATAAATCAAGAGTTTCTCTACTTCAAATCTTAACTTTTATCCACTTTCTTTAACAATTGTTTCTCTTGCTTCTCTCACTTGACTAAGATTGTGGACACAACTACAAATTCAAGGTAAGATCTTTAGTGACTCTTTTCAAGTTATTGTTTCAAATTTGGCATGAATTTCTACCTTGTTGATTGGATGATACTTGGTTAGGTTGTTTTGATTGATGGGGGTTACATAAAGATCCTAATTACTTGTTCATGGTCTAGTAAGGTTATTGGTCTCAAGGTGTTTGATGAATGGCCTAAGTGAAGTATTGAATAACTCTTACCATTGTTGGGGTTATAATTGTGGCTTGACTTGTTAAATTTGGTATTCTTATACTTTCCTTGTAACTTTGTAGTAACCACATTAACCATGCCGCCGAAAAAGAAGTCTAAGGTCACGAAATCATCATCGTCTACTGCTCATTTTGATCGAAGGCATTTTGTAAGTGCCGAGGCGGAAGAGAGATATAGGCATTCGGTGGTACATAGGAATTGCATCCAGGAGCGAGGTTTTGAGAAGCTATATCTGGAGCACATTCAGAATTTGGGATGGCAAACATTTGCTTCACAACCTCAGGCGTGTTCCATCCCTCTAGTAAAGGAATTTTATGCTAATGCCAAGGAACATGACGATTTCAAGGTTTTTGTGCGTGGTCGTTGGGTTCGATTTGATAGCATCTTTATCAACAGATTCTACCACACACAGGATATTCCCAATGATGATTACTCCAGATTACGAGATGATGAAGTTGACTCCACTACCTTGATTCATATACTAGCTCGCGCCGACACTGAATGGAATCGTAATGCTAGTGTTGTGCCCAACTTTCCTGTATCTTGGTTGACTGCAAATTGCAAGCTGTGGCATCAATTTATTTTTACCAAATTAATTCCCAGTAGCAACATCAGTAAAGTGACACAAGAATGAGCTACATTGAACTATGCCATCCAGATGGGACTCTATATTGATATGGGCAAGGTTATTTAGAATATCATTCAACGTATCATAACGGGGCTTGCCATCGGAAATTTGGGACATCCATCCTTGGTATATGATCTTTGTGCACATGCGGGGGTCGCCACACGAGACTCTGATGAAGTCTTACACCCTAAGTCACCACTCACGCTTGACCTCCGGGATAGACTAGAGGTGCATCAACACATGGTCAATTCACCTCAACCATCGCAACCAGATGTACCTATTCATCATTCCTCACAACCGGGTGACCCTATAGGGGAGATACTTAGGCAGCTAAAGAGAATGGACTTGCAACTGACCCGTCTTCAGGATGGCATACACGATCGGATGGACCAGCTACATCATTTCATGTCTAGCCAGTTTCAATATCAGAATAATTGCCTTGCAGTCATTGTCTCTGCACATCCCGGGATTACATTTTCCCCACCACCGACATTCTCCACTCACTCCTAACCTCCAACTCCACTGGACGACGACGAGATCATTTAGTGTTGTACCTGAGGTATGCTCCCTTCTTTTTATTCTTTTTCACATTGAGGACACTGTGTTATTCAAGTTTGGGGGTTTACAACTTTTGCATTTCATTTTTGCATTTATTTATATGTAAACGGAAAAAAAAAATTGAATTGAGTCTTGCATGCTTGTGTGGGTTGGATAAGATTGTTAACATTGATGCATATATATTTGTGAACATGAGTCGGTTGTAAGTTATGAATAAGTTATGTGCTTGAGTTAAAGTCTTACTTATCCTTGAAAACAGTTGTGACATAAATGTTCGTAAATTAAGTATAATGTTGGACATAAATAAGTCAATTCACAAATGATGTAGTTGAGATTAATGACCTTAGAAGCTGGTCCAAACAATCGTCTCCCATAACTAATCTTAGGATAGTTTAGATAGTGGAATTTTTTGTAAGAAAATATGGATGTAGATGTGGATTCCGTGTATGCTAAAATTTATGCGGAGTGTTAGATCAATAGGATGAAAACTGGGTGAAAACCTTTAGTAAGAGGTTAAATTTTCAAGAATGGGTGTTTAATAAGGGGCATTGCACTGATCATGGTAAAAATAAATTAAAAAAAAAGGATGACTATAATAATCTCATTGTGAAACATTTATTCGTACCCTTTATGACTCGAGTGAATAAGCCTGCAAGGGTTTAAAACCTGATGCCCTAAAGTCATCTAACTCGGGAGTTATCGGCCTAAAGCTCGCTACAGAAGTCATTTAGAAAGTTTAATGGATAGATGTCCACACAAAGAGTATACCAAAAAAATGCATAAAATATGAGGCGCACCACACACCATGTGTAGCGACCGCGAACTTTTAATTATTATAAATTAGTTTTCTCGAAAAACGTGTCGCTAAAACGTTAACCCTAATTTTAGAGAAGCGCGTTCGTCTAGCCGTTGTAAAATTGAATTCAAATGTATTCGATCGAATCCGATCCCGAATAATAATTTTATTATCAATTTCGAAATTTTTTATTTAAATCCAATTTTTATTAATTTCAAGCCCAATTATTTAAAATCCAATTTAATATAAGTCCAATACTTTATACTTTAAGGTCCAATTTTATTAGTCCAATTCTATTTGTCTTAGCCCAATTTTATTCAAGTCCAATTATTCAAGTCCAATTATTTAAAGTCCAACACTTATGGTCCAATTTCATAAGCCCGATTTAATTTTAATTCTTTTAGCCCAATTCCTTTAAGTCAATTCAATTGAGTCCAAAACCGAAATCTATTAGTCTAGCCCAATTAGAAAACCCAAAAGCCCAATATTTGGCCCAATAACCCGTCTAGGGTTTTGTGCCCAAATTCCACCCCTATTCATACCCCACTCACTCCACTCCACTCACACTCACTCACACAATATCCACTTGGTAAGCTCTCTCCCTTTCTCCTCAATTCTTGGAGATTAATGTGGATGCTAGAACATCAATTTCTAGCATCAACACCATTTCTCCCTCACACTTTCAACTCCATTTTGGGTCACCACTGATACTAGAACAACCATTTCTAGCATCAACAGTGGGCTCCCAAAGCTGCAATACTATGCAGCCGTTCACCATCAACTCCTGCAACACCACCAACACCATCAGCCTCAGGACAAACTCACTGCCCTCACCTCCAAACCAAGAACAACCAATACGAAACCACCAACCTCCAGCAAGCAGTCGTCCACAGCATTTCTCTCAAATTGGAAACCTCACTCAGTTCCCATCACCAACTTACGACCCAAACACTATCACCACATCCACTGTGTAACATCATCCGACCACCAAACCAACACCAACACCCACTTCCAACCTCCAATCGTCCACTGCAAGACAAACCACCACATCCAAGAAACACCAAACCACAGTCGAGCCCCAAACTGGAGCTCCTCTACCCCACAGTCGCATAACCGAGAACATCACCCAAACCCGAGACCAACGAACACCCATTCACCATTTTCACCCCCAAGAACCACCATAAAACTGCAGCCCAAAATCGAGACCACCCAAGTTCCATCCAAGTGCCACCGAAGCCGAGAGCAAAACGTCCAAAAATCCCCAAACCCGAAAGCAAAGCCATAGCCACCAACCACCACTCGACCGCCACCTCAAATCAACCCCAACCGGAACTCCACTACAGTCGGGAAACCAAAACCCAAAAACAAAACCAAGAAATAAACTTACCATTCGCGAATCCGAGCCCTCTAGCCTCGGACCAACCTCCAAACCGCCTAAAGCCAAACTTCCCACTCGCCGCTAGCCCGACGCCACCACCTCGTGGTGGCGCTGCCGGACCGGCTGCCCTTTTCCCCCGTCGCCTTCTCTCTCTCTCGGACGAGAGAGAGGGGTTTGTTCTTTTTTTGATTTATTAGTTTTGTTTGGTTTTGTTTTATTTAGTTTAGTTAGGTTAGTATATATTTAGTTATTTTAATTTTAGAAATTGTTTATTTAAGTTCCAAAGTTTTTAGTTTATTTATTTCAGTCCCTAAATTATTTTATTTTAGTCCCTTAAATGTTTATGTTTTAATTTCAGCCCTTACATTTCTTATTTTCAGTATAAAAGTTTATTTATTTTAGTCCCTAGTTTATATAAGTTATTATTTCAGCCATTTAATTTTATTTACAGCTTTAATATATTTACAGCTTAGTCCTTAAACTATTAAAAGTTATTATTTCAGTTTTCAGCTTTAATTTTCAGTATTATTATATTTACAGTTTAGTCCCTAAACTTATGAAAGTTATTATTTTAGCCCTTAAAGTTTTATTTTCAGATTTAATAAAATTCCAATTTAGCCCCTAAACTTTATTTTATCATTTTAAGCCATTTATTACAATTCCAATAATTTTCAATTAAATTCTTAAACTTAATTTCAACACTTTAAAACTTTAAAATTCGAAATACTGATTCAAACTTATTTTCTATTGGCTAGACGAAACGTACGGACCACTAAGAGATTGAAGCTACTTCTCGCACTATTTTCACAAACTCGATATATTGAGGTAGACTCGCCACCATTAATTAGTTTAAATTATAATTGCATGCTTTATGTGAATTATGTGATTTATATGCTTTAATGCATAAGATGAGAATTTATCATATGAGATATATGATATTGTTATGCTTGCCAGAACTTATATGCTTAATTGCATGAGAAAGAAGAGAATCCCTTATGGGATAAGAAGAGAATCCCTTATGGGATAAGAGAATGTTATGCATAACTTATGTGCATCATCAGCACTAGAAAGAAAGAGTACCCACATCCCATGTTTTTAAAGAGCCTATGATTTTCAAGAAAATGAACCAAAGATGATATCACAATGTATATTGCATAAGCGTGTATTCAATTATTCTGTAAATTAATTATCGGCGATGAGTCTACTGAGTATTTCTTCGAAATACTCACTCTGCTATTTTTAACAATATTTGCAGACTTCGGAGGCGATCGTGATTGATCCGGCAGTGGTGGCATAGAAAATTTGACTATCAAAATTATTATCTCTTTGAAGTTTTGTATTCGAATATTGATAACATTTTATCATTTTCCGCTATTTCTAAAATATGATATTTAAATTTTAAATTTCTATGAGTTTACTTGTCGATACAGTTTTTCAATTACAAATGTGATTTCAAAATTAGGTTATTTCCGCGAAAATTGATTTTGAAATTAGGGCAAAAGAAGATGACGTGGCAATCCGGGTTAACAGAACTCGGGGCGCTACACCATGATTATCCATGAACACTCATCTTAGAGGATTAAGCCTTTTACAAGAGATTAGTAACTTAGTTGATTCTTGGAGATTGAAGCAGTCGAAAATAGGAGAATCCTCATTTACTGATATGTTGAACTGCACTAAGTGACAATTACCTGAGCTAGAGAGGGTAAGGAGTATTATTAGCAAATCATTGATTTTACCTCAAAAAAAAGGGGGAGTGAAAAGAAAATAAGTTTGAGGGTGTGCGAATCTCACGAGTGAAGTAAAGAAATAAGAGACTTTTAAGGTTGGGTAATGAATGAGCTTGTGAATGTGCAACGTTATATGTGGCTTCTCTCACGCACATGTTTTGCATTGGAAAGGTAAAATTTAACTTTGGTACTATGACTTTGAAATAGCTCACGAATTTGATATCATGTTCTCAAATTTGAACTATAAAAACAATCTATCTAGCTAAACAGTTTTTTTGAGTTGTGTGTGAATATGTGTTATTTGTACGTAGTTAACTATGTTTTGTTTTGTTTTATGTTTGCTTGAGGACAAGCAAAGAACTAAGTTTGGGGGTGTTTGATGAGTAAAATTAACTCATTAAACAAGTTCCTTCAAATAGTAGTTTTCAGTTTGTTCTTGAGCACTTTTGAACGTTTTGATGTGTGTGTTTGTGTTGTTTTATAGTTGGACAACTTAGATGAAAATGGAGTGGTGTTGAGCTTGAATTGGAGCTATAATGATAATTATGGAATGAGTCATGACATGGAGATGAAAAAGAGAAGAACGAAATGAAGAGAAGACTAAAAGAGAAGTAGAGAAGAAGAACAATGCAATTGAGGCAGAATGTTGGGCGCCAAGTGCCCAAAATATGAAGACAGCAGAAATTTTCAGAATGATTGGGCGCTAACCAATAAAGAAATCAACAGAATAGCTGGCACCAAGGCGCCAACCGAGGAGATAATCGCTTTGGGCTCTACTTCCCGAGTTAAAGGAAAAACGCAATTTTTTTTAGATTTTCCGCCCAGTCCATATCCAATTCGTCTTGCAACCTTGGGGGAACATAAATACACACTTTTGAAGAGCTAAAAATGTTGTTGACGACTAGAGAAAAGAAAGAACATTGAAGACACAACCAAGGAAGAAATCAAGGAAAAGAAGGGAAAATTAACACCATTGGATGAAGGATTCAAGCTGCATCAAATAGTTTTCTAAACCCTTTCTTCTTATCCATGTCATTTACATTTAATTTCATCATGTCAATTTTCTTCATCATGAACTAAATATTTAGATTTAGGGTTTGATGTAATCATCTTGGGACATGTTTGATTTCTATATAAATTAATTCTTTTGGATTTATCCATTAGTTTATTTATGTTGTTTGTGTTAATGCATTCAATTAATTGGCCACTAGCTGAATGATTTGTTGCATAAATGCCGGCACTCGAGAGAAGGAAATCTAGGCATGAATCATGATCAAAGAACAACATAACCTAGATTTTGTAGATTTCGAGAGAGAGTACAAATCTTTGAGGCTAATTTGGATTAAGAATCACGCACATTAATGTTTCTATACATTTAATTCGGAATAGAGATATTGGAATTGAATTATAGAGATAAATTTTATTCGGCACTCGAGAGAGATTTTGAGGTTCTTGCCTATAAACTAAGGAAAATCTAAACGAGTTAGAATTATATAGGTTGAAAAGCATTGTCGATGGTATGATGAAATCATTCCCTAGGCTTTTACAAATTGCTAATTTCATTAGGATTTGCTTTGTTGACTTGCCAGTTTTAGTCCATCTACACTAGATAAAAATTACAACATTGATTCAAATTTGAACATCTGAATAAAATGGAAACTAAACAATTATAATACTTGGTAGAACTCAAGTATCAATCCCTGTGGATTCGACATTTCACTATATTACAAAACTTGATACCGTACACTTGCAGTAAAATTCACGTTACATAAAATGCGTGACACATTTGAATCATATCTATATGAGTTAATGCCTTTGAATAAAGTTAATACTTCAACGTCGTCTTCTGGAATATCAATGGGAGGAGTATGTGCGGAGGGTACTCGATCAATATTTGTCGTTCTGCATATAATTCATACACTTCACATAAAGTTTGTTCTAAATTTCTATAAGTGACAGGTGTATTAAAAGCTAAAGCTCTTGAAATCTAATCAATTACAAGTTTAGTATCCGATAAATTATATCGAATGTCCATGATGCATGCTAACGAGAATAACTTAGGCAAGTCTTCCCAATATTTTCTATACTTTAATTCCATGGAATATATAATTGCACTAAAATTGGGGTTATTTTTATATCTATGAAAAGTCCTAGCAATTATATAAAGACGTTCAAGTACCATGCAACTAGTGGGATAGTAAACTCCAGACAAATATTTGTAGAATTATAAAAACTTATCAAAATATTTTTTTAATTTTAAAAGTTAAAATCCAATCGAATTCAATCAAAACAGAATCATCATCGTTTCTAATATGTCTATTGTTATAAAATTCAGTTATTAAATGTTCAAATTCTTCGCATGATTTTAACAATAAGTAAGTGGAGTTTCATCTTTGCCCTACGTTACTAATAAATATTTTCGTATTCATCACCCCAGATTCAACACAAAGTTCCTCAAATGCTTGTTTTCTATTAGGTGAAATCGTGATATACACTAGTGCATTCCTAATTCTTTGAATTTCATTCTTAATATGTTTCAAATCGTCATGTACTATTAAATTAAAAATATGGCACACACATGGAATATGAAACAAATAATCACTGAAATCGGGTTCAGTACTCTACACAATTTATCGATAACTACATTATTAACACTAGCGTTGTCGAATGTAAATAAGAGATCTTACTCCCGCAATGATATTCTCTAATAATGTTTATAATAGCGTTATATATACTGTTAGCGTTGTGAGAGAACTCAATAATTTTAAAAGAAATAATTTTTTTATGCATACACCAAAGTGAGTCTATGTAGTGTGCAATTATAACTATATAACATCTTTTATTAATCCCTTCACATATATCTGAAATTAAAGATATAATACCCCCATATTTTTCTAAATCGACAAATAATAATTTTTTGTATGAAGAAAATATTCAATTGTATCCGAACGAAGAGTGTTTCAACTTACCCCAACGTACCTCGGTTGAGATATTCTTTCATGCACGAGACGCAATGTTGGTTCTCCGCTATTGATATAGGCTACTCAGCAGCAACAACAAACCTCACCATTCCCGCTCGAGCTTTTTCCTCCTAATACATCCACGTATAAGGTGGCATAGTAGAAGAATCGGTGTCTGGACTACTAAATTGCAGTTGCGTTTGACTGACAAGAACAAGCCTGTGTTTGGCTGCACATGCTTTGTAGTGACGATTGAGGTTCCAATGTCTTTTTCCATGTCAATCGTTGTTGATAGTTACATACTGCTTTAGATTCTACAACTCCATCGACCACGCGGCCTGTTTGAATCAATTTAAAATGATCCCAACATTTTTCCTTTTTTTCTCTTTCGCTTCCCTCTTGTATCGAGAATATCTAATTCATGTTCATCCTCCCATTCCGCATCGAAAACATCAATGTCATCCAAATCAATAGGATTACTACTTCCATGAGCATCGAAATCTGGAATATTTTAGGGAAGATGAACTTTATTTAGACTGGCAAATTCATTCTAGAATTGACTTTGTGGCGTGATACATAAACTGCCTCTAATATCGAACAAGCATTCAATAAATGAATGTGGATCCATTTGTGAATTGATATAAAATATAAAGTAAGTAACAAATCAAGAATTGAAAGAAAATTAACGTGTAAGATTGTAATTGAAAATTTGTAGTGTGATAATTGATATTGAATAATTGAAATTGAATGTAGAAGTAGAATTGAGAAATGAATGTAGACTATGTAATAGTCTAGAAGATAGATTGAAAAATCAAGATTATAATTTATAATGTAAAATGTAGAAGAGAGTAGAGAGTGAGAATTGGGTGGAAAAAAGGGGAATGGGATGGGTATTTATAGGGAAAAAAAGAAGGAAAAAAATCCAGTGACCGAAACAGTCATTGAAACAATAGGTGAGCTCGTGGCTCGCCTAGTTACGAGCCTACGAGCCGTTCATGCGTATTCTAGCCAAGCGGGCTTGGGTCGGGTTCGAGTCGTCAATTTACGAGCCCGAGTGGCCTAGCCGACTAGTCGCTCGACCCGTTTTCCACCTTTGCCTATTTCGTATCCACTAATTTTGTTCTTGCTTAATAAAATACAGTCTTTTTTTGTGAATATTTTGCAATCTTGTCTTGGTTACATTTTCTTATTCCTCTCTCTCCACCATTATGCCTACGATTTTCATGATCACCCTTTATAAATTTATATACGAAATTGTTCCATTTTCTGTAGAATAATTGTATCCCTTTATTAAGATGAATAATCTGAAATAATTTGATATTGTAAACCAAATCCAGGCCATGTACATGATTATTACTCCCTTAGCAATCATCTACTAGACCTCAGCCAGTAAGTGTGTTCTTGATGTCATAGTGCCATCAGTTTTGAATGATTCAAACTTGGGCTGAGTGCGTCTCCACCTAGCGCATCTAGCCTAGCCATGGGTCTCCCCAATTTGTCCTCCATCAGCCTGAATCTGACCCAGATGCTCACGCAGTCGCGAACTCGCGAAAATTGAAACTGAAAATTGTTTAACTCCGATGCCTATCTTTGAAGCCATGATGAAATTCTTTTATTTAGTTGAGATTTGATGTCACATATTGAGTATGGAAAGAAATTTCACAGAACTGCTCATCAATGAGCATTGGTTTTATATGTGTTTGGATTTTGGAGATGAAGAAAATGCTCTCCAAATTCCAATATTATGTGCGGCAAGAGGATTTTGATAAGATGGTTATGAAGTTGAACTCATAAGCTACAAGAAGCAATAAAAAAACGGTCCTTGACTTGTAAGGAAGCACACTAGAGCTCATAGGCGAGATATGTTCTCGCAATTGCTTACCTGTTATAGTAGGTGGAACAAGTTATTATATCCATGTTAGCTGCTATCTATAATATTATATGACTATATTTTTTTTCCTTGTGATCATTTAGTCATTGTTGTTGTGATGGAGGATGACAGTAGAAGTTAAACTTTTGTTGATTTTTTTAATCCAAATTGATTGTAGCCAGTCTTTGTAGATAATATTGGCTCGATTAAATTAAGATCTTGTAAAAGGGCAGCGAGCTATTTTCTTAGAGGTTGATAGATGCGTAAAAGATAGGCAAAGCTTTAGACTTTAAAACATTGTCAAGTAAAAAGTTCAGTGGATATATAAATTTTGCGCTCAAGAACATCATTCATAAGATCTTAGGATGAATGAGGAAGACCAATGTCTCTTAAGTATCGACGATTTAGGCCGTTACGAATCAAAAGAATTTGAACAACTATTATTTACCAAATTTGGATACTTATTATAGGGAGATTAGTTAGGGTTTATTTTCCAATGTTTTCTAGTATTTTATTTTATTTCTTTAGTAGTTTGTACATAAATTAGAAACTCTATATAAAGAAGGCCCATGTGTAGTATTTACTTAGACTTTTGATGAATTGAGTAAACAATATTGGTGTCTCCTAACAGCTCCCCTGTCATTCTTCTTTTTTCTCCTCTCTTACAATTCTGATGCTTGTTCAATTGCATCTGTTGACACAAACTGAAACTACCTAATACAGTCTCTAATATGAAATCGTTTAGTATCTTTTATCATTTACAAAATATCTTCAAATGGGTGGGTGTTTTGCCCAAAATCTCTATTTTTGATGTTACCATTTGCCTGCTTCATGCTAATTCATCATATCATAAACTGTGTGGGACTAGAACTAACGACTCATCATATCATATCTGTTATAGATAAATATAATGTTTCAAATCCTTGTCGGGAACAACTTAAATAAATAATGTTCTTTAATAATTTTTTTAGTACATGTAAAGTTTATTACATTGGCTTGATTAAGTACTTCAACCCCCTACAAAAAATCCTAGATCCGCCTTTAGTTTAACCTAGCATAAGGCCTTGCCCAACGCAAGCATGTCAAAGTTTTGTCACGTGCAATCACACCAAAGTCTTGCCCTGCGCAAGCACCTCAAAACCTTGTCACACACAAGCACACCAAAGCATCGCCCTGTGTAAGCACCTTAAAGCCTTGCCTCGAGCAAGCGCATCAAAGCTTTGCCACACACAAGCACACCAAAGTCTTGCCCCGCGCAAGTACACCAAAGTCTTACCCCGCGCAAACACCTCAAAGTCTTGCCCCGCGTAAGCACACCAAAGTCTTGTCCCGAGCAGGCACCTCAAGGACCTGTCACATACAGGCACCCCAACGACATGCCACGAGCCCGACCATTTTATTTATCGAGTTTATGTGCATCCACCCCTAATCAGAGAGCTCTAGGAGTGAATGTACGAGGACCAATGATGTGGTCAAAAAAAAATCTACCTCAGAATTCTAGGTCTATAAGGAGTCTATTCTAAAAGGTACTGCAGGTAATATAGGACAAGACTTTTGTTTTTATTTCAACACTTACCCCAACAATAATTCCTAAAAATAAGGCGATAAGTCCTACTAGGAGTGGACTACTACCTAGCTCTATAAATATAGGGCCTTGAATCATTATTCAGGTAAGTTTTACAATTTTATAGCACATATTTTTTTCCAAATTCTCTCTCTGACTTAAGTATTGGAAGGCGACGAGGACACACCTCGACGCCTTTGTTTCAGGCACCGGAAGACCTCGTTCTCAGTCGTCAAGCTCGGGATCAACATGTACAATTTTTGGTATCAACACTAACCTTGTAGCACTATTTGGTCATTGTGATGGACAAGATGAGTGCTTGTTTGGTTTATGAGCAGTGTCACAATGGGAACCTCTCAGAATGGTTGTTTGGTATTATTTCTGTTTTTTCTCCTTATTTTAGAAGTCAAGTTTCGCATCGAGTTTTTCGTGTCCCCGCACACGTCTTTAAACAGGTAAAGGTAAAATTTTGACTTGTATTCAAAGACTTGAAATTGCAGAAGATTGTGCCCTGAAGGCTGCATTGTTCATTGCGATATTAAGGTAAATCTGTATCTTGCACACAATTTTCTTTTGTTAAACGTCTAATTTTTTTCTCTCTCTATTAAATTGACCTAATGCAGTCCACAAATATCCTTATCTGCACCAACTTCCGAGCCAAACTGTCCGACTTCTGGTTATCGAAAGTTATCTCAGTTGGCCATTCCTATGTGAGCTCGGAAATACGAGGAACATTTGGTTATGTGGATCACGAGTAAAGAAAAACCACCATGTTAATTCTTCAACTGATGTTTGCAGTTTTGGAATGTTGCTTCTGCAACAGATTGTTATCAACATGGATTTGACAAGCCCAATGCCTTTTAGCAAAATGGTAGAAATAAGTGTCGATCTACAGTTTTTCAATATCTTCTGAGATGATTCTATTAGGCTTTATATGACTAATTTCACTAATGAATCTAGGCTAAGAACCTCAGAAAGGGCGGCGTGTAACAGAATTTGCCGATTCCAAATTAAACGGGGAATATTCAGTCGAGGCTTTTGGACTTGTATTAGAGCTAGCTTTGTCTTGCACTGCCCTAAGCAACAGCGGTCATCCATGGAACAAGTCGTTTCAGCTCTTGAGAAAGCCTTCAAATTTCGAAAAAGTGAAGTTCTCTAAACCTTCATTTGAATCTATTTAGAAGACTACTTTGTTGAAACGGAAAACTTTTTGTAAGGACAATTTCAATACTTTATTGAAACGTTATTAAGTAAATTCAACAGGTAAATTACACAGCTTCATCAAAAAAACAGAAGCATCTTAGTGACTAGCTCTTAAAAAATCGAGCTATTGTCACGAAATAAAAAATACGAGTGTGCTTACAGCTTATATACTATATATATGTAACAGATACTTGTAAAGAATGGATGAGTAGCCAAAGAAAAAAAGTATTGGCTACCACACGTGAATGAATTGTTCCGGTGGAAGTGTTGAAGCCATCAAGATGGAGGAGCTCTTTTCATTGAAGGTGTGTAGGATTCTGATGAGTGAACTGGCTTTCTTTCTTGCTCGGGACGTGCCATCAGTGAGTAGAGAATATAAAGCTACTATTAGAGACTGGTTCTTTGCTAAAAGAGGAACCACGTCCGCCCCATCATTGATGCACAAAGAAAGTAACAATGAGACGCAGTACTCTTTTGCTGCTCGGCTATTCAGAGAGCTCAGAACCTCGGCAATTACAGGTAAAGTTCCAGCACTTATAATGGCCATTGTTCCATCAAGTTTCTCAGCAAGAGTTGCTAAAACTGCTAGTGAATCCGTTATAAGATCCTCTCTTCGGGAAGATGTCAACAGATTAATGAGTATGGGGATGAATCCGACTGCTAGCACTCGCCAATGGTTTTCAGGGTTCATAAGTAGGCCGAATATTGTGACCAATGCATTCTTCTTGGCACGATCCGAACCGTCCATGACCAGCTCCTTTAGAGCCGGAATAGCATTCGGAATCTTCCCTATCATTTTGCGGTACTCCTCGACTGAAGCAAGGTAGAACAACGTGCCAGCCGCGTGCTGGCGGGCTTCTATCCTCAGTCCCTTGTTTAACACCCCAACTATCAGGTCCAATCCTCCACTCTCAATCATTGTCCTCTTGCTTTTCGAGTACTTTGAGAGATTCATCAAAGCTGCAATCGCGTTCTCTTGTGCTGCAGGATTACTTGTACTGAGAAAATTCAAGAGAGAAGGGATTGCATCAGCTTCCATCAAACAAGACCTATTAAAAACGCTTGTTTTGGTGAGCAGACGAATCTCGTAAGCAGCCTTGTTCTGCTCTTCGCTTGTTCCGGCCATGAGCCTGACTACGAGGAAACTTGCAAGCAACATCGTAACTTGCTCAGCTATGGCACTACCTGCAGCAGGCGACCTCGTAATATCATTATTATGCCCACCAGTTTCTACAAATGGGATTCCATTTTCCGAACAATATTGTCTGATAAGTCGCTTAAGAGCCAAATTCGGAACAAGATCTACCGACATAAGCCTCTCGCCCGTCTTTGGACAGGTATGATTTCCCGACTTAAACCATTTCATGATCGAAGACCGATCATATGTGTGCCCTGTTGATATAGTTACTGGATCAATCATGATTTCCAGTGTGATTGGACACCTTAGATCATCAGGATTCAAGCACCTAATCAGATCACTGATGCAGCCTCCACCATCAGATTGTCTGATTGGGGCACTGTCCACAACACTAAAAAGGGTGCATCTGCAGTAGATCGTGAAAGCCATTAGACTACTGAGAAATCCCACATCTCTTTTCTCAGCAGTTAAACACTCCTGCCCTATCTCACCTTCCAAGAACTTGACTTCTTTATTGCATTCGGCCCAACTTCGTATACCCAGATATTCAAGAACCCCCATTAAAGTACTCGATTCGGGAACAATTCCGTTTCCAAATCGATCTAAAACCCGAAGAACTTCCCTCGAAACTCGTCTATCATCCACGTCCACATCAATTTTTCCCCCAAGTGCTTGCCTTCTCACAAACTCGACCAATTCTCTAACTTCAACACAAACATCCAATCTGTCCAACGGTAAAACATCCAAAGCCACCGCGACAGATCTCATCAGCGCGTGAAACTGAGTCGAGATATTTTCCGACTTCACCAGCATCCATATCCTACCATCGTCTCTGCTACAATCCTCCAACAGGAATTGAACCTTTTGGAAGATGACATGAAGCTCGGACAATACTAAAACCAAGGTGCTTGCATTTCTTGAATTCCCATTTTGCATTTCTTCAAGAAAAACAAGAAAATTCTCAATCAAACGGATAGAGTTTCTTGCATTTTTCTTGTTTGTAAAAAAAGCTCTTGGCTTGTATTCACATATGGTATGACATAGAACAACTAAAGAGTTCACAAGGCTAGGGAAACAAACCGATTCACAGGGACGAATGGCCGGAAAATTCAAAATCCGGCGAGTATATTCCTTGGATTTATGGATCATTGAGTAACAAAGAACAAAAATTCAGAAGGGAGGATAAAGATTAAAGAATGAAAAATCAAAAAACTGTTCAAGAATCAAAGAGAAGTGCGTGTCGTTATTGATTATATGGACAAATGGTGACTTGTTTTGTTGTGGTGGACATGGCATTGGCTATATATATAGGCTATAGATAGTTGACTTTGGGAGGACACATGGCGCCAGCATATGTGGTGATTTATGGATATTGAAAAAGGAGGCTTCATGGAGATTGCCATGAGCAAATAATAAATTGACACGTAGTGGGAGTAATATGGGTTCGTGAAATACGTGTAGCCGACATTCTTGCAATTAAACGTGTGACATTATTGGGTAAATATCATTCATGGTCACTGAACTTTCATCAAAATCTCAATTGGGTCATTAAAGTTTAATTTAGCTCTCTTAGGTCTCTAAACTTTAATTTAATACTCACTCCATCCCAATTATATAGACTGAGTTTCCTTTTTCTCTTGTCTCAAATATATAAGCATGTTTCTTAATGTAAAATATTTTGTTGTGTTCATTTACCAATATACCTTTATTAAATTTTCTCCACTTAGAGCATCTCCAAAAGATTCTTTAAATATGAAATGCTCTCAATTTTAAAAAGTCAACATTTAAAATCATGATTGCAGAGCGAAACTCACTCTCTATAGTTAAATGCATTCAAAAAGTTTCAATTTTCAATATAGGAAATCAATAAAATAATATTAAAAAAAAGATAATTAAAATAAAAGATAAAAAATAAAATAAAATTTGTTGGGGGTAGTAAAATTAAGTATTAAATATAAAGAGTTTGTTGGAGTATTTCAAAATTTTAACTTTTTAAATTTATAGATACTCTCCAAATGATAGAATATACTCTTTAAAAATAGAGAGTCTTTTGAAGATGCTTTTAATATGCTTTTATTTCTTTTTCTTCTTCAAATTCTTTATTAATTCTAACAATAATTTAACTTTGCATACTAAAAATTAAATAGGGATAAATTAGGAAAGATTTTGACAAAAAATAATTTTCTAATAACATTAAAGAAACTTTCTTAATTCGTATGAAAAACGAAACAAGCCTATATAATTGAGACGGGTGGAGTAACATCGTCTTAGTTGACATTCATATCATAATTATTTTTCTCTGTATGTTACCCTAGAAAGGATTAAAAGATTTTTTTTTTTTTAAATATTTATCACTTGATGTAGTAGCAAGTTAGTACGTAATGCATTGATTACGTAAAAGTTCCATTGCAATATGGTTGTCAATTAAACATTTTTCATCATTTTGGGAGGCAGCATGAAACATAGTGGCGAAATTTGGAACTAAATTGAAGTTTATTGACCCTAATGATTTTTTGCTGAAAGTTCGTTGACTATAGGTGAAATTTTTCCAAAGTTATTACTTATTACTTATTAGCATCTATCTCTATGTAAGAACAAATTGTAGTTCAAATGCTTTCTTGTGAAGTCAATGGCCATTATATATGACTTCTCAAAGTATGGAAAAAAATTAAAATGTACAAGAATCAAAGAAAAGCACGTGTCGTTATTGATTTAAATGGACAAATGGTGACTGTGGTGATTTATGGATATTTGAAAAAGGAGGCTTCATGGAGATTTTCATGGGCAAATAATAAATTGACACGTAGTGGGAGTAATATGGGTTCGTGAAATAACGTGTAGCCGACATTTTTGCAATTAAGGGGGTGTTTGAACCACATTATTTTAGAATAATATATTCTGAAATAGCAGATTGAAGGAGAATGTGTGATTGAAAAAAAAAACAAAAATTATTGATGTGATGAAAAATATTATTTTATTGAAGAATGTATGGTTGAAAATGAATGGAAGAATGAAAATTTTAATTTGAAAGGGCTAAATGTGTGACATTATTGGGTAAATATCATTCATGGATACTGAACTTTCAGAGAAGTCTCAATTGGGTCATTGAAGTTTAATTTATCTCTATTCGATCCTTGAACTTTAATTTAATAACATCGTTTAGTTGACAATCATATCATAATTATCTTTCAATGCATGTCACCCTAGAAAAGACTAAGGCTCTATTTGATTGGCGATATTTTCTCTGGAAGTAGGAAAATATTTTCCTACTTCTACTTTTTGACTGTTTGATATGCTAAATTTTTCACGGAAAATGTTTTCCTCCCTTTTTCTAGGTACAACCCTTTGATGCACGAATGGTGGAAAATGTTTTCCAACCTTTTCTAGCAATGGCAACCAATTCTATCAACCATTGTAAAAAAGATTTTCATTTTTGTTGACAATTTCTATGCAAAACAAAGTCAAACGAATATGGTAATTTTTTCTAATTGTTTTAATTTTTTTTTTTTTAACTTTTTGGTAATTGGAACAAATTATTAACACAATAGTAGAAAATATTATCACTTTAATGGACAATTTCCATAAAAAAGGAAGTCAAACTGATTTCAAACTTTCAACATTTTCCATGGAAAATTATACCAATCAAACACATTTAATTACAATTCCCCGTAAAACAAGTTCTAGGCAAATATTTTTCATGGAATTCGTTTTCTTTCCACCCTATTTTCCATAGTGCAATCAAACGGACCCTAAAAGATGTTTTTTTTAAAAAAATATTTATGACTTGATGTAGTAGTAAGTTAGTACATAATGCATTGATTACGTAAAAGTTCCATTGCAATGTGATTGTCAATTAAACATTTTTCATCAATTTGGAAGACAGCATGAAACGTAGTGATGAAATTTCGAACCAAATTGAAGTTTATCGACCCTAATGAAATTTTGCTGAAAGTTCGATGACGATAGGTGAAAATTTTCCTAAGTTATTACTTATTAGCATATATCAATATGTAAGAATAAATTGTAGTTCATATGCTTTCTTGTGAAGTCAATGGCCATTATCTATCACTTCTCGAAGTATGATCATAATGAAAAATTCTAGGAATATTGTTAAGAGTATTTTGTTAAGACAGTTGCAATGGTTACTCAATAATTTTAGTTTGCTCAAACGTGTCTAGATGTGTAAATTACTAAATTTGAGTTTGATGTCTCGACCCTTGTTTGGCCCGAATGAGGTTTGGGTTTGCATCGGGACATGGCCAACCAGGGACGGACCGATACCAATTTTTTTGTGGGGTCAAAAATGAGATTTCAAAAATGTTTAGGTTAAAAAAAAAATTTAAAAAAAAAAAAAAACTCAAAATTTTTTTTTTTTTTTGTGGGGTCATCTGACCCCACATGACCCCATGTGGGTCCGCCCCTGAGGCCAACTTATCTTGAGAGGTGGGGCTGGTCATGGTCCTTTTGTTTTTAAAGAAAATCAACTGAGAAAAACCGAAAAAAGTTCTAAAAAAAACCATAATGACTCGCTTTTCCATGTTAGTTGAGAATAGCACCAACGGTCCTTAGTCTTTTCAATATTTTGCAGACTTTACCGTAACTTTCAATTTGTGACAGCGAAGACTCCTAACCTGTCATAAATATGCAGTAGATGTCCAATTTGATGGAAATCATCCACTTAATCGTTAGTTGATCAAAAAGTCAAAATTTGATTAATTTTAACCAAATAAAAAAGGATAAAATGGTAACTTTACATATTATCCTTAAAATAAGCTAAAAATTAAATTAGCAAATTAAAAAAAAAAAAAAAAATCTTCATCTTCTACCCAGCCAACCCAACCCAAACTAGAGAAAACACGAGCCACTGAATTTGAAACTAGAAAAAAACACCGACCACCACTACCATCAAATTCGCCAGAATTTCATCCCCTAGATGGTGGCCTCATTCTACAAACACATCTCACACAATTAATTGGACAAACATCATATAGAGATCAAAACCAGCCCTTAAAATCATGGGAGTTGCGGTCCAATAACAAAATTCAACAACTCTGGGAGCAAAACGAGGCAGTCTCGACTCCTTCAATTAACGAATCTGGAGCTCTTTTTCTACTAAATTGGCAACCCACAATCCCGCAACAACATCGAACGATGATGGATATACCTTCTATTGATTCAATTATGTCACAAATTGTTCCAATTTTGCCTTCAAATTCTACCCAATTCCACATGCAAATGAGGTTCTAGTTTCTTCAATTTCTGTTAGGTTTGATATCTTGTTTTGATATTTGGGTGGTGGCGATTGCCTTTGGGGAAGCGGTGTCGGCATTGTGGGTGGCGACCGACCTTTGTGTTGACCTATGATTAGCTCCACTTGTTTTGATTATAACAAACGATACACTTATATCTCTAACATATTTAGTTTCTTGAGTTTTTCATGAATAAATCTTCCTAAGCATTCAAATGATCAAATCGTCATCTAATTGAAGAACATGCAATCAAAATAAACTCGAAGAGAACAAGAACCTTGAAGATTAAAATTTCAGAAGTTACTTCATTTATATGTAAAGGCATAACTCGTCAATTTTAGCAAATGCATAAAGCTCAAACTATTTTTCATGAGTCATCACTTGCATAAAAATGTTTTTATTCATAATATGAAATAGATTTTGAAAAAATAAATATTTTGATATAAAAACGAATTTCCTAAATTTATATACTTTGGTCAACCGAAGTATAGACCGGTCGACCGAAAGATGCTAACTATTGCATTTTGCATCTTCTCACTGTATTTGTAGCACTTACCGGCTCCTTCATCGGTTGACCGAAATTCTACCGATCGATCCGCTTGACCGAAGTATCAATCGAAACTCCAACAGTTTGATTTTTACAACAGCTATATTCACACTTTCGAACAACCGAAAGTGACTGGTTGCATCTCTTTTGCTCTATAAATATCCATCTCTTTTGCATTCAATTCTAACAACTTACCAGAGACATTAAGAGAGCTTATTTATTGAAAATCATTAGGTTTACTTGATTCTACATTCTATTTCATTTGTTACAAAAGAAGTTCTTGATTGATCAAAGATATTTCATCTATCTTATCAAAAATTCTATTTTGCAAATAACTTTTCTTAATCTCATCTATACTTCATTCTTGATAAAAAATTTCTTTGCCGACACTTTTATTAAAATGTAAATCTCTCTTCATATTTGTATTGTTTGTTAAGAGAGATCGTATGTTGAAAACTTTGATACAAATATACAAACTATTTCATTATCCATCATTCATCAAAGTTTACAATATAAACACTTGAACTTTATTATTTGCTATCTATTGAAGTGTTTACCTAACTCTCTAATACGTAACTTGATTATATAATTGGTTAAGAGAGTTTCTTCAATTGTAAAATTATCATTTACGTTTTGGTGGTTTCGATAGCTTTGTGAAAACTCGATTGTTGTTAAGGATATGTGTTTTCTTGTTGTAAGTCACCTAAGAATATGTGCTCCTTGTTGTAAGTCACTTAAGGATAATTGTTCATTGTTATAAGTCAATTAATGATCGGTACTCCTTATTTGTAAGTTACCATTTTAAGTGAATTTAACCTTATTCGTGACAGAAAACTTGGTAACGAGGACGTAGAACATATTGTGTATCGAACCCCATTAAATTCAGTTGTTATCTTTACATAATTGCATTTTACTCTACATTGTCATTTATATTGTGTTATATCTATACTTGAATTAAGTTATTGAATTTGCATATTTATCTTTCATATTACACATTGCATTTGTTTCTTTAGTTTGAATAGTTTTGAAACTAATTGTCGAAAAAGTTTCAAAAACCAATTCACCACATCTTGGTTAGTTATTCTTGGGCTAACACTTTGTGCCCACTGGTATAGGTGGGAGTTGGAAAAGAAGGTGTCGAAAAACCAGTCTTTCTAATTTTCATGAGGGTAGGGTGGGTGGAGTAAATTTCTTTTATTTTTTTGGGTTTTTTATTTAATTTTATGTAAAAAAATGTAAAATTATCATTTTGTCATCTTAAAATCAGTCAAAATTGTGGTTAAAGTCAATTTTTTGATCAACTAATGATCAAATGGACGATTTCCATTCATTTGGACTAATGTTATAAAAGGCATAATGTGTGACGATGCGTGGAGGCCAAGCTATGGGCTAAGCGAGCTTAGACGAAACTTATGCGTAAAAAAAATTAAAAAATCGTTTTCTTATTTTAATATTATTTCAATTTTTAATCAATTAAAAATAATACTTACTAAAGATTTAAAATAGATTTGTAGGAACTTTATACAATTTTTCAAAGTTTCCAACAAAAATATAAATTTCAAATTTAAATACAAAATAGTAAGTAAATAGCATAAGAACTTAAATCTTATCTAACTCTTTATCGGACTCCAATTCAATAACCTCTTCTTCATCTAATTCGTCATCTGTATCTTCTTATTCAAAATCATCCTCGTCGGGCTCCCTTTGCATTCTGAGCATTTCTAGTATCTCTCGAATGTTTTAAGATATCATTTTCCCACCACATCATACTCCTCATTATCACAATCCTCTACAATTAGCATCAAGTGGCTGTTTTAAAATTAGGGCAAACTGAAGAAATTAACATTTAATAATTTGTAACTTTAAAAAACTGTAAAAAAAATACTAATATGTGCCTTGGCGCGCATAATTATGCCCAGGTGCGCATTAGCGGTCAACAATTGTGATTTACTGATAAATAAGATGTCAAGCCAATCCTCGCATCACGTCAAGGCGGCCGTTTAGGCGCGCATTTTAGAACACTGATTTGGACCTCTACCGTATATTTATGAAAGGTTAAGGACTTTCGCAGACACAAATTTAAAGTTACGATAAAATATGTAAGAATTAAAAAGGTTAAAAACCACTGGTAAGGAAAATGGAAATAATGTTTTATAAAATGGTCAACTCTTTTTCGTTTAAAATGTTTCAAGACAATACTATAGTACAAATTTTGGGTACCTTTTGCTGGATATAGTAACCCACACTACATTCATCATGCTTTCTTGATATATTAAAATCGAACAAGACTTTCTATAAGGTTGTAGAATAGTTCTCTAATTTCTTTAAGTTATACAAAAATAATTTTTTTTTCCATAATAAATTCTAATTATATCATTTTTAATTAAAATTTTCCATTTTAAATATTATAATGTTAGCAAATTATTGCGTGTGGCGCCACCCGTATGGTACCATGCATGCCAAAATGAAATGTGTTTTTATTTATTTTGCTACATGTTTGATGCAGTTTGGATGAGTATGTGCATCACGTTAACAGCTGTAGTTGAATTTCTTTGTTTGATGCACTTAATTTTGCCCATACTCTGGCAAAAAAGCCCGAGCCGGCCCGGCTCGGGCTCGGTTACAACGAGCCAAGACTCGGGCCGAGCCTCTTTTTTTGGCCAGGCTTTGCCGCTCGGTTCGGGCCCAAAAAGCGGCTCAGCCCGAGCTTTTTTCTTTAATTTATAATACGTATAAATCGTATAAATTTTAAATTTTTTAAGTAAAAAATGTAGATTTGACATTAAAAAAAATAAAAAAATCGAGCTGGCCCGGGCTCGGCTCTGCTCGACCCGCTAGGCTCAGACCAAAAGCTCGGGCCGAGCCTTATTTTTTTTGACCGGGCTCAGCTCGGCTCGGTTCGAGCCAAAAAAAGCTCGGAACAAAAAAGTTCGGGCCGAGCCCGAGCTTTTTTTTTGGGCTCGGCTCGACTCGACTCGACTCGTTGACATCCCTACTCTCGAGTATCAAAATGGGTGGGTCATGGGTCATAATTAGTGGCGCCTAGTCTGAATCGGATGGCAGAAAATGGCAAGACCAAAATTGACAGTGTAACAACCCAACCTCCAAATTAACTTTCATTAACTTATTACGTGTCTGTTTTGGAAGAATATCCCTCTTATTTTATAATTAAACATTTGTTTTATAACATGGCCATGTGCCCAAATCGTAAACTCATACCCTATGATAGCTTTAGAATGACATTTGATTTCTTACCCTACCGCTTTCTTTCGCATCCTAATATTCGAACTCAAGACATACCCTATGAAAGACTTAAGTTAAACCTTAATATCAATTGAACAATATGTTCTTTATAACGATCCTGCCCTTTTGCACAATTCTTTAACTCATACGTACTCCAATCCAACTTTCTTGCGCAAGTCATACTATCAATTTTGGGAAAACAACCGCTCCCTTATTCCCTAACGGATTTCTTTTGCTTTCCTAAGGGCTTACTTGGAAGTTCCGGCATACCAATTAAGAACGTTTTTTAAAGTACCAATTTTAAACGTTTATAAATGGACCGGTTAGTAGTGGTTTTTAAAACAGTACAACCCTTGATTGTGAGTTTATTATCCACCGAATCTAAAAGTTTTTTTTAAAAAAGTAAAATTACATATATGTCCCTTAGTAAAATTTCGAATTTATGGTTTTCTTATGAATTATTTTACTTATAAGTGATATTTTCCTTATATGTAATTTTTTTTTACATATAAGTTAATATTTTACTTGAAAAGTTAAATAATTTTAAATATTTACTTGAAATTATATGTTAGTATTTCTTAGTTATATATGAACTTTAAATAATTTTTACACGTAAACAATTTTTTACTTATAAGTAACTTTTTATATTTAATGAGTGATTTTTTGTTTTATTAGTAAGATTTTCACACAAAAATAGTTTTTTAGCTTAAAATGAATTTTTTAATTATAATATAATTTTTTTAGTTAGTATTGAACAAAATATGTCTGTTAAAAATAATTATTTTGTAAATGGTAAAATTAGAAAAGAATTTGAAAAACGACCAAAAATCGTCAATTTGGTATATTGAAAGAATCAGTCAAAATTACACTACAACATTTTTGAGTGATTTTTAAATCATTCAAAATCTACGCCCAAAAAATCTAACAAGCACCGATTTTTCCAAGTCCTCATACACGATACCACCCAAAATCGATCAAAACTAGTGAAAATATAACTCCCAAGCAGGCCCCAAGATTCGAACTTAAGATACATGTCTTATAAAATACTTAAATTAAATCTTGGAAGAAGCAAAATAAATTTGTGAAGACAAAGGACAATTATTCTCCTAAAGCGGACATTACGTGTGAGTCAACAATTTCAACACTGAGGCTAGATAATTGCGGGTTGTGATGCTTGACAGCACATAAAAGAGACTGCACGAGAGAAATTATCATGGACGGCCTACCCACTTATCATCCATGCATTCCATACAATTTAGAGCTTATAAGCACTTAAAAAACAATATAAAACCCCATCAAAAAAAAAAAAAAACCAAGCACTTTTATCGTCTATCATAACAAACTTTTATATTTATTTGTTTTAAGGGAGATATATGAATACAAATCCTCACAACCATGCTGGATTCTTCAATTGCGTAACTACAGCCTTCACTTGCAAGTAATTCTTGAGACTGTATTCTCCCTTTTCTCTTCCCTGTCCACTCATTTTGTACCCTCCAAATGGAATGGTAGCATCAAATGTATCGAAGCAGTTAATCCAAACCGTCCCAACTTTCAAAGCGCGCATCAATGTGTTAGCAGTATCGAGGTTATGCGTGAAGACGCCAGCAGCCAGACCAAACCGACTTGCGTTTGCTCTCCGAATCACTTCATCAAGATCCCTGAAATTAATGAATGAGTAACTCGAGATGTAGGGATAGAAAATCCTCTATGTAAAGGAAATCATTGCAACGTACTTGAATTTTAAAACAGTCTGCACGGGCCCAAAGATCTCGTCCTTCGCTATCAGCATGTCATCCTGGCAAATATTAACAAGTTAGTAAGAATGATATATGGACTTCATTACGTGAAGCTAAAAAATTAGCAAGACTACTTTCAAGTAACTTTTTAATCCAAGCATGTTTGGACAACATACTTTTTTCTGACTATTAAGTAGAGAGTTATGATCCATAGAAAATTATTTATTTTAGAACTTGCGTACAAATAAATTTTACAAGATTGACCAAACATGTACTGCTGTAAGGTGATATACCTTAACATCGGAGAAAACAGTGGGCTGAATGTAGTAGCCCTTCGTCCCAAGTCTATCACCTCCAGTTTCAAGTGTAGCTCCACTTTCCGTACCAGATCTAATATACTTCAGAATCTTTTCAAATTGCTCTGCATCGATCTAGTGTTCATAACATTTAAGCATTAAAGCTTTCGGAAAAGAAAGAATGAATTATCTTGAGTAAATAGTAGATGCTTCATGGTAAAAAAATGTGGTAATTAAATTATGCATACAATTTGTACTTTCACATTTTACTTATTTTTATAATTTTATTGTCTTTTTCAATTGCAGGTGTATTGATCTACATAACAAAAGTCAAGCACACATAATGGGTATGGTGCATGACAGGTCAACTCTCGAGCAAGGTGCAGAATGAAAGATCAAATGTCAAACATGAAAGCATCTTATAAGACTATCAAGGATCTCTATGCAAGCAAGTCTTAAAGGGTATATTTGGTGCATAGTATTAGATAGTACTGAACAAGACAAAAGACAACTCCTTTATCTAGTTCAATCCTATTCAGTGTCACTGAGTACCATTTACCATGCATGCCTTAAAAGCGTACCTGAGGACCTTGTTCCATGCCAGGCCTGAAGGGATCACCAACAGTGCGTTTTAGGGCACGTGCCTTTGCTTTCTCCAAAAATTCATCATACACTTTCTCGTGAACAAATGTGCGGGAGCCAGCACAGCAACATTGTCCCTAAACAAGTTCCATTTCAAATTAAATCTATGTTCTGCCATTTCCAACCCCGTTCAAGAAAGAGTATGTGCAGGGGTGTATACCTGGTTGAAGAATAGAGCAAAATGCGCTAGCTCCACTGCCTGGTCCACATCAGCGTCCTCACACACAATGAAAGGAGACTTCCCTCCGAGCTCCAAAGTCACCGGCTTCAGATTGCTTTTTGCAGACAATTCAAGTACAACTTTTCCTGTTTCTGTTGATCCAGTGAAAGCAAGCTGCACAAGTAGAGAAAGACAAATCTAAGTGTTCAAAGTAAGATAAATTGATGTTGTCCAGTTTCATGCAGATCGATATGGATAGTTAATTTTCGAAAACCTTGTTAATGCATTAGAATTTATTTGCAGTATAATATCCAACTTGTAGTTTGTGTAATAGTTCCAATTTTTGACTTATGACCTTGGCCTAGTAGCCCACAAAATGGACTAAATATAGGCATTTGAGAGAAAAGGTCAATAACTATAGAAATCAGTGGCAAAGCCAGGACTCAGAATTAGTGGGGGCCTAATTTAGTTACAGAAAAAAAAGTTCGAACACAAAACATAACAATATTAAAAATGAAAATAAAAAAGGCATTTAAAAATAAATTATCAAATTTCAGTGGGGCTCCCTCCGCTACTGATAAATATGCTTTGACATTGAACATGATGCCTAAGGTGACAAGGTCTGAACCACCAGAAAACTGACTCTCAATATCAGTATAGAATTACACAAACAAGGAATTTTGAGCCAAAATTAATTTATCAGCTATGATGCATTGACACGGACAAGTCGTGTCGGATACGTCGACACACGATTTTAAAAAAAAGTACAGACACGACACGCCATCGACACGTTGATTAAATTTTTTAAAAATTTCATTTATATAATATAAATTTAGTTTTATACTTGTTATTAATTTTTCTTGTTGAAATTTTTTAAACATGAATCCATACATGTTACTTGCTAATAATTTTGAATTATCAATATATAATATTTCTAATATAAAAAGAAAAATGATTACTATAGAGTGTTCAAGAAGTGTCGGTATCGACTCGTGTCCGACACGGACACGCTACCCTAATTAAAGCGTCCATGCTACAGAGTTTATCAGTAATTTAGTTATTGTTATAGACCATAAGGATGCATATTCACAATTCAGAGTCCTTGGCCAACTCTAACTCGTAAAGAGTGAGGAGAAACATTTATGAGAGATTAATATATTACCTTATCCACGTCCATATGACTGCAAAGAGCTGCGCCAGCTGAGGGACCAAAGCCAGAAACTATGTTCAGAACACCAGGAGGAAGGCCAGCCTGTTCAGAAATAATGAGAGATTTCAAATATCAAATAATTAACATCAATAATATCGGCTCCCGAAAGACTTTGAAAAAGAAAAGTTCCACATTCAACAAAGGATGCAATAAACACGAGTATTGATAAAGAATTACGTGAATGCCATCAGTGATACTTGTAATATAGGTGAAGCAAATAAAGGAAAATGTGTTAAATTAAGATCATAGAAATTATTTTCTTCACTCATAAAGGTTTAATATGTATCTTCTATAATGATAACCTATGGTAAACAGGATTAGATGCTCGAACCTCAACAGTCAAGAACCTTAAATAAGACAAATTACTGGGCCATTTAACTTGTTCTATTGGTAATCAACCATTGATGGGTATCAAGAGAACGATTCAAGCAAAAACATTCTAAAAACAAAGTAAAGGTGAAAAGGGTATGCATACAAGATTACCTCGTGGAATAGCTTGGCTACGTGGAGAGCAGATAATGGTGTCTGCTCTGCTGTTTTGAGAACAACGGTGTTACCACTTGCCAGTGCGGGTCCAACTTTCCAAGCAAACATGAGTAGAGGAAAGTTCCATGGGATGATCTGGCCAGCAACACCAATTGGTTCGTGCAAAGTTTGAACATGTTGGGGCCCATCAGCAGGAATGGTGAGTCCATGAATCTTATCAGCCCAACCTGTAGAATAAATGAGCAGGAATCAACGAACTTTGACGAGTAAAGCAAGACAGCAACATTTGTTCATGACCTACCAGCGTAATAACGAAACAGCCGAACAAACATTGGTACTTCAATTTCAGCAGACTGTTCATATAATTTGCCATTATCCCAAGTCTCAAGAGCTGCAATTTCATCATTATGCTTTTCAACCAAATCAGCAAACCTCAACATTATCTTTGTTCTTTCCTGTGTGTAGTAACAAATTACATCAGATATACTCTTTCCTCTGTAATTCACTGAAGATAGTAAAAGTTAAACTGGAGAAAGAAATAGTTACATAAGCAGTCATCTTAGGCCACGGTCCTTCATCAAAAGCCTTACGAGCAGCAGCCACTGCTCGATTAATATCTTCTACCTCACCTTCAGCAACATGTGTAATTATCTCCCCTGTCCTTGGGTCTAGAGTTGGAAAAGTTTTGCCTAATTCGAGAAAGCTTGAGGTGTTAGTTCTAGCATACGAAAGACATGTTACAAAATTTGGAAGTACAATAACAACCAAGAAATTATGGACCTGGTACCTCTTTAGTTACTACGTCAGTTAAAAGAGGTCCTGCTTCTACAAAAAAGGAAAGCAGTAAAAATACTCACCAGATGCTGCATCAACAAATTGTCCGTTGATAAGAAGCTTATTGTATTCTACATTGACTGGTGGCTTGATTGGATCCTCAAAAGCTGCAGCTGTGCTGTACTGGTAAATTCCTCTGCCCAGATAAGATTTTGGTCCTAAACAAAATAGTTTGCGCTTCAGTGTAATCGACACACACATAAACTTACATTTCTAATACCAAAACTAGTAGAAACTCACCAAAACTAATAACAATCAAAATCAAAAGTGGTCAAAGTTACCGACATAAACCAAAAAAAGAACGTAAAAAGGCTCATAAACCAACAAGTTACCGACATAAACCAACACAAAAACTCCAGAATAGTAAAGAAGACCAAGATTTTCTCAGAATAATCACAAATAAAGATTCGCATATCCATATACCTATTCGAGGAAGCAAAGGAAGCGAGCGAGAGAAAAGAGATGAGATTCTCCGAGCAGCCATCGCCAATCCAATCAGTGGAAGTCCCAGTCAAAAGCCACCAACAATCCAATATATCGGGGTATTGCAAAAAGTAAAACTATCCGAAAATATTATATTACAGATGAGGTCCTCATACTATTGAAAATATAACAAATAAGTCCTTCATCTAATATTTTGACAGCCTCAGTCCCCAGTCTTTTTATTTTTATTTTTGTGTAATATTTAGATACCCAATAGATGATCTTATGATTGCATTTAATCTCTCTCCAATTCTCTTCCCTCCACTTTCAAAAATGATAAATATTAATTATGGGAAGCAACGGATGTCATTCTAAAGAGGATTTAAAGTTATCAATATATTTAAAGTCTATTGATTTTGATTAAACAAAAATAATTAAATAAAGACAAAAACTAAAAAAAAAAAAAAATACCATTCGACCCTTATAATCTCTCCCAATTCCGAATGAATAACTTTTCCCTATTATTTTCATTTTATTTTCTTATTTTACTTAATTAAAGATAAAAGTAAAATCGTCTTTTAATTTATATTTTGAGTTTTTAATCAGAGATAAAGGTAATGATGCCAAAATAAAACCCATATTTTGAGCTTATTTGACTCTCATTTTTTGATCAAAAATACATTTTGGAATAGTTATTTGATAGAGAATGTGCAGTTATTTTGAGTTTTTAATCAGAGATAAAGGTAATGATGCCAAAATAAAACCCATATTTTGAGCTTATTTGACTCTCATTTTTTGATCAAAAATACATTTTGGAATAGTTATTTGATAGAGAATGTGCAGTTATTTTGAGTTTTTAATCAGAGATAAAGGTAATGATGCCAAAATAAAACCCATATTTTGAGCTTATTTGACTCTCATTTTTTGGTCAAAAATACATTTTGGAATAGTTATTTGATGGAGAATGTGCAGTTAAAAAAGAAAATATTCTGTATTTACATTTAATATAATGCCCCGTTTGGTATAGATTAAAATCTAATTAAAATTGAAAATATGATCGTTATTGGGTCACAGTCGTCTAATAAAAGTCAACAATAACGACTAGTTTTTCAATTTTAATCTGATTTTAATCCCTACCGAACAGGTCCTTAATATTATTTTATTGAAAAACATGTTGAAAATAAGAGAGTAAAAATTTATTTTGTTAATAATGGAGATCAAACAATGACTTTATTTAACTAAAAAAATTAATCAAAATTTAAATCAAAATCAACAATTAATTTTAACCACACATTTTACGGAACTCACGACTTTTATCATTTTTCAATCATGCAATTTTATTAAACTCTACTAAACATCTAATTTTTAGCTAAATCAAAAGGGACAAAAGTTGAGAACCGCAGCTGCCAAAAATAATAAGTTGAAGGTCTAATTGCTAGATTTTCAACATGTTAGAGGTCCTAATGTAATTTTCCTCCAAAAATTTATCATCAATAAATGGGATAAGAACGAGGGATTGGGATTAGGTAGCCCGTACAATCATATTTGAAAAAATTGTTACGTCTAGATCACAGCCGTCGCCTTGTCTACGTCGGAAGAGGATCATAATCATATTGTCAATCGATCAAGCTACTTGATTTCCGATTTTGGTAATGATAGGGAAAATTGCAATGCTGGTTCACAACTTATAATTCGAGTAGTAAATTGGTCATTAATATTTAGGATCCGTTTGATTGAAATGTGAAAAATGGATAGAAAGAAAATATTTTGTAGGGAAAAGATTTTCCTAGAAATTGTTATACTGTGAATTGTGGCAAGGATTTTAACTTTTAAGTGAGTTGATCCCACAAAATTCAGAATAACTCATATTTTAATTTCACATTGTGGGCTCAACGTTACTCTAAACTTGCATTCGAACAAAATAGTTTTAAATTTTAGCTAAACTAGATTAAGTCCTTGTTTCGTAAAAATTAAAATCGAGATTTTAATCAAAGTCAAAGTCAACAATTAATTTTAATCACAAATTTTACAGGGCAACAACTTTTTCAACCATACATTTCATCAATTTTTTTTTTTTTTTTTTTATATCAAAAATCTGGTTATATTTCTCATCGAACTCAAGTAAATTGACAAGCCTACTTAGATGATGTTTGGTAGAGATTAAAATCGAATTAAAATTGAAAAATTAGCCGTTATTATTAACTTTTATTAGATGCGTGAGATCCAATAACGATTATATTTTCAATTTTAATCCAATTTTGAGCCATACCAAACAGGACATTAATAGTTAACACACTAGAATGACATTTTTAACAAGTTTTTACCATTTCGACACAATTACTACAGTCTCCACAGTTACATCACGTTTCATCGATTCAACATTTTTTACCTACATTATAATGTTTGGTCAAGATATTTGTATATTATAAGCTGTGAGTCCTACAAAAAATGATAAAAATTATATTATTACTTACTTATATGCTTTAAAAAAACTTTATCTTACATAACATTAATCTTCCCATTTTCCAGAAGTCGGTATAGATTAAACAGATTAGTATCGGAATTTGATAATTTGAATTAAAAATTTTTGTCCCAAAAATAGAAAGTTAAAAGACCTCTAAAAACAACCCATCATTCACGATTCCTTCTATTACCCATTCCACCCTTAGCTTGGCCTGCATAATGACCAATTTACTCCCGGCAATGTTTCTCCTAAACCCTCTCCCATTGTTATTCCACTTTATCTTGGACGAAGGGCAATACAGTCCCAGGACACAACTTAGTGCATTATGAGATGGGATGAAATATATCCACTGCCATAATTGGGTTGCCAAGAAAATGTCTGAAATTTAGATCGAGAAAAATTATTGGAGTCTTAAAATTTCAAGAACGCTGAGCCAATGAGCTCAGTTGAACAACATATATAGTCCATGTCAGGGGTACATCCAGGATCGGGCTGAAAACATTTTTAAGTCGGGCTAATATATAAAAAAATAATAATAATAATTGACACATAATTTTTTTTTATATAGGTAAAGAAAAAATTACCCAAAAAAATTCAAATGGGGTGGGAGGGAAATGGGCTAAAGCCTAGCCCAACCCCCTAAGGCTCTTTGTTGGTGGAAATTAAAATTAGATTTTTAATAAATTTTGATAAAAGTTGATGAAATGTGTGGTTGAAAAAATATGATTTCGATGAAATATGTAATCAAAATGAATTGTTGAAATTAACTTAAATAAAATAAAAAATAAAAAAAATCATCAAACAAGGACTATATAGTAAATAGAAGGGGAAGGACTTTCCTTTCGTTTTAAACTACTCTAAACGAAGGGGGGTCACCTGCAAAATGATTGGATTCAGGTGCATACGCTTGCCTATGGGCCATACAAATTGTTGACAAAAATTGAGATCAAACAAAACATTATTCGGCTAGTGGGCCAATTTGCCACGCATATATGGACAGAAGTTAATTGCTTTATTTAGTGAACTCCTAAGTTTTTCATCCACCACCATTTTTTTGTCCCTACAAATATAAAAAGATTCCACTTATGGTGTACAAATATCATAAATGGTTTATATATATATATATATATATACTAGGTTTAAGCAACGTGCAATGCACGTTTGCTTAGTTATATATAATTTTTTTGGTTCATTAAATAATTAATGATGTAATGTTTATGTAATTGATAAATAATTACATATTGTGATGTATTAATTTTAATTTGAATAGTGTTAAATTCTAAATTAAAATGTATAAGTTTGTGTTTCGTACTATTATATTATATTAAATTTTGTATTTAATCATGAACTTTTTATACATAATAAAATAATAGATAACATTATAATACAAAACTAAATAAATAAATATTTTTTCTTCATTGAGTTCAATGTACCTTACCAAATAAACTATTAGCATTTTTAAATTGATAATATCCACATCCATTTTTTTTTAGTTTCATTTTTTCCTAGTGACTAAAATGTAGTAGTAAAAAGTTTTTTGCATTTTCCATTCATTTATTAATAATGTTCTAAAAGGCGTAATGCGTTGCGAGATGTCGATGTTGAGAATCAAGAATCACAAGTTTAGGCGTGTCAATACGAGAAATAAGCGTCATAATACGTTTCGTATTTTTAATATTATTTTAATTATTTTTAAGACATTAAATATATTTTTATTTTAAAAAATAGTTTTTTTCTATATTATAAGAAAAAAATAGATTTTTTACTATATCATAAAATCATCTAATATTTAAAAATAATACTTACTAAACATTTAATATTATACTATAATATTGTCAAATAGTGTTAGGAGAATTTTAATTTTTTTTATTAATTAAGGAACTAAACATGAGCATTAATCATATGATTTATACGAAAAGTTTGCGGATTTGATAATTCCGATATCTGAAAATGGAGATGAAGAATTTTGATTCACAATCGAGAATGATTCCGACATGAAGTTTGTGGAAATTCAATTGCGGTCGAACCGAATGCAATAAATACATAAAAATAATTTAAAGTAAATCTTTCTTTACTAATTAGATTCATTATATATCATACAATTAGTCCCAACACTAAAAATTAAAAATAAATATGTTAAAATAGTTTACTTTGTTAAATTAAAATATTTTAAACTTATAGAAAATAATATCTAACATTAATATATTAATAATCAAGTGCAATTTAAATTAAATTTGAAAATTAAATAAATGAAAGTGAATATTACAATCTAATTAGTTGTAATTCAAAATCAAATTAATCAATTAGACATACATTTTAAAATGATTTTGATGAGTATTTTAACATTTTTTTTTCACTATCCCACATTGGAAATTTATAAAACTATTGGAGTTAAGAGCATATATAAAATGCACAATCCCACATTGGAAGTTTATGAAACCTTTGGAGAGAAGTGTATCTATAAAATGAGCATGACATCCAATACTTCTACATGGGCTTTAGAATTATAAATTTTAAAGCACAATTATGGAGTTAAAAGATTTTTAAATTAAAAAAATTCCGTTAGTTTTTCCGTTAAATCAAGAAATTCCGTTAGTTTTTCCGTTAAACCAACAAATTCCGTTAAATACACACTTTTTATATATAGAAAGATATATATATATTGTATAGTAGAAGTTAGAAATAAATTTGTTACTAAAAGTTCTTTCCAAAATATGTAAACTTTCATTACTATAAAAATCAGCAATACAAATATGCAACATGTTCGGAAAAAGAAGAAGAAAAATTCGAGGAAAAAATTTGACTTTAATTGTGTTACTTTTTTTTTAATAGAAATATATCATATAGTTTGTTTAAATGAGATTTAAAGTTTATTTTCTCATTGTTTGACGCGGTGATGGATCCAGCACCCGATGAGGGGACCACGACCGCGACCGCTCGTGTTTGGCTCCGTCGAAACAGTGGACATACCGTGGAAGCCAGAAGGAGGGAAAGAATTGAAGAAGACGACCAAGTGGATCTGGTTTTTGTTTTTTGTTCTAAGTTCTCTCTCTCTCTCTCTCTCTCTCTTTCTCTTCTTTAAATTTGGGCTTATTCCAGCTTCCAACTGTAGGCCTCTATAAAAATAACCAAGCCCAATCCAAATTGAATGGATCCATTACCAATTTAATCCATATGAATTTTGCCCACTATTTTTGCAAGACCACGAGAGGAGAAGAAACTGAATGAAATTGAGAAGAAACAAAACGCAATTGTCACTACACTGGCATGACACCGAACCATCGTCCACCTTGGCTTCTCTCGGTGACTGGAGTCACTGAACAGTTTCCTTCAGTGATTATCATTCATTATTCTTTTACTGTTTTACAGTTTTTTTGGTGGCTTTTGAAGTGGAATTGATGTTATTTTTTACAGCTATGAATATATGATTTGTGATTGTGAATATGTGATTTGGAATAAATAATTTATGTTCTATGAGTAATTGAGTTATGAATTATAATTTATTATTTATCAATTTTGATTCATGATTTGGGAATTTATTATTTATGTTTAGGAATTTAGGGTTTATGGTTTAAAAAACTCAATTGAGAAGATGTTGGGCTCAATTCAACCATACGTGCTCTGTTTAGGGTTTAGTTGCTTTACATATATATCGAATAATTTTTAATATTATTTAATTTACGATTTCGCCGATTGTCGACGATCAATGTTGAACGCTAAAGGCCTGCCTTAGCTGAACGTAAAACCTGGGTTCATAACTGGTTTGGAGGTGGTTTGTATCTCACATTTGGCTAAGGTTGGAATGCATGTATGAGAACTTTTTATTTTTGACAAAATACTTATTTAATTTTTAGCACAAGAAAGTATCGTGTTATGTTAATTGCTTTTTATATAGTAAATTAATAGATACTTTATGTCACTTCTTTGCAGGCATGGGAATAACACTAGTCCTCTTATATTTATGGTAGCGATGAGTTTACGTACAAAAGTTTCGAGGTAGTTAGAACACTACAACAAAAATGTGATTTTGAGATAAGATATTTTACGATATACAAAAATTTATCGCAATAAGTGATTTAGCGCGACACATTTTTTATGTTTGTCACCAAGATTGATACGAAAAAAATAAGTAACAAAAAATATAAGGCGGCATTAAAAGTTGTGAAACGCGAGAAGCCGTGACAAATAATAAAGATTGTCGCAAAACACATTAGAGAAGCAAGGTGTCAAAATATTTTTAGTAGAAAACATATAGCGATAAACTTTTATTTCTTGCAACAAAGTGTTTATGATGCAATAGGGTCCACTTTTTGCAACAACGAAATATTTGTTACTAAAAATTCTATAGATGAAGGAAATTCTAGCTAAAGATGACATTTTAAGATGTAATATAATTATTATTATTTTTTTTAACAAGAGGAAAACTATTTAATAAAAACTTTATAAAATGTCTAGAAAAAATTTAAGAAATTGACGAGGAAAAGATCTCTTCGCCTATGCAAATTGATACATGTGCACTGATCGTTTGATTTTCCACAAGTGAATGAGATCGTTATCAAGTAATATAGTAGTGAATAGAGTGTCGAACCACGAGAACTATGTGTTTGACCAAGTTAAAATTAATTGCAACTTTAATCGAATAGTAATAAATTTTGTGATCTTTTTTATACTAATACTTAAATTATCAATTAAAGTAATGAAAGTAAGTAAATGTATTTTTCAAATATGTGAGATACATTGCTAAGATATCGAATCTCCCTTATTATTCCATTATTAGTGTAACAATTAAAGTGACAATTTGAAATCATTAATGTTGGTCAATGTCTCTAATTTAATTGAAAGTCTCTCTCGATACCGATTAAATCTATTCCTCTCACGTGTCTCTTCTATCTCTCGATAAAATATGCAAACATGATAAATGCATTAACAAGTACTAGAATACCTATATATTGAACACATAAATCATAGAGGTATATCTCTATCCTCTATCGAATCTTACAATATTTGTTATATTGTGCTTAAACTCTATTGTCTCTCTCAATAACAATAAAATTTACTACCAATTCAATTGGTGATCAAACAATTGAAAAGAACGATAATAAACATCCATAAATTAAATCAAATTAATGTCAAAATAATTAATTAAAAACTAAAAATATCATAACAATGGTTCATCTCATATTAGTAATGTATAAAATTAGTCTAACATATTGAAATTACAAGAAATCATATTTAAGTGAAAAGATATAACCCGAATTTTTTATAAATTGAGAAGATGAAGATAAATTTTGAAAACTCGAATCTCTTCAATTGTTTCTTGATGAATCTCCACTTGCTAATTTTCTTATTTGTCCAAAAATTAGGTTTAAATCTTCACTTGATTGGATTCTTACAAATTCCCTTCAATTCTCTCACAAAAATTATGAATTTTCCTCATTTGATGATAATAATTGATGAATATTGGAGTATAATATGTATATGAGAGGTCTCCAATTTGTATTATGCTGTATTGTATTTGTAGGAGTCAAAAATTATTTGAAAATCAAGTCCAAATTGACTTCCAACAGATTTACAATCAAATAAGAAAAGTTCCATTTGCGATCGAATTTTTTTGTCTCTGCACAACAACTAGTATTTTGGCCATAACTTTCTCTTCTGATATTCGATTGATGCAATTCAAAGTTCTTTGGAAAGCTGACTAAAAGGTCTAATACTATGATAGGAATATAAATTTTACAATTCAGACGTTTACAATGCCATATATCGATTTCAATCTTTCACTAAAAATCTGGAATATAACTTATGCGATTTGAAATTGATTTTGATCATATTCTATTCCTTTTTAAGTTCTAATTTCATCCAATTGTCTCCTGAAAATCTTTCAAGTATCATCTTTAGGTTCGAATCAACTATTGAATATTTGAAATTTGGTCCTCAAATTTTGGATTTTTCCATTTTCACAAATTTTCGCTTCTTTCTTTTGATTCATTGTTCAACAATTGAGTTTTACCTATATAACATAAAATACAACAATTTAGGATATCCTTTGTCAAAAGAACTACCAAATATCGATATTTTAGGACCCTTAATAAGTGTATAAAATACACTTATCATGTGCAAGTAGGTGATATCGACACGGATCTAAATTATTCTTTTAGATATGCCTTTCAATCATTTTGAACAATATAGCATCAGTAAAATTAAAGTTGTAGTCCCCAGCCTATGCGAAATGTAGTCCCTTACCCCAAGTTGGTGATATGCTACATTTTATTAGGGGTAATATGATATATGTCGTCCAAATTCTATTTTACCTTTTATTTTATCTAGTTCATTCTATTTCTTTGGATCTCTTATAGACAACATACATGAAAAAATAGAACTCATATTTTGTTTACAATATCAATTACAGGTGAATCATTATTAAGTTGAAAACTAAGGTTTCATTTGTAATGACAAGCAAAAATACCTCTTGTACGGTCATTAGAGGGCTGTAAATTTTACAGCCCTCTCTAATTAGTGTGGGGCCCACTAATTTAATAATTAGTGGGCCCCACACTAATTAGAGAGGGCTGTAAAATTTACAGCCCTCTAATGACCGTAAGTGTAGGGCTATTCAATGACGAGTGTATATACTTGATGACTTGCATTAGTTGAAATTAGTGTCCATGCCGACTTGACAACTGAATATATGTTCGAAGATAGGCAAACTTTCAATGTATGAACATATTGATATACATGCCTAATGATTACTAGGCAGTTCTTATTAACACGTATCATACTTTTTGTAAGATATGTGTTAAGATTTGGGGTTCCATATTAAAATGTCAACATTATTAAGAGAAGTAGTCCAAACTCTTATAAATTGGTCTATGTTTTCATCTTTATTCGATATGAAATTTTATCCATTAACATGTCTTCGCAAGATGGTGGCTCGTTTGAGCAGATCAATCTTGAAATTCGTGTGCTCAATTTTTTTGAGTATTAATCAGATTGAATTACTCGTTGGAACTTAACGAACTTTGATACTATGTTAAGATTTGAGGTTTTATCTTAAAATATCAACCTTATTAAGTAATTCAAACTCTTATAAATTGATCTATGTTTTCATCTTTATTCGATGTTAGATTTTATCCCTTAACATGCTTCACAAGATGGTGGCTTGTTTTAGCAGACCAATCTTTAAATATGTTTGCTCGATTTTTTTTTAATCATAGTCGGATCGAATTGCTCGTTGGAGCTAAACAAACTCTGATACTATGTTCAGATTTGTTCCATATTAAAAGGTCAACCTTATTAAAAAAAAGTAACCCGAATTCTTATAAATTGGTCTATATTTTTATTTTTATACTATGTGAGATTTTATCCCTTAACAATATGAACATAGTTTTAATGTATGTAATTACAACTTATAATTTGCTTGTCTTAGTTTAAGAGGCCTCTTAATTCTTCTCTGTATTGGAAACATACTATGATATATCGGTGAAGTACAAATCAGATATGTCCAGGCCTTTTGATGAAGCAATGTCGATTCTCAATAAGATTGAAACTCAACAGGGCAATCTTTGCAAAGGTGGATCCTCCAAGGTTTCTTTTTCGGCTTATACTTTATTTGTATTTGTTTTGGCTTTGGAGGTAACCAAATTTATAAGTAATACCTTGGTCTATATCTATCTGGTTGACAACAATATGAATTTTGTAATCTATTTTGAAATCATTTATATTTTAATAATTGTACATTGAAGCATTTTTTTTATAAATCATGAGTTATTTTTGGATGAAGTAGATTACATTTTCAAATTATTGTGTATTGTAGTTACAATTCAATTGCGAAGCAAGAAATTGAAAATTATATGTTTAAAATAGAATCCACGGCATACACAAATAAAGATAAAATAAATTAGATAATAATTGTATATCATTGAAGCGACAAACTCTGTGTCGCAAAATAAATTATAGTCACATAAATAAATATCCATTGGTGTAGCGAAATAAATTTAATTACAAGCATTACTTGTTACATAATAATTGTACTACAAATGTTGAATACCTTAAAATATATATTTTCAACACATCAAACGCATTGTAAATTATATTTCGCGACAAACATGACATGTTATTAAAGACATATCTCTAAGAGCATGGTCTGTTGTAAAATAGAATATGTAACAAAGTTATACATTTAAAATAATATTTGCAACAAATATTTTTCTCGCAAAAACTGTATTTGAATAATCGTTATGGCAAACTGACTTGTTGCCCTTTTAATTGTTCGCGACAAATATGAGTTGCAACGACATTATTGTGACAACTATCTTGTTGCTATTTTGTACTTTTTGCGTCAAAAAATAATGTTGCGAGTTTATTAATGCTATGAATGAGTGAAAGTTGTTGTAAAATACATTATGTGACTCATATAGTGCGATAATGCCAGTAACAAACATCTTGTTCTCGCTAAATTATTTTTTCAATAAAATCTCTATTTTTGCGACAACAGTTTTTGTCGCGAAGTCGGTTATTTTGTTGTAGTGTTACCATTCATTCAGATTTTAATCATGAGATTATATATCCAATAGTATGTCAATTTGGCATATGCTTTGTCACACTTTACATGGACAGAAGTTAATTACCTTTCTTTTAACACTTTAAATCACATATGTATATCTTCTTATTTGTATAAATATATTTCCAGTTGGATTTGCATATAGGCCTTAAAAGAAGCTTGAAAATTATGAGTATGCTAAGTTTAAGAGAATTTCCAATACCTTTATGGAGAGTAACATTATTTGTAAGCACGATTGAATGTATACAAAAAGTAATCTATATGACAATGGACATCTATCGTACTCTCTTATAAGATTGGAATACATTTGAATTCAATGATAAATGTAACAGTTTTTCCATTATCACATTAGATGTCAATTATCAGCACCCTCGATGAATATTATTAACTTTTATGGATTGTGATTTAGGTGACACGGAGATTGAAAGAATTTTGATTTACATGATATTAATGTATAATAAATTGACATTCAAGTTCAAAAGTGATTTGCAATACATTCTATTACTAGTTAGGTTTTTTTTTTTTTTTAAATAATAATAACAAAATTAGATATAAATCTAAGGGTACATTTGATTGAGAGTATGAAATTTGTATGGAAAGAAAATGAATTCTGGGCAATTCAATTGTCTAGAACTTATTTGGATGAAAATTATTAATTAAATATGTTCGATTGATTTAGTTTTCAAAATCTAGGCCGAATCGGGCACCATGCGGAGTACTTTCTTATTTTATTTTTGAGTAAATTACAAAAACACCTTGATTACTTTCTAAATTCCACTTAAACGTTTCATCCATTATAAATTTACAGAATGCTATGAAATTTTTTTACTAAAGCACATTGTCACGGACTTGTTATTTTCTTCAAGCACCGTGCAGCACTTAGTGTCTCCAACTTCCGCCCCTGCGATTTTTCACTAAGTCAGCCTCCCAACTGGCGTCGAGGTTTTAGAAAGGCACAAAGTAGAACACTTAAGAATTTAAAAGAGGAACACAAGTGGTTAACGAAAACTTTGTATTGAACAAAGAAGCTTTACAATACTTAGAGCTTTACAACTTCACTCCCTTAGCAAATGAATGAACCTACCAACCTATTTAGGTAAAGCCATTCTTAATGGATGGCTAGGATCAATTTGATCCAACGGTCTATGTTGCGTCTCTAGAATTTTCTACAACTATCCACAATAATATATTTACAAAGAATCAATCTAGGATTATCTAGAATAATCTACAAGCATAAAGCTTGTCGATTCTCTAGATTTCTCCATCACCTTGTAGTTAGTTTCATGGCCATCATAGTCTAGAACATTTCGAATTAGCTTCAAGACACCGTTGTTCTAGATAATTCCGCCATCTTTGCCATGAAACGAGCGGTTCGTGACATTCTCCCCCGCCTAATTGGGTGACGTCCTCGTCGCCGTGTAGTACTTCAATTTGTCTTCAAACTACCACAAGTCTTTTTGTGCCTTCCATGTTGCTTCGGACTCGGGCAATCCTTTCCATTTGATTAAGTATTGTTTGCAAGGAGGTACTCCACGCCTTCGAACCACGCGTTTTGCCAAAATCTCATCAACCTCCTTATCAAAGGACTTAGTCACAATCGGGGGTGCCCGTTGTGACTCACTCCGACTAGGGTCTCCCATGTCTTCATGGAATGGCTTCAACATACTTACATGAAAGACTGGATGAATCTTCAAAGTGCTAGGTAGGTCAAGACGATATGAGACCTTGCCAACCTTAGCGACTACCGAGAACGGCCCTTCATACCTCCGTACCAAACCTTTGTGAACACTTCAGTATGCTTTGAACTGTTGAGGCAATATTTTCACAAGGACTTGGTCACCAACTTTGAACTCCAACGGTCGTCTCTTTTTGTCCGCCCACTTATTCATGCGTCTTCGTGTCTTGTCTAAGCAAGAACAGGCTAAGTCGGCATGCTCCTCCCATGACTTAGCCATTTTATAGGCTCCAGGACTTTTCCCTCCTTCAATAGATGTGGACAGAGTGTGGGACGTTAGTGGTTGTTGCCCGGTTGCCAACTCGAATGGACTCCGCCCCGTAACCTCACTCCTTTGTAAGTTATATGAAAATTGAGCAACATCTAGGAGCTTGGCCCAATCTCTTTGATTGGCACTTACAAAGTGCCGAAGATAGCACTCCAACAAAGCATTCACCCTTTTCGTTTGCCCATTCATCTGTGGATGAAAGCTTGTAGAGAAGTGTGAGTCCGAACCGAGGAGTTTGAGCAACTCCGTCCATAGCCGTCCGTGAAACGGGGGTCACGATCACTTATTATGCTTCATGGTAAGCCCCAATATTTCACCACGTTCTTGAAGAATAACCTTGCCGCTTCTTCGGCCGTACAATCCTTAGTGGCCGGGATGAATGTGCTATACTTCGAAAATCGATCAACCACCACGATTATTGACCCGAACCCTTCAGATTTAGGCAAGGCGCTGATGAAGTCCATAGTGATGGAATCCCATGGACGCTCCGGGACGGGTAAAGGTTCTAACAAACCCACCGGTGATTTGGTCTCTACCTTGTCTTGTTGGCAAACAAGACAAGTCTTCACATAAAGCTCCACCATATCCTTCATTTGTGGCCAATAGTAAGCTCGCTCAAGTAATGCCAATGTGCGTTTTTGGCCGGGGTGGCCGGCCCACTTGGTATCGTGGCACTCCTTGATAATGTCCCGCCGCAAGTTGTTCCACTTGGGAACATAAACACGCTGCCCTGTGGTATAGAGTAAGCCGTCCTCTACCCAGAATTTTCGTGTTCTTCCTTCTACGGTACCTTTTACCAACTCCTTAGCCAAAGGATCATGGTTCATGCCTTCCCTGATTAAGTCAAGTAATGTCCCTTTGGCCTGACTTATAGCTGCAAGCTCCGCTTTCCTGCTTAGAGCATCGGCAACAACATTGGCTTTGCCGGGCTTGTACTCCAATACATAGTCGAACTCCGCTAAGAAATCTTGCCAACATCCTTGCTTGGGAGTCAACTTCTTTTGCGTTTGGAAGTAGCTAGTAGCAACATTGTCTGTCTTGATGACAAACTTAGAGCCCAACAAGTAATGACGCCGCACCCGTAGGCAACAAACAATAGCTGTCATCTCCTTTTCTTGCACTGTGTAGCGACGCTCGGTGTCATTGAGCTTGCAGCTTTCAAAAGCGATATGATGCCCTTCTTGCATTAGAACTCCCCCGATAGCAAAGTCCGAGGCATCCGTTTGAACTTCAAAGGTCTTGGTAAAATCGGGCAATGCCAAGACCGGTTCCTCCATCACGGCTGTCTTCAGATCATCAAAGGCCATTTGACATTTCTCGGACCAATCCCATGCCTTGTTCTTCCTCAATAGGTCCGTCAATGGGGCCGCCTTTGCCGAGTAGCCTTGGATAAACCGCCGATAATAATTGACTAGACCAAGGAAAGAACGAAGTTCTGTTACCTTGGTTGGTACTTCCCACTCTTTGATTGCCTTGATCGTTGCCTCATCCATCCTTAGCCGCCCATGGCCAATGATATGACCAAGGAAGTGCACCTCATCCTTGGTGAATGAGCATTTCTCCTTCATGTATAGTTCATTCTCCCGCAACGCCTTGAACACAGTTCGTAGATGGTTGGCATGATCCTCCAAGTTGTTGCTATAAATGACAATATCATCAAGATAGACCACCACGAACTTGTCCAGGTATGGCTGGAAAATCTTGTTCATTAACGTGCAGAATGTGGCAGGGGCGTTGGTTAGACCGAAAGGCATCACCAATCATTCGAACGAACCATATCGAGTAATACATGCCGTCTTAGGTTCGTCTCCTTCCGCTATCCGGACTTAGTAGTATCCTTTTTGTAGATCAACCTTTGTATAGTACTTTGCACTACCAAGCCTATCAAATAAGTCGGCAATCAAAGGAATAGGATATTTGTTTTTGATTGTTACCTTATTAAGCGCTCGATAATCTACGCACATCCTCAACGAACCGTCATGCTTCTTTTGGAACAAGACCGGTGCGCCATAAGGTGCCTTTGAAGGCCGTATCCTCCATGTGTCAAGTAGCTCCGTCAATTGCCTTCGAAGTTCTTCTAGCTCAGGCGATGCCATCCGATAGGGTGCCATGGATGGGGGTTTGGCACCTGGTTCGAGCTCGATCCTGTGGTCCACCTCCCTCCTAGGTGGTAATTTCTTAGGCAACTCCGGTGGCATCACATCCTTGTTTTCCTCAAGGACTACTTTGATAACTTTGGGCAAGTCATCATCTAGCTGTCCCCTTGCAGCTTCGTCTTGGTCCTCTGTCTTTAAGGCTGCCAAGTATGTTGCCTCACCTTTCTTCAGGCCTTTTGCTAGCTGCATGGCTGAAAGCTGCCCCTTAGCTTTCGTCCTAGACACAGTAGGCACCATGCATGAAGATCCATTCTCCAAGATGCAAACTGAGCCGAAGGAAAGTACAGGAATAGCATTGACCTTCCTCATGAAATCCAACCCGAGAACCAAGCTAAAATCATCCATCGTTGCCACCGAAAGATCAACTTGGCCACACCAAGTCCCCAACTGAACTTTCGCCCCTTGAATCGCGCCGCTATGAGGTGTGGTAGGAGAATTCACTGCCTTCATGAAGCCAACACCTTTAGTGACTTTGAGGCCCAACCGTCTTGCCTCGTCCTCAATAATGAAGTTGTTGGTGGCTCCTGTAACAACCATTGCTATAACGGGTCGACCATTCACTTGGGCTTCCACATACATAGTCCTTTTTCATTATGGGAAGCCGGAGTAACCTTAGCATTGAGGGCACTAAGTAGTTGCAATGAACTGAAATGTTCTACCCTTTGATCTTGGCTAGGGCATGAATCTCGTTCCTCCGCTATAGTCGCTAACGTACCAAGCTTAGGACAATCACACATGGGATGAGGCCCCTTGCACACAAAGCACCCACCACGAGGCCCCAATGGAGCATTCTTCCTTTCTTCATAATTACCCCGAGAATTCGACGGTTTGGAAGCATTGCCCCCTTTGTAGAATGATGGTTTCTTAGTATTATCTTTCTTCTCTCCCCCACCTTTAATCGTGATACCTTTAGAGCTTTTAGAAGACTTTGACGAATCTGTGCTCCTTTGGAACTCAGTTAAAGATTCAGCCACCACAATAGCATCATCTACCGTCTTCACATCCCGACGTTGTAATTCTTGTTTAGCCCAATTTTGCAAGCCGTCAGTAAAGTGGAACAATAGATCTTCATCCGACATGCTTGGGATTTGAAGCACAAGGGTTGTAAATTCTTTAACGTACTCCCGAATAGTACCCTTATGTTTCAACTCTCGAAGCTTTTTACGGGCCTCATAGACTACATTCTCCGGATAGAATTGGCGCTTTAATTCCTTCTTAAAATCATCCCAGCTATCTATCCTACAATCACCCTTTTCTATGTCGGCGTGCTTATGTTGCCACCATAGAGCTGCGGTGTCCGTAAGATACATAGTTGAGGTACGTACCTTAATCGCCTCATCAAGAATGTTCATGCCCTCGAAGTATACCTCTAACATCCATAGGAAGTCATCAAGTTCCTTCGCGTCCCGCTTACCATTAAACTCCATTGGCTTAGGGTAGTCGACCCTTAGAGCCGCCACAACTGTGCTTGTTCCTGCACTATTTGAGGCCTTCTTGCAAGCATCAAGGCCCCTTTGCACCTCATCGCAAAGCTTGTTCACTTGGTTTTGGATCGCTGTGATGGTATCCATCACCTTGATCTCCAACCTTGTGAACTCATTCCTTAGAGAACCTTGGTCCTCTTTGATGACATCAAATTGTTCCAAGGTGTGGGACTCTAAGGTTGAGAGTGAATTCTCCACTGTCTCAATGCGTTCCCCCATGTTAACGAAAACTTCCTCGAGTGACCCAACAGTAGGAGCCGGTGGGCGACTCCTACTCCGACCATGCTTAGCTTTCTTGCCGGTAGTCGGAGGTTCTGTCTCTCGCCTCCTATCTTCATTTTCCATCTCTGTGGTGCCGGAACCCGCAACCTCTCGATCCACCATGCCAATGGTAGTAAGTGAGCCGAACTCAAGCTCTGATACCAACTGTCACGGACTTGTTGTTTTCTTCAAGCACCGTGCGGCACTTAGTGTCTCCAACTTTCGCCCCTGCGGTTTTTCACTAAGTCAGCCTCCCAACTGGCGTCGAGGTCTTAGAAAGGCACAAAGTAGAACACTTAAGAATTTAAAAGAGGAACACAAGTGGTTAACGAAAGCTTTGTATTGAACAAAGAAGCTTTACAATGCTTAGAGTTTTACAACTTCACTCCCTTAGCAAATGAATGAAGCTACCAACCTATTTATAGGTAAAGTCATTCTTAATGGATGGCTAGGATCAATTTGATCCAACGGTCTATGTTGCGTCTCTAGAATTTTCTACAATTATCCACAATAATATATTTACAAAGAATCAATCTAGAATTATCTAGAATAATCTACAAGCATAAAGCTTGTCAATTCTCTAAATTTCTCCATCACCTTCTAGTTAGTTTCATGGTCATCATAGTCTAGAACATTCCGAATTAGCTTCAAGACACCGTTGTTCTAGATAATTCCGCCATCTTTGCCATGAAACGAGCGGTTCATGACAGCATGCTCAGAATCACATCTGGATTTGGTGGAGTAAGTTTCATCCAAGAAAACATGAAGAAACCGGGTGGTGGAAAATTCCAACGCCATTTGTCCTGAAAGTGGGCGACATAACACTGTATCACACTTGATGATGGTAGAGCAGCGACACCATCGACCACGTAACACAATGTTACAATTGGTGATGGTGGTGCTCAAGGAAGCAATATGTGACAAAATGTGTTTTACAAACTATGTTACAAATGACGATAACTATGGTGGCGATACTAGCAAAAACAAAAAATCATGATATTTATGCAACAAAATTTTATAAAATGCAGTATATAGTGTAACATAATTTTAAAAAGTGTAACACATTGTTTGATGACCATTATTGAGAAAAAATTATATTTTAAATAGTGATTTTTTCAATTAGTCTACAGGTACATGAAATGCTCAGAGAACTATTACACGAATTTAAATATGGCGACATGGCTAAGGAACGGGATCCATGCTTTAAAATCTACAAAAAATTGAACCAAAACCGGGATGTGAGCAAAACCGGTTTGATCTAAATATAGCCGGACCTGAGAAGAGGCCCAAGGGTTGCCGCCTTCGGCCCAGCTCTTCAAGGGGCCCAATTTTTTTTTTATTTTTTTTGGGGCTTCAACAATGATATCGTAAATCATAGAATTAGTGTCAGGATTTGGAATATTCATTACATTGTGTAACACACTTAGTATATATTTATGCATCGTTAAACATATTTTTGTCAATCTGATCTTTTATTAATCCTAGTTTTTTATAATTACACCGACCGATAGATTTTATATATTTAATTGATTATTGTATAGTTTTTTCTCTAAATTCAATTAGATTTTTTTTTCAATATTATGTTGATCGGATCATTGATTTGTGTGGGATTGAATTTCTTTTCTCGATCTATAATTCGTTATTAATCAATGTTGTGCCTTCTATGAGGTAATTGGATGCAATATATGGTTAAATATGATATGATGTGATTTGATTTTTTCCGTTTTACTATTACATTATGAAAATATTTATGACTTTAGATGATATATCATTATTATTGTTGCAATAACAATTTTTTCTCTAAAGGATGTGAGCCTTGTGCAAAGTGAGAAAATGTGTAAAATTTACCCATTTTTGCAGATAAGAAGTTCATTTTCTATTTTATGTGAATTTGAATTCATTATAAGTGCGAAGTGTATTTACCATACACATGTAATGAAAGAAAATCTTCTCTCATTATAGCTAATTTAGAAACATTGATAATCTCTGATTTAGGTGAGTATTTATAAAAAAAAATAAAAAAATAAAAAAAAAAATAAATAAAGGTCAAGGACCACCTGAATTCAGTGACCGTTTTTTATTATTTTATTTATTTATTTTTTTAAATTGGACGAGTCACGAGCCGACTCATCTACAGTGTCGAGCCGAGTAGGCTCGACTCGTCACACGAGCCTCCCAGCTCGGCTCGGGCTTTTAAAAACGAGCCCGAGCGGTTCGTGGACATGAACAATATGAGCCAAGTGGGCGAGCCGACGAGCCACTCGGCTCAATTGTCACCTCAGCTCGCCCACTCGGCTCAATTGCCATCTCTAGCTGTAATCCTCGCCCCACACCGCCCCGCCAATCTATTGGGACGAGTTTTTTTACCATCACCAACATGAATCCCATTACTCTACCACAACACCATATTTAAATTCTTGTAAAAATTCTGTGAACATTTCCTATACCCATAGACTAATTGCTTTTTTTAATGTGGTTAAAAAGTAGAAAAAAATTTGAATTTACGTGCAAAATATTTCATTGTATGAACGTAAAGTAAAAATGCATATAAAAATTAAAGACTTGTGTTTTAAAGAGAAACGTGGACTAAATTTATAGATTTTCTTCTTTCTTTTTTTAAAGTATTTTGAGGATAGAAAAAAGGTTCAAAAACAAATATGACTAACAAACTTTTTAAGGGCATTAGTAACGTGTCTAATTTTCATTTTCTCTAAAAAAAACAAAAAAAATTACAAAAACCTGCTCTTTCAAGCTCAATAGCAGGCGAGGAAGATAACAGTTTCTTGTTATCCAAATTATACACACGGGGGTCAGGTATCTGTGACAGTAAAAGGAGATAAAAAAAAAATTCATGCAACCGGGATCTTAGGTTCGCCTAAATTCACGAAGGCTTGTGCACGAACCATACGAACAGCAGCTGCATTCCAAGATACCAGGTGATTCATAAACGTGTCAACATACTTGGCCTTGTCATTCTGTTCATAGGTTAGCATCCAAAGAAACAGTCAATTAGAACAGGCGACCCGAGAAAAATCAGGGAAAGAAAAAGCACGTTAAATGGATGCATACCCTGTAGTCCAAATAATAAGCGTGCTGCAAAACCGGAGAAGGTAAAAAAATCAAAAAGTGCAATGAAGAGATGAAAAGGCTAGATCAATATCCAATGTATTTGGCTAATAAGCCTAGAAAAGTAGAAGTTACTTTTTTTACTACTTGTAAAGAAAGACCTTACTATGAAATGTAACTTTGACGAGTAAAAAGTGCTATCTATGTTAAAACATATTTCACATATAAGTAGGCTTATTAAGCTTAGCTGAACATGCTTGGGGAGCGAGGGTTTTTTTACACTTACCTCCCACATGTCCAAACTTGTGATTGGCTGCATTATTAAGAGAGAGAAAAACAATGTCAAAGCCACAAGATCATCGATACAATTGCTTATAAAGGATAGAGACACAAATAGAAAAAGATTCTTACAATGTCATTCCACAGTAAAGGGTTGATGGAATTTGATGTTTTGACAATTGCAAGAGATTTTGCCTCCCTCTTCACTGCAAAAAATTCAAAGGAGTAAATTTCAGAGGTGGTCTAGCAGAAATTTGACGTTGGCTTAACATCGCATGATAAATTGCACTAAATAAGAGCTAACACAATTTAGCTGCATGGTAATACACACCAGCAAGTAAACCTTATAAGAACAAGAACTTACAGACCAACCAAACCCAGCCCGAACCGAACAATGTGAGAGCTGCCTCTGTAAACTTCTCCTTGAAATTGGCAAATGAACCAAAATCCTTTTCGATCTGCTGAAGTAAGCCCAATGTTGGCATGTCGCCACCTCCTGGTTGCATGGATTCCCAAAAGAAATCATGGTTCCAAACCTGTGGGAATATAAGTGATGGAATATTAGAAGAGATATCATTATATTTAGGGCACGTTTGAAAGGCCCTTTATTTCCATGGAAAATGGAATTGGTTTTCCATTTCCAACTTTTGCCATGTTTGATGACACTTTTTTTTCCATGGAATTGGTTTTCTACCTTTGCTGATTTCCTTGGTTTTAGTTGAATTGAAATTTAAAAGGTGGGAATTGGTTTTCCATCCTTTTTTTTTTTTTTTTGGCAATAGAAACAAAATCTATCCAAATAAAAATAAAAATAAATTATTATCGCTTAAATGGACAATTTTTCCATGTAAAACAAAGCCAAATGAACACAAAAAAATTTCCATTTTTTTTTTGGGAATCCAAACAAATTATATCCCCAATTGAAAGAAATGTTATCCCTTTAATTGATAATTCATGAAAAACAAAGCAAAATGAATACCAAAAGATAGAAAATTTCAACATTTTTTAGGTGAAAAATTATACCAATTAAACACAATTAATTGACAATTCACAGTAAAACAATTTCTAGGCAATTCAATTAACTGCAATTCGTTTTCTTTCTACCCAAATTCCATCTTTGAATCAAACGGACCATTAGTTTCCAATTTTGATGTTTAATTTAGTAAACATAATGAAGGATTGATTTTATAGTATTTTCCTACTTCAATTAGACCTAGTTCAAAGCCCACATAAAAGAGACTTATGCGATGTAATTGAAACAACTTCAATAATGAAATAAATTCATATTCTCCCCTAATTTCTCTCCTCCTCCCTCTCTTCTTTTCTTCCCTTTCTCCTTCTCCTATAACTGTTCCATAGCATCCTATGTCAATAAGATGGCAGTAAATTTGATAGTACTATATTGAATTCGCTGAACTTACTATAAGATAATTAATAAATTTACGCTAGCAAATTGAAAGATTAACGTAATAACATGACTAATGAAAACATATTTATTGATATCAAGAGTTGCATGGCAATTTGAGCATAGCATGAAATGTACCAAAAATGGGAGGATGGAGGAGATGGAAAAAACAATAATGGAGAAGGCACACGCAATAACGAGCCTCAATTAACAAAAGTATCTCTGACCTATATGCCCTATATATAATGACTAATATGCTGACTTGATTAAGCTTTTACTATTTAAACTTGCTAAGCCCCTGTTTGAATCAAATTATTGTAGAATGAGAATGAAAAATATAGCCGTTATTGGGGTCCACACAAGAGATAGAAAATTTGAGGGTGTGTTTGAGCCACATTATTTTATTAGAAGAATGTATTTTGGAATAGTAGATTGATGGAGAATGTGTAGTTAAAAAAGAAAGAAAAGTCATTGATGTGATGAAAAATATTATTTTATTGAAGAATATGTGGTTGAAAATGAGTAGAAAAATGAGAATGAGAATTTTAATGTGCCTCAAACAAGGGCTGAATTTAAATGTTGATGTGATAGATAACGGTCATATTTTTCATTTTAATGAGATAATAATGTAGATCAAACGGGGCCTAAATAAACTAGCAATTGTGGTGCAATTTGGTACTGTCAGTGACAGATAAAAGCTCGAATATACTACAGAGAATACAAACCATCTACTGGGACATACCTGGGCAGCATCATTGAATTCAGGAAATGGGTTGCCGTTGTTATATAAATTTTTGATTAGTTCATCCATGGTACATCCATAAAGTGTGTCATTTTTCTCCAGCTGTTTGTTCAGAGCTTCCACATAACCATGATGATGCACACCCCAGTGCACCTCAAGTGTCCTCTGACTCATATATGGTTCTAATGCATCCTACAATGCAGAAGGAAAAATCAGATATCAAGAGAATAGTCAAAAGAAAGTGATATGATAAAAAGCATCATATGACTTTGACAAGAAAAGGTAAAGTTTTCTACACCATCAGTTAGTTCTAAGAAAAAAGAGTTGCCTCAATAAGAGCACTTTGCTTATTTCATTCACAATGAGTAAAAAATTATCAAATTCTAGTCGCTTTCTAGGAAGCTGAACATGGAAAAAAATAGTGCACAGCAATTCAAGAAGTATGAAATAGTCACTTTCTGTGTTCCTTTCTCCAGCTTATAATCCATAAGCACATTTACATTTCAAGAAATAATGCCAGCGCAGCACATTGCAGAATGAGGGGCAGCTTTAAGACTTTAACCTCTTTTCTTCTTCCTTTTTAAGCAATGTAAGTCAAGAAATCAGGAACTTAACTGGCAGGAAAGAATATCAGTGTACAACTCGATGCATTTGGCATAATTAAAAACCCTTCGTTAAGTTTATTTTCCTCTGCATAACATATATTAAGACCCATTCCAAATGTAAAATATGACACTTAGTGTTAACCAAAATACATACAGATGACAAAACAGATTATGCAGATAGTGAAAAATATTGTCATCAAAGGAAATAAAAAAATAATAATAACAATAACAAGAAAAACAATGAAGGAGGCATCATAAAGTTGACATTTGGAAGACACAACAACAAAATCATATTAAATTCAGTCATTTCGGACTCAAGCTTACAGGAAATAGACCACTATAGTTATCCTAAGATGAAAATCTAACAATATGTTCAAATTCGTTGAGGATACTAACACACTCTTGCTAATAAATTCCACGTCGAATAAAGATGGAAATATAGACCAACTTACAAGGATATAGGCTATTCTTCCTGACAAGGTTTGACCTTTTAACACGGAGCCCCAAATCTTAATATGTATTAGAGTTTATTAAACTCCAACAAGCAATTCCATCCAACTAAGATTCAAATTTTAAGATTGATTTGGTCAAACGAGTATCCATTACCAGACATGTTAAAAAGATAATAAATTCCACATCAAATAAAGATAAAAACACCGACTAACATATAAGGTATTGGGTTAATCCTAAGGTCAACCTTTTAAGATTGGAAACAAAGTCTTAATAACTCCCTTATATATTACTTCAACATAATTCACAGTTCTTGCGGGATACACATTCGAATAAACAAGTTGAGAATATGCAAAACTCACAAGTTTATACGGAGGGCTTTTCAGGCCATAGTAACCAAAAACTTTCGACACTCCACCATTATTATGCGAAGAATCTCTTCTTTGCTTCCATCCCTACATTAATTGCTAACAATTAAAGAACTATCTCATGTGAAATGTTTTGTATAAAGCCAATATTTTTCACTCGAAAAATCTTAGGCCATAACCCAAAGAATAACACAGCCTGATTACCACTGCACTCTATTTAAAACCCATACTTACCGGTTGAGAAATACTGGGTGTGAAGCGTCTCTTCGAAAGCTTGGATGATGGGTCGTTGGCCACAAGAATACTAGAGCTCAAGCTGTAAATACTACTATTACCACAGGACGACCAACTCATTTTGGGATACGACTATTATTGCCTCTCGTAAACCCTAAAACCAACACACTGCGCGCAAAACAAGAACTGGGAACCTGAAATTTTCAGACATAAACATCAATGTAACGTCATATATCTCTATGAGACATTTTCACAAGCAAATGGGGTGCTCTTTGGAAGCTCACTTACCTGAGCTTAAAACTCGGTTAAAGTTTCCTTTTGCGCGGTATTTACTCTCTATCTTGTTCTTGCAATTTTTTATTTTTTTTAACTCTTTCAGGTTTGGTATTGATACTGTTTTGAATTTGTGAAGGTGAAGATAATGGAGCAGAGATAGACGCTTTGAGGACTCGTACGTTGTTGCAGTGAATTTTGCTCTTTCAGGTTTGTACCTTATGTTTAGAGTTGGGCCGCAGGCTCGGACCCTTTCAATGGCCCAGTCCGGTTTGTCAACAAGTTGGTTATTAAGCCCTGTTTGTTAAAATTAAAATCCACATTTTAATTTAATTCGAAATCAACAATTAATTTTACCCACACATTTTATAGAATTCACAACTTTTTAACCACACATTTCATCAACTTTTATTAAAATATAATAAAAATTTTATTTTAATCCCCACCAAACATGGACTAAATGAGTTGACTCGACCCACCACACGAATCCAAAATTCCTTACTATTGCCTTATATAGGAATCCATACCTTATCGAAGTCCCAATGTGACTGATAGCTCAAAAAATAGCATCGGTCCGATTAAAAAAAACTATATTTTTTCAACTCTTTGTTAAGATTTTCAACCACGAATCGATAAATTTTATTTTTTTTAGTTTATTTTTGTATACCTAGCGAATGAGGATGCCCTTGCTAAAAAAGTTAAAGCAAAAGTGTTTCTAACAGAGGGTTATGATACACAATTTCAGTTGATAATAATTTTTTTTTTCCTTGACCGGTTTTTTTTTTTTTAATTTTAATTTTCAAAAGTACTTTTTTTTTTCCATAGATCGTGCGGATGCTTTTTCTTTGCATTTTGTCAGCTAAAAGAGTATAAAGTAACTCAAATTCAAAACAATAGAAATAATTCCCCCGGTTTATTAAAATAATTATTATTTCTACATTAATTAAATGTAAAGATATCAATATTTAGCCCACCATTGATGCTTACAAAAAGATTTTTTTGGAGATTGTGTGATTATAAAATAGAGATAAGCTTTGTGTCAAATATTTTATTGTAAAAATGTACTATTGAAAGCGAGTTTTTGAAAAAATGAGGAGATGTTCTCTTTGTGTTTTGAGTTTTGAATTCATTTTAAGTTTTATATTTTGAATATTTATTTCGAGATTGTTGAAAATTCGTTCTTTTTGACATTTTGAAAAATTATTTTGAAAACACCCAAAACGCATTTTGAAATTTTGGTTTAATTATAACTGAAAACACTCACAACGACAAATTTGTCGTGTTAAGTTTTCTTTGTAAATTTTTAACTTGTTTTCAAAAATACATTTTCTAGCAAAAGAAAGAGAACGCATTTTCACTGTTTAGAAAAATCGAAAATGGTAAACGGTAAAGAGAACCTGCCCTGAATTTTTTAAGAATGGTAAACAAACAGTAGCTTAATCTCAAACCCGACCCTAGGGTGAGCCAACGAAAGGGAAATTCTTGGCTATAAACACCGACGGATATAAACCTCAACTGCCCACAATTGATATCTAGTTGAGTGCTCAATTTCAATTATAAAACTCAATACAAAGAAGTTGTATTATCCATAGAAAACAACACAAGTTGCTCAGTAATTAATAAAAACTCTTAGAAGATCAAGATTTCAACTCTAGTTACCCAAAATATAACATAAACTTGGAAAGTGCACCCCTCTCTAAGAGTTTCAAGTTCTCTTGATCTTTGAAAAAGTACCAGTTTCTGAGAAATAGGTACTTTGAGTTCCACTACCCAACTGGTTTGCAAGTGCCTGAGGATTTGAAAGCTCAATGCCCTGTGGGAGGGGGAAAAAAGGCAAAACAAATCAAAAGTTTGTGCAAACAAATAGAATATGGGTAATTGCAGGAGTAATCTAAGGAGGACTAATTATGCAAGGAGCGAGGAAGATGGTGTTTTTCATTTTTATTTTTTCCTTATTCATTTAGGCTTGAGGGAAAATCTGCCTTTTACATGGATACAGAATTAAACAGAAAACTGTCACCAAGGAACATGGGCGCTTAAAAAGGGGAGGTAGGGAACAAGAACTCCAAGAAACGAAGGTTTGGGAAATGGGGGTGAAGATAAGAGAGGATACTGCAATTTAGCCTTTTCAGTCACCATCTAACTTTTTCAAGGCTCAGTTAATGAAAGTACAAAACTAACCAAGGACTTGATTTGTTTTAAGGGCATCATACCTGCACAGGAGTGAAGGCCAAACTTGAAGTCAGCCCTGAAGTAGCCCCACTGCTTCCATAATTCTTCTCCTTGAACCTGAAAACGATTGAAAACCATAAGCTCGTATTGGCAACAATGGAACAACGAAAACATTGAAGAAAATAAAATAGGAATATAATAACACAATTTCTAATTACAGTGAATAAAATGTTAAAATCTGTAGAAACTATCATAGCAGAACAAAACACTATAGAACGAAGAAGAGCTCAAGAATAGCATACTTCTTGGCTACTTTGGCAGCAAGTCTGCTCTGACCAACTGATACCCGTAACTTGCCATTTCCAGCCTGACCAAGCATTCCATATCCTTCCCCCAGCCCATCGCCTTCAAGAAAATGTCAGAAAGAGTGAAAAAGCAGTACATGGACTCTCTGGTGCACAGCCCAAATCAAAGCATGAAAAGTAATAAACTTCAGTTTATTATTAATTTAAAAGAAAAAAAAAAAAGACATTTTATTCTGGAAACTTAACAGAATAGTTCACTGTGAATAGAAGACAAAAACAGTAAAGGATTTAAAACAAATAGAGGATATACAGCACGGGCTTCACTTGAATGCCAGTAGAATGTAATACTTAGTTAAGAAATGTACATACGAAAAAACAATAAAAATAATAAAATAAGTCCTGAACCCATTAAAACTTGGGACTGGCTACATGAACAACAGTCCTTTGGTTAATCGCTACATCTACTTGAAGATCCAATACAAGTAGATACTTAGCAACCACAAGAAGCAATGTTAGTTATTGGCTACCCATCTCCCTCTTATAATATATCACGTCACTTGTATGAAGAGGAACCTCTTCAGATCTACACATTGCATGCACCAACCACCTAACTTATTTATTGTCCATAGGTGCCACTTTTACTTGTTGAGGCATATTCTCATTCCTCAGTTCAGAATATATGGAAAATGAGAACATAAAAAGAATGTAACTCATGAGTACAATAAAATTATAACTGAATAATGATTTGTAGTAGATTTCTTAGATTTGATATGAATACCTAAAGAACTCTCCTCTGGAACTCCAAACTGCATCCTATTCGCCAACTTCCGCATATCTGTAATAGCGTATCTGATGAAAAATGAAGAGTACATTAACTTATTTGATTTTTAAAAGCATAATTTCAGAATAGAAAATGGATAGCATATCTTGTACATCTTATGAATAAGTTGTAAGGAAAACTCTCCCACCTTTCTTTCATCTTCCTCAGTCGTCGACCACCTCTCTTTTTCTTGGGCTCAGAGTCAGGAACTGGAAGAGGTTTAGGCTGCTTGGCAGGAGGGGGTTCTTGCCACTTCTCAATCTTCTTAAGAATCTCGTCTCGGAAAGATCTTCCATTTTTTCCTGTTGGATCTCCTCTCGTAGAGTCTACACGTGCTGCAAGTGTAGATTTTGCTGCCAAAAGTCGACAGGCACGCATCCTCAAGGAAGGAGGGGTGCTCTGAAATATTTCTGTTTGCTCTAGATAACCCACACGAAATTGAGATGTTGCTGTTGAAAACCCTGCTAAGTTTTTCTTTTTGGCACCAAGGAGTTGAACATTACAAGCAGGCATCTTTGCTAATGCAACAAGACCACCAGCAGTACCCATAAGTTTAGCGGCAACAGCACTTCCAACTATAGCAGAAAGATTTGGAGCAATATATCCCATTCGACTCTCCACAAAATCAAGGACTTTTTTCTTTGCTGAATCTAGAGCAAGAGCCCGATCACATGCATCAAGTGTCTTTTGTAGGACATCCTCTGGGAGTGGTTTGCCACTGGTTGTTGACGCGGTTACAGAAATGACCATAATAATAGCAGATGGTAGGAGTCCTTCCAGATCAACAAGGGTCAGATCCATCTCATTCCCAATCTTTTTAACTACCCGAGCATAATCAATCGGGTGATGAACAAGAGATTCAAGCTCCGGAAATTTCAGGCGATACTTATCACGGATAAAATTGTGTATGATCACGAGTTCATTTTCAATATCAACCGACAAGGCATTACATTCAACTATCAGCTGATACTCTGGATCATCTTCCAAAACAATTCCTTTATCTGAGGTTTCAGAACCCTTTTCAAGTGCATCTTGGACTTTCTGCAACAAAAGATGAAATTACCCATCAATGTATACTTACAAATAGCTAGCAGAACAGAAGGAGAAGGGTTAGAGGAGGGGAGGGAGAATACAGAACTCTCAGATATGACAGACATATAGAAGAACATAGCTCGCCAAACAACATAAGACAAATGAGAACAATAACTTCACACAAGGAATCACAATCATCAAGGCTCTTCATTTTAATTTGTGCATTGAATATGGAATACAAGACAATGAACTATAGCGCATAAAATTAAACAAACCTGCATAATACCAGTGTAGCGCTCTGTTTTCTGTAGTTTGGAAACACTGTCCAGATCATCGTAATTAAGTGCTTCTATATCTGCTAAGTCTCCATCTACATCTTCTTCCATGTCCTCATCTTCCCCATTATTCTCATCCTGGAAGGAAAACATTATCATCCCAATGCCATAAGAAATAACAGAAGACTTGATTGAAGTCTGAACTGCAACAAAAATACGATGAAACCACAACTAACCAAGAAGTTCTACATTCACAATAGATTCATATCTGCATGTGAACATATAAAAATAAAAGAAAAGGAAAATAGAATAACTCACAAGATTAGCCTCATTATCAGACAATTCATCAAGATCAGCCAGGAACGAATCATTAAGAGTTGCCTGAAACATATGACATGCTGTTAGTTTCAAATCCCATAAGCTTTTTAAGCAGCATAAAAGCTATAGAAACTAGTATCTACTGTGAAGTTAGAACAAATATGTTGTGTAAAAAGAAAAAGACCTGGTTAATCCTGCATAAATTAATATCCTTGTTCCAAAACATAAGAGACCCACCAAATGTTATGGCATAGTGCTGGTTAGTGGGATGATCAATGGAATAACAAATTATATGCAGTTCGAAAGAATGGTGGTCACTGGTCAGCGACATAATTTATGATCAAGCAGGAAGCAGCACAGAAAAGGATCAGCTGTTTGATACTGAGTGTTGCATGCATGTGACATATGGGATCAAATTCGGACTTCCAGTAATCAACCAGGAAAAAAAATGCATGACACACTAAAGAATGGGGATGCTAAATTATTTTTTGCTGACAGTATTCTTCATTAATTGAATCAGTATCAACATCTCCAAGCCATCCAATATTAAAGAAAAAAGGAAAAGAAGGGAGAAAAAAACTTTATTAAGGAACAAAGAGTGGACGGTAGATCTCCTAGACAATGTCAATCGAAAACTTTTTTTGAGCGCCATGAATAAATAAGAAATTGACAGCAGAGAGAATCAATTGTTCTTATTCGACCGAGTTCTAACTAGCAACATGTCGATACACACCAAAGGTTGGTAAGAACTGAGGGACAATGCCCAACTAAGCTAAGTGGGCATACCAGCAAAGCAACTAGTACTTGATCGGGTGGGGACAATTTGGTTTCGTGCAACACCCTCACAGCAGGAAGAGGTAGTTGTCATTTGAAAGGTCAAAAGATGAATTTATTTATTTTTTTTGCAAACGAAAACTCCAGACCATGAAATGTAAAAGTATACCTAACAACAGACCAAGCTCAAAACTCCCCATTGACACTACTTTCTAGTAGGTCACCTTACTCAGACTTCGTGTCTAAAAAATTAGAAATAAAGCCAGAAGTTCTTAGAAAATGAAGCGCTAATTCAATTATGCTCATCTTCATTTATTGATTTTCTATGTGGCTTCAACACTATATTTATTGGCAAGTTAAAATAATTGTCTGGATTTAAAGAAAACAGAAGTTATCTCCCCAACACGAGACCATTTATGAGGTCATAATGGCACTTCTGACATCTTCAGCTGTTTGAAGTTGAGACTTGAGGAGACTTCTTAAATTTAATAGGTCTCAGTTCCACATCAACTAAAAGTGGCAGACGTCTCTACAAGCCAGTGCGTAACACGACGTCTCAAAGCAAATAACACTATTTTTCGGAACTCAAAGATGAGATAATGGCTTTCTATTTGCTCAATAAAATCCAGAAATTCGTTTTAAATCACTATGCATAACGTGCCCTTTGAAATGAAATTACAACATGCTATAATAAACCCATAGAATCTAATATTATGAACTTCACAATCAATTTCATAGATAGATACATAAGTGGTCAGAAATATTCAACGGTTAAAGAAAATATCCGAAAATACTCACCGCACTAAACATAATCTTCAGCAATCTTACAAAATTATACAACACATGTAAAAGATAATCCTAAAATACTCTCCATAATCTTTAGAAGTCTAAATTTAACCTAGACAGACTACTTCCAGGCTTTAAACATTCACAAAAATATGCAAATACATAAACAAAGAAAAATTCGACAATAAATTCAATCACAATAGAAGCAATTACCATTATTTAAGCTTCTTCCGAAGCAGCCAAAACCGGAATCGAAATTCGAATAGAGAATGTATTTCTGCACAGAAATCAAACATCCAGAAAAGAAGAGATGATGAATATAGAAATAATTATAAATAAAACAAACAACAAAGAATAAAGAAAAGAAAACCCTGAAAAAAACGACTGAGAAAACTTACCGGGAGAGAATCGCCGATCCGAACTGTTCAAGAAAAATTATGAAGAATTGCAGACTTGAAAGCCGTACACTTAAATTTGCTAGATCACCTCGAATACAATGACGGGCCGGGTACACCAGTCCAAGTGTTTAAATAGGGAAATTAACACAGATAGCACTAAACAGTCACTTTAACGAGTTTACGCTTAGATCTTCTCACCTATTTAGTCTCCGTTTGGCAAAATTTATAAATGATTAATTAATCACTTATTTCTATCTACAATAAATTAAGCATTTGATTTGATGAATTTATAAATCACGCTTAGATATTCTCACCTATTTAGTCTCCGTTTGGCAAAATTTATAAATGATTAATTAATCACTTATTTCTATCTACTATAAATTAAACGGCTATCTGGGCTTTCTTTTTGAAGCAAAAAAATTGATTTCATAGTCATTATGTGTAAAATTAGGCCGTCTTTTTTGACCAGCCATCTCAAAGGTGGGGTCTACCTTGGCAAAGCAACGATTAATCTTTCAATTTTAAGCTAATGAATAATTAGCACCAGACACATTCTAAACATTTGATTTGAAGAATTTATAAATTATTCAACATAGAAACTATGATTCGATGACTTTAATTGTAAGAAAGACTCAATCATATAAATACAGAAGATTACATAAAGTTTATAATTTTTATTTTATTTTTCTTCTTTTTTGGTTGGCATTTTCCACTCTTTTTGTTCATTTCTTCTTTTATTTCAAAAAATAAAAATAAAAATAAAAAAAGAAGAAAAATAAAACAAAAAGACTATTTATTGCTATTATCTTTTCTCTCTCTTCTTTCTCTTCTATCCCGTGTAGTGGGTTTAACTGAGTTCAATTGATGGAGTTTCGAAAAATGTAGCTAGAGAAAATATAAGTGCATTTAAACCTCGCCCTTCTAAGGCTATGCCATCCTAAGGTGCGGAGAGGTGGGGGTGTACGATTTATTTTGGTTTAAAATGAATTAGGGTTATATTTGTAAAATAAATGTGGAGTATCTATTTTAAAAATAATAATAAGTTTATGTGTTTTTTAAAAACTAGGTTATACGTCCATTTTTCTATCAAGTCAAAGTTGTCGATCACCAATTCATAGACCGTTACAGAAGCAAAATGGTTCAATTGTTATTTTTGTTTCTGTATTTTTTATTTATCTACTAGGTAAGTCTGAATTTTTTTACATCGAAGAGTAACCCGCATACTTCAAGGGACGTACTGCTATTACTCCTAAAAAGCTACTAATAAGTTTACACGAACATAGACTTAGTGATAAAGTATTAAAAAAAACACAAAATTTTAGTGACAATATATTTACCCTAAATAGATTTCATTCCGTTGGAATTAATGAAAGCTAAATATTCGAATATGAATCTTTTAAGAGAAATTAGTCAAAAATAAGCCTTTTTAATTTTTATTATAATTTAAAATTCGAAGTCAAATGTGAACTTTTTAACATACTATTTTTACCCATGCAATGCACATGTTGTGTTATTTTGAAGGTGATCTTAGCATTTTATACGCATTATGGTGCCTAAGGCTCTCCACGGGCCGAAGCATGAGAAGAAGAAATTTTGTTCCGACTGATATTGGAAGTTAGGATTCTAAGAAACACCAAAATAAACCTAGAAAATGGGGCTAGAATTTATAGTGAAGTCTAAAAAGTTCAAAATCTATCAATCGAATCCACCATTTGAGTATAATAAACGCTCAAGTTTTGTGCCTAATCAAGTGAAAAATCTATGCAATTCTACAGAATTCGAACAGAGAATCCATATAAAAAGAAAATGCAAAGAAGATTTAACAGTTCAAAATCTCTGAGTCGAATCCACCATTTGAGTATAATAAATGCTTAGTTATCGTGCCTAATCAAGAGAATGAATATATATGCAATTTTACAGAATTTGAACAAAGGATCCTATGTAGAGGTGGCAATTGGGCCGAGCGGCTCGTCGGCTCGTACTGTTCACGCCCATGAGCCGCTCGGGCTCGTAAAAAAACGAGCCCGAGCACGAGTCGAGCTAGGCTGATTGGGTGACGAGCCGAGCCTGCTCGGCTCATGGGTAATAATAAAAAAAATAACGAGCCACGAGCCGAGCGGCTCGTGGCTCGTCCATTAATTATATAATAAAAAAATAATAAATAAAAAGAAAAAGTCAGTGACCAGAACGGTCACTGAATATTCAGTGACCGTTTTGGTCCTCGAATTTTATTTATTTTATTTTTTTTCTATAAATACCCACATAAATCAAACTTTTTTTTCCACCAATATTAATCTATATTCTCTCATTATCTACTCTATACAATTTACATTCTCCAATCTCCATTTATTTATCAACAATATCATTCATTCATTCTATAATCATCTTCTCATTTCTATATTCAATTTCTATTATTCTTAACAAATTGATTCACGATCATTGTTCGGTATGGAGAACGAAACACAAACACCTGCCCAAAATCAATTTGGGAATGAATTCTCCGGTCTCAATGAATTACCAATTCCAGAAAATATTGAAAATTACGACGTTCATGAATGTAGTCGTCCAATTGATTTGGATGAAGTTGATGTTGATCCTAGTGTTCCAATTGATTTGGAACGAGATTAAGAGCCTACGTCAAATATTCTCGATGCAAGAGGGAAAAGAAAGGGGAAGAACAAGGCAAAATGTTGGGACCATTTTAAATTGATTCAAACCGGTCGTTTGGTCGATGGAATCCCCGAAACCAAAGCAGTATGTAAATACTGCCAACAACGACTGGCATGGCAAAGAGGCATTGGAACTACCCATCTCAATCGTCACTACAAAGCATGTGTGACCAAACATGGGTTTCTTCCAGCTGGTCAAACTCAACTACAGTTTGGTTCTCTAGGCGCCAGTGGTACTACGCCACTTTCTACATGGATGTATTCAGAGGAGGAAGCTCGAACGGGAATGGTGAAGTTTGTTGCCGCGTCTGAGTTGCCACTAGCAATAGCGGACAACCAACATTTCGTGAACTACGTCAAAACATATCTTCAGCCGAGGTACGTTGGGGTAAGTCGAAATACTCTCCGTGCTGATACAATTAAATATTTTCTTCATGCAAAACAACTATTGATAAATGATTTAGAGAAATATGGGGGTGTGAAATATTTAACTTCTGATATGTGGGAAGGGATTAATAAGAGAGGTTACATTGCTGCAACTGCACACTATATAGACCTACTTTGAGTTATGCATAAAAAAATTATTACTTTTAAAATTGTTGAGTACCCGCACAACACCCAAACTATATTTAATGCTATCATAAATATAGTTAAAGAGTATAAATGCGAGAGCAAAATTCGTTCTTTTACGTTCGACAATGCTACCGTAAATAAAGTTGTTATCGATACATTGCATAGAGTACTTCAACCCGATTTTGGTGGTTATTTATTTCATATTCGATGTGTATGTCATATTTTTAATTTAGTAGTACAAGACGGTTTAAAACATGTTAAGGATGAAATTGACCGAATTAGGAGTGCACTTATATATATCACGATTACACCTAGTCGAAAACAAGCATTTGAAGAATTTTGTTCAGAAAATGGAATGACAAATACAAAAATATTTATTACTGACGTAGGCCATAGATGGAATTCCACTTACTTATTATTAAAATCATGTTAAGGTTTCGAACATTTAATTACTGAATTTTATAACAATAGGCATGTTAGAGATGAAGACGAAACTATTTTGAATGAAATCGATTGGAATATAGTTCTTAAAATAAAAAAAAATTTGTCCACATTTTATGATTCTACAAATATATTGTCTGGCGTTTATTATCCTACAAGTTATATGATTCTTGAACGTCTTTATGCAATTGCTAGGACTTTTAAAAGATTTCAAAATGACCCCGATTTTCATGCAGTTATATATTCCATGGAATTAAAATTCAGAAAATATTGGGAAAAATTACCTATGTTATTTCCTTTAGCATGCGTCATGGACCCCCGATATAATTTATCGGGTACTAAATTTGTAATTGATAAAATTTCAAATTCTTTAACTTTTAGTATACCTATTACTTATAGGAATTTGGAAGAAACATTACGTGAAATGTACGAATTATATGTTTCACGAATGGGTACACATATTACTCGTGTACCTACATCTACTCCTCTCACTAATCCAACGGATGACGACGATGTAATTTTAGATTTATTCGAAAGCATGAACTCATATAGATTTAATTCATTTGCATATGCATGTGGTTCATCTGGTGGTAGTAGTAGTAGTTTGTCATCCACTGCATGTACTCAAACTTCGAGTAATAGTCCAAATGCGTTGCCATCTGAATTAATCGATTACTTTCGTCATACTTTGCCTACTAACAAAGAAGTTAAGAAAAATTCAGAAGAGGTAATTAAATTTTGGCGAAATAATGAACGTCGATGGCCAGTAGTTTCTGCAATGGCAAAAGATCTACTAACACCTCCTGTTAGCATTGTAGTTTCGGAGTCTGCTTTTAGTGCAGGGAAGAGGGTTCTCTCTGAGGTCAGGAGTCGACTCAAAGAAGATATTTTGGAAGCGTTAATGTGCGTGAAAGATTGGGAAGACGCTAGTTATCGAATTCAAGATCAGGGGCGGAGGCTGGGGGGGACCCGGACCCCCCCCCCCCCCCCCAAAAAAATTTTTTGACAATTTTTTTTTTTTTTTTTTATTACCATTTTGTATTGATATTAGTGTTAAAAGTAACTATCGGATATGTTCTCAAATATGGTTTTGAAAATGGATGATAACATTGAATGAGAAAGATGACATTTGAAATTAAAAACTTCAACCAATATGTTTTAATTTAAGAAATTATAGAGAAAAAATATTTATTTATGAATCCTAATAGTCGAAAATATTAGCAAGTTCACATGTCTAACAGTTCCACTACGAGTTAATATTTACAACAAATGAATGACACTTCTAAAGATCATTAATTTTTCCCTCAGTTTCACTTTCTATTTAGGGTAATAGATCTCAAAAGTCCAAAGAACAGTAAACCAACCAAGTATAAGGACGAAATTTATTTCCTCTAAGTTTTCACATCATGATCTTTCACACTCAGCTACAGTTATACAATGAAAAACACCTCTTTAAAAAATGAGCACTTGTAAAACCAATTATTTACTTAAGTAAATGCTATGAAACATAGAAAATGCATTAGAAGTGCAAGGCAACAAGGAAGAAACTCGAAAAATTTTCGGGGGCGCTGCCCCCGAACCCCCGTAAGCCCCCACTCCTTCAACTCTGGGACCCCCCTATTTCAAGAGGCTGGCTCCGCCCCTGTTCAAGATAAATATGCCGAAATTGCCTGTAACCAAGTAAGTGATATTTAATTTCACCATAATCATCACAAAATTTTATTTTCATACATTTATAATATTTTTTAAAAAATTGTACACGTAACAAGTTGTTTGTGTACAATTTTTAACTCCGCCTACTAAAAATTGAAGTAGCCGGTCCCAAACCCGGATAAAGGAGGAAGGTCTATCTTTATTTTTTTATTTATAAAAAATAAAAATGTTTTGAAAAATGTATATTTAAAAAATGGTTTATAAAATGTGTTTATACTTTACATATATATTATTTTTAAGTTTAAGTATAAAATGGTAAACAAAAAACATATTACATTATTACTCAAGTAACTCAACAAAACAATTTTTGTTCTTATTTTTTAAAAAATTATAATTTTTTTGAAAATGTATATTTAGAAATTAATCACAAAATATGTGTATATATATATATATATATATATATATATATATATCTCTTTTACAATTAAACTAGTGTGTTATGTGTATTTAAAAAAATAAAAATAAAATAAAATAAACGAGCCGAGCCGAGCGCTCGGCTCGCCGCTCGGCTCGTTTGGGCGAGCTCGGGCACGAGCCGAGCCGAAGCTCGGCTCGTTAGCTCGTGGGTAACGAGCCACGAGTTCGGCTCGTACGAGCACGAGTCGAGCTCGTCTTGGCATGGGCCGAGCCGGCTCGGCTCGGCCCATTGCCACCACGAATCCTATGGTTTTTAACTGTTATACTGTTATTGATTAAAATATTTTGAGAAAATTTACTAAGATCAAACCAAATCTTTCAAATAATTTTGAAATGTCTTTACTTGCCATTCTACATTTCAATTTTGAAATTACGAATAACTTCCATAAATAGTCATTTTCGTATAGCAACGTGCCTACAATAAGTAGAAATTATTCATCAATGGCTACACACCAGTATAACCTATGACACAATAACAACAGTAGTTTGACACAATTTTCTCACAACACTCAGTTATGACTCAGTTTTTATCAAATTTTCTTTATCTCTTTACACCTCTACACCCCTGGGTCTCTTTTGGTATCAGAGTCATAACTGAGTGTTGTGAGAAAATTGTGTCAAACTACCGTTGTTATTGTGTCATAGGTTATACTGGTGTATAGTCATGAATGTATAATGAATAGACGTTGGTCAACTCGTGTTAGCCGGAGTAGGTGTTTTGGGTGGTCCCGTTTGTAGGCTTTGGTAAAGGGTCAGTCCTACCTGTAGCATAGTGTCTACGGTGGTAAGATTACTATTTTCTTTCATTACATTCAAGCATGTCTTTTATGTCAAATTTGTTTAGTAAAGGTAATGGTTCAAAAGAAAATAATCAATAAAATGATGGAAGCATGTTAGAATACTTTCAAGAAAATAATGAAGAAATTGATCAAATTTTTGGTGCATCATCATCTGCATCCGCATCTGCATCCGAATCAAATGATATTTCAAATGAGATTAATTCAGAAGAACTTCAAATTGCTAAAATTGAACAAACTCTTCAAAATTGGACTATTTCAAAGGTAGATAAAAGTTCTATCTATAAAATAGGAAAATTCAATTTTACTCAAAGTTATGTTATCAAAACTCTGGAGCAAACTATTCCTATTAAAGAACAGATTACTTCTATCAATTTACTTTCAAAAGAGTATATCATTGCTCATAGGAAGAAATTTCAATATATTCATATTGGTCTTGTTCAAATTGCTGTTAAACCATTATTTCGACTTGGTTTAGATATTCGTGTTCTTATAACTTTAAGAGATAAAATGCTCTTAAGGTTTGAACACTCTCTACTGTCCATGCTAGAATCTAATCTCAAGAGTGGTCCAGTATTTTCAAATTGTTATCCAAAATTTTTAATTAGCCTTCAAGATGATGCTATTCTTAATGCTCTTAATTTTCGAATTCAAACAAAGAATTTTGAAGTTGATAATCGTTCAAGAGCTTTTGCTTTAATATACAGAGTATATTACAAACTCTTGACTACTCAACTCAATATTCGTGCTCTCAGATGCCCAAGAGACGAAAGTCTTTTGGTTGAAGTCAATCCACTACATTCAGATGTTATGATTCCTAAGAGAATTCCTTGGAATCTTCAAGAAAGATACTTACAATGGGATTTTGAGAACATACAAAATCCAAATCCAACTCCTACTAGAAAAAATCCTGAACAAATTATTCATTTTCTGATGAAAGTGTTAGAGTTATTGATAAGTGCATTTTGTACATTTATTCGGAGCCATTTTATTAAGCTTTTGTGTCATTTTATTATTGCATTGTGCTTAACTTGAGTTAATTTTTATCTTATTTCAGTTTTGGACCTGATTCTAAGTAATTGGGAAAGAAAGAAGGATAAATCGGCCAATTGATGGAAGTTTGGGGACCAACAAACATTTTGGTAAAAGTTGAAGCACTACAATTGAAATAATTTGATGAGGAGAACCAAGGTGTAAGAAAAGAAATGAAGAAAAGGGGCTGAAAACAAAATTTGCGAAAAAATTATAACTGGGCAACCTCCAAGGTCACCTAACCTTAAAATTTTCAACAGAACCAAGAACATTACACTGGGCGAGCTCCCCATTTTGTACTGGGAGGGCTCCTAGGCCATTTCGGGAAAAAAATTCTGGTTTCCTAATTTGAATCCAACTCTTATGGAAACAAATCTTGTGATGTATTTTTAACCTTAAGGCCATCCAAAAAAGCGGGAGAGACATTACAATACAAAGAGAACCCTAGAATACATCAAGAATAAGGATTTTGGGGCAAGGATCTCAAGAAGAGCTACAAGAATTCTCAGATTTGAAGCAAAATTATGATTTTGGTGATGTCTTCTTTCACTTTAATTTTGTATTTTCTTATTTTCTCCATGTTAGACTAGATCTATTCGTGTTAGGAGATCGATGAAATTTTCTATGTAACTTTGCATTCTAGTTTTACAATTATTGACAATTAAAACATGTTTTGAGGTTTGAATGCCTTTTATTCACTTATTTTGTTTCCATAATTATTATGCATGTGATTGTGTGAGTGTGGTGGTTTATTTCATGCATTCGACAGAAGGGGAATAGACTTGACGAGGTATTAGTCATCGTAAGGTCAGATAGGGGATAGAGATATACCTCTATACTTTGTGTAAATCTTTAAGTGATCATAAAATACATGCATTCTTGTGAATTTACATTCGTCATAGAGATATAGTCGGGTGGTTTACATGAATAGGTTCAGCAATTCTCGAGAGAGATTGTTGGATAGGTTAGGATCACTGATTCTTCAAACTAACAAGCATGTTGTCGATGTTGTAGAATTAGATTCCAAAGTGAACATTGCATGGGGATTCGTGCTCCTAGTACTTATTTGTTATTCATTAGAAATATTTACTTTCCATTAGAACTTTTGATTGCATTTTGTTAGTTGGTAAAGTTGCATATTTAATCTTTGTTTCATTACAAATCCTTATAATCATCTCAAAAATCTATAATTCGATTAAGGTTTCAGTAATTAGAATCAAATTAACTCAATCTCTGTGGGAACGATATCCGAGATTCTCAATTCTACTTTATTACTTGTTACGAACTGTACACTTGCGGTGATTTAAAACGAACAAATATTTTTGTACAACTGTTATCTTTGACAAGCCATCATCCTCTTCAAATATGTTTCAAAGAACTACTTCCTCTATATCTAATGATAGATCTAATAATGATACTTTTCAATCTGCTAGATATTCAACCTCTACTCTTATTGGAGTCAATTTCGGACCAAGAATTCCAAAACATGTTTATCAAAGTGAAACCTTTGATAAAGAAGAAGATTTGGATCCTCCTACTTCTCCTACTTTATCAGTTATGGTTCTACATTCTCAAACTGAAAGACTTGATCGTCAGTGTAATGCTATTTCTTCAAAGATTGATCGAAAAACTAAATTTAAAACTGATTAATCTCCTAAAGTTAAAAAAATTCAGACATTTAATCAAAAAATCTTTTTCGAAAGAAGAAATTAAATCTTTTTGGGATGACCATGATGAATCTCAAGAAAATATTAGTTTCTTTGAATGGACTTATTTCAAAGTTTTCAAGAAATTCCCAAAGAAAACTAAAACTACTTTCAATACAACTTCTTCAAATAAAACCTAGAAAACTCCTTCTGGAGAATGCTTTCAATCAAATACTCCTCCGTTACAAGAAATTGTTTTTCCTCATGGAACTACAGATATTATTCCTTCATCTTTCAAACAAATTCATGATGAAAGATGAGAAAATACTAGTGTCAAAACTTTTGATATAAAAAATATTCAAGCACAGAACAATTATACAAATATTGTTCTTCATTCTATGTGTTCTCAACTCAATAGAATTGAAACAAATTCTGATTCTGAAATTTCAAAAATTGACAAAGGAAAAAAAGAAACGGATAGAAGAAAAATTATCCAAACCATCCTTTTGCCATTTTCATGAAATTGATCCTCCAAAGAAATTTGATACAAAAGAAGAAGCTCTTAAAGATCTTGCCTCTCAATTTGCAAAACTCTCTACATCTTCAAAAAATATCAATACAATTGATGAAATTGAATCTTAGTTTATTGAAGAGACTAATCAACATGTCAATAAACTTCATAGTCAAAAATTTTAAAATTCAAATATTCCTGCTTATTATCCTCGAAATACTCCTCCTGATTTACTTTTCGAAGAGCAAAAGCAGAAAAAATTCAATTTTGACAGAAACTCCATAGTTGAATGATCAATATATGGATTTTCTGAATATCAAACTATTCAAGAACTTGAAAGAATGGATATTTGTTGGAATACCTATTTTAGTAAAGGAATGGATACACATCTGGCCACAAACAATATTATTTTTGGATTTACTGTACAACTCAAAAGTTGGTTGTTTAATTATCTTACTGAAAATGATAGAAAAGAAATTGCAAATACAGTTAAAAGTGATGGAACTAATGATAGTTTTGCAGGACTTGTATTCTCAATTATCAAACATTTTGTTGGAATTCCCATTGTGTAACACTCCAAATTCTAGTCACTCAAAGCGTTAAAAGTTTTCTTAATTTGAGCTCTTTAACATCAACCAAAATAAATTTCAAATAAGGGAAATTTGAAGTTTGCGTAGCAGATGAAGGATAAAAATTGTTTGACCTAGAAAACGTCGCCAAAAACTCATAAAATAATAAAGACATTTACATTTATGTAGAAACAACATATAAGAATTTAGGGTCTCGATGATAACGTTTAAAGCACGAAAAATATTTTTCAATGAAGTTGGACGGGAAACTCGGAACTTTTCCGACTTAGTTTACTAAAACAGGCATAACTTTTTCTCTAGATACTATTTTAAGGAAATTTCAAAGAATACTGTTAAAAGACTCGTAGATCTTTAAAACTCGACTGATTTCACTCAAAAACATGTACCGTAGCCCAATTTATACCATCTTCAAATTGAAGGGCAGAATATGAAATTCAACTCAGCAGTAAATAAATTTCTTGTGTTGTCAATCCAACATTTGTTAAGTATAGTTGACATGCAAAGTACAAAAAAACCAGATGAGATAAACACTAAAAACATTGTTAAGAGTGTCATATAAGCATTTATAAAAGGTTTACACAAAAGAAAATATTACTTGAACTTAAAAGCATTTCAAATCGCGTGAACACTCACCATCAAGCCATGCCACCACTATGCCTTCAATGAACCTGTAAACTTTATATGGATGAGCATCACAAGTAATACTCAATAGGAAAAACACTTAAGTAAATGGTAAAAATATAAATATATTTTCAGAAATGCAACTTTGGTTATTTGTGTCACCGTCAATTTATCAAAACGAACCGGTGATCAGTTAGCCATTTACTCTTCGGGTTTTGATAGCCCCATTCAAGTGTCATACATCATCTCTTTATCTCTTGTTTGAACCACCAAAAGGTGCTTCCATTCTCTCATAAGTAACACAATAACACATTTAATGCAATTTAAAAACACACAATTTTTTACTTCACTTACGAAAGTGTAGAAAATACCACTACCTTAAATGCTTGGAGTTTGAATAACCTTTTGTATCCAAAATAAAATTCAGCACACTCAAAGCTTCTCCTTCCGATAATTTTTAGATTCAAAGGTTTCTTTTTTATTTATGGTAAAATGCCAAAATAAATTATATATAGGTATAATTATTTGGAAGAGAAAACATGGTTAAAGGAGTTGAAATTTGAGGTTTCAAAATAAACTTATCACGTTTAAAATTAAAATGGACGGTTATAATTTCAGATTTCAAATGAATTGATGGTGGCCAATGCAGTTAACAAAGGATAGTGTTAGTGGGTGGTTAAGTATTCAAATGGGTGGACGTGCCGTTAACTCAAATGCAATGGGATTTAATTATGTGGTTAAATGGTTAGTTAGTGGAAGTAAACATGGGTTAGTGGTTATAAACATGGGATAAAATCTGGTGAGTGGAGAATATTTTAATTAAAATATACAAATTGGAAAATGAATTGATAATGGATAAGTGGGAATTTTTTTTCATTTTGCAAATCCTAACTGAAAACGAATTAGCATTGTCTTGCAATTTAAATGGTTACGCACAAGTGGATATTAAAATTTAAATGAAATGTCTAATGGAAGAAAGTTGCGTTTAGAAAAATTTAGAATACGTGGCTGAATAGATGGAAATAATTTGGAGAGCAAAATCACATTTAAAGGCTATTTGGCTTAAATAATAAGTGTATTGAATATTGATTTTAAGGACTTGACATAGATGGTAATTAATATAGAATGAGTTGTCTAAAATAGAAAATTTTGACACCTTACAAATTTTTAAGACAAGTGTACACAACTTTACTATCGTGACCAAAACTTTAATTTAATTCTTAGGAATTGCCTTAGCGACGTCATAATATAATTCGAATGATTTTCAAGTTATACAAGAAATTTTATTTGAAAATGACATAACATTTATTTTTTCAGTCGCTACACATTGATATTCAAGAAAGATATTCTCAAAGTCTTATGAATTTCAATTGTCCTACTCTTCAAGATTTTCGATAGTATAAAGATATGTTTTTAACGCATGTCTTCCTTCGAAATGACTGTGATCAAACTTTTTGGAAAGAAAGGTTTATTTTTAGACTTCCAAAACTCTATGCTGAAAAAGTCAGAAATGCGATCAAACAAAACCATCTAGAGCACTCAACTTCTTTTGAATAACTCACTTACAAATAAGTAATCAATTTTGTTAATCAAGAAGGATTAACTCTCTGTAACGATCTCAAACTAAAGGCCAAGCTAAAATCTGAACAATCTAAAGGTCGTAAAGAACTTGGATCCTTTTGCGAATAGTATGGGTTTGGAAAAATCATTCCTCCTTCAAGAATCAAAAGAAAAATCTTTTTATTCTATTCCAAGAAAAAATCTTCCCAAAAATATTTCGAAAAGAAAAGAGATTTTCAAAAGCCTTCTCCAAAGAATTTTTCGAAAATAAATTTTTTTTAAAAAAAGAACCTCAAATGCTACATGTTGGAAATGTAACAAATATGATCATTATTCAAACAAATGTCCTCTCAAGGCAAAAATTAGTAATCTTCAATGTGATGAAGATGCTAAACTTGAACTTCTCAATCTTATCAATTCTGATTTAGATACTGATAAATCAAATTCTGATATTGAGAATGTTTTTCAAAATCAAGAATATTCTAATTTTGAAGAAGACTCAAAATCATCTTCCTCATATTCTTTTCAAAATAAAGAAATTTGTGGTTGTAAAACTATAAATGTTCTTACCAAAGAAGAAGAACTTATTTAAGAAATTATCGATCAAATTTGTGATCAAAATCTCAAAAATAAGTTCATTTCTTTTTTACCTTCTACATCTTCCCAAATTGACGGAGCATTCAAAATGCAAGATGTTTTGAAACTATTTCAAAAAGAAAATGTTTCAAAATTTTTTTGTTCTGATTTAAAAATAGAAATCAAATCTATGAAATCTCAAATTTCTGATATCGAAAAACAGATGAGAGATGTTAAAAACATCTTCTCATCATTCTTTAACAGAAACTGAAAAGGTCAATGTTATTTCAAGAATTCAATTACAAAAATGGTATTGTAAAATGACCATTATTGTCAATAAAAGTTTTAAACTTCACACTAGAGTGTTAATTGATTCTGGTGCTGATCAAAATTATATTAAGGAATGACTTATCCCTACTATAACTTTAGCAGACCAATTCTTCTTAGATGTAGAAATCTGTGGGATGAGTTTTTTGATTTGTAGCCATGGTTGACATCTGTCAATATCATCAGTATTAAGTCTTGAAATAGAATATAAAAAGTAGTAATCTAAAGAGAATGTACCAATAAAATTTTAAAAGTGTTGGTGGTATAACTGGAAATGATAATAATTGCAAAGTTGATGGTTAGACTATTTATAGAAGATGAAAAACAGTTGTTTGTAATTTGAATCATATACTTAGCTGAAGTAAAAATAAAGATTGCAACGAATTTTTTACATCTATATTTGGATATATCTAGATGAAAGGTTGCAGTGATTTTTCTAAATATCTAGATGTATGTGAAGTGTATAAAGTTGGAAATTATCTTCTTGAATATTTCATTATATACTATTTTATTTTTAATTGTAGTGATGTAGTAATCGATGAAGTTAACAATAAAATGATACTAGGAAAAATTGAAGTCATATAAAATTCTTTCAGGAAATCGTGAAAACGGACACCGTGTCTGCGATGTGCAGACACTAGGGCATGGTGTCTATACATAGCAGATACATCACGGGCACGGTGTCAGCAATGTATGGACACCAGTGCAGACACCGTGTCCGCACTACGCGGAGAATTTTTTTTTGTACACAAGTGCAATTACCTTGTGTCGCCAATTAAATGAATTATTTATAATTTAAATTTATATAGAAGATAAGGAAATCTTTACACTGTGTTCACTCCGCACAGTGCAGATTGTGCGAAGTTCGGTTGGTCCGAATGAGATATTTCTATGTATACGAAGAAGTGTTTTGTGTATTACAGAGATGGATGCATCTCCCTACTTGACACGAGGTTCTCTATGGTGTATGGATATTGATGTATTTGTGCACTACAAAGAGGATTTCCATCTTAGCATGTTTTCAAGCACCATAGTGCATGGAAATGATATTCCTGTGCACCAATGCTTTACATTGTCACCATTACTATATATTTTTCGTCCAAAAAAAAAAACAATGTTAAGGGTGTGTTTGAGCCACATTATTTTGGAAGAATGTATTTTGAAATAGTAGATTGATGGAGAATGTGTAGTTGAAAAGAAGGAAAATTTATTGGTGTGATGAAAAATATTATTTTATTGAAAAATGTGTGGTTCAAAATGAGTAGAAGAATGAAAATAAAAATTTTAATGTGGATCAAACAAGGGCTAAGTTTCCAATACTTTGCAAAAAGGAAAATGTTAAGGTTGATTGTTTTTTTTTTGCCTAGTGGTTATTTACTACATTATCATACAGTTTGATATACTACATTGGGTCTCAAAGTGGGATTAAAAAGTTCTGTTTTGAGCATTTTTCAGTACATGTCTTATGTAATGAGGCATTTGTAGGAAAATGTTCCAATTGAGCATATTGGCAACTTGAAGAATGCTTCTATCATTATGAATATGGATGCTAAACCATAATAGCGAAATTGTGATAAGAGTGTATACATATAAAAAATTTCATTCATATTTTACTGTGTTTTCATACTGGTGAAGCATGACAAATATAGCACAAGACATGGCCAAAAAATATAATAACAGTACCTTCTGGAATGTCTAGGTGGTAAAATTTTAAATGACCTGACATTAGTTAACATGGTATATTTTTACTATGGTAGTTTGAAGTATGATGTAGATGTAGGTCCAAAATGTAAAAACTCTTCTTTAATGTAGAATAAAACTTTAAAAAGACTGCTTCCATCTCAATATCTTATTAGTCTTCAGAATGTAGCGATGAAGAATGACATTCAAGTGATAGAGAAACCTGCAAAAATCTGAATAGCAAAAGTAAAAAAATAAAAATGGTAAATTAAAAATAAGAAAAGTACTGTATGATAACAAATTATAATAATTTGTCAAAGATTTAGAAATATACTTACAATACATTCAAGCTTATGAATGTATAAACGAAAGGATTTCCTTATAGACAATATTTTTAGTACATCTGTCATGTGAATTGTCTATGATTGATGGTTTTTGTAGAACTTTTAAAGATGTACTTGTTTTTGCTCTTGATAGTGTTACATATAACAAACCATGACAAAAAATAGGTTCTGGAAGATATAAATCAATAAAATCAAGTGTTTGACTTTGAGCTTTAGTTATTATCATTGCAAAACACAACCTAATTGGAAATTGAGTTCTCTTAAATAGAATTGAATTTCGATCATTTTTAAGTGGTATAAAAGGAATTCTTGGTAAGAAAATAAATTTTCCTTGATATTCACCAATTATGATTTCAGCAAGAATTACATTTTTCTGAAATTTTCGATACGTAAGGCGTGTTCCATTATATAAACCTTTAGAAGAGTTGATGTTTCGCAATAATATTACATGACAATTTAATTTAAGGTTTAATTCATGTGGTGGAATACCGTTTGGTGTCAATGTATTCAAAAATATTTCTTGTAAACTTTGTTCTGATGTGTCGATTGCTTCATCAAAACTATAATATGTGAGAATTTCACCTGAAATTTGTTCAAGTAAAATTTTGTTAATATGATCAACAAATTCGTTTGTTGGTGTAAGAATAACTCGATTTGCCATATGATGTAAATTGTCAACAGAAGCCTCTATGTTTGGAAATACATGATGTATCAAAATTTTTAAAGATGTAATTTCATCTTCAAATGGTACAATTATACTATTAGGAAGCATAATACATTTACAAGTATGTTCTTCCTCTGTTCCATCTCCAATCCTAATTAAGTATTCACATAATATAGGATCTAACTTTGCTCTCATATTTTGAACCAATGGTAAATGTATACATGAAGGCCATAAATCTGAAAAAACCAAGCTAACTTTCATTATATCTTTTTCTTTTTTCCTTTTGGTACTACTGGTAAAACTTGACGAAAATCTCCTCAAAAATCTATCACTTTCCCACCAAAAGGTAAAATAGTATCGATAATATCTCTAAGCATTTTATCTATAGTTTCAATAGCACAACAATTTACCATAGGTGCTTCATCCCAAATTATTAACCTATACATTTTTAACAAGCTCCTAAAGCTGATTACTTGCTAATAGAGCAATCTATTTCACCAATAGTTTCTAAATGAATTTTAAATTTTGAATGAGTTGTACGTCCTCCAGGAAACAGAGATTCAACAACTATAGATGATGCAGTTGCTAAAGCAATGAAATTTTGATTTCTTACATTAGTTAGAAGTACTTTATATAAAAAAGTCTTACATGTCCCCCATGAACCATCAATGAAGAAAGTACCACTTGATTTATCTTTTATTTTTCCATAATAATATCAGATGCAAATCGTTGTTCTCTATTTACTATTTTTATAGAAGGAAGTTGCTCTTCAGTGCCAAAATTGATTGTTTCCTCTGCAATCATTCTTGTCAATTTTTCAGTTTCATTTACACTTACAAAGAATGGAACTATTCCATATTCATTTATGTTTTTGCCTAATGATTCTAATATAGAATTAATGTCTTCTAAACATTTTATTTCAGCAGCTTCAGATGTATTTTGATGTACATAATCATCAATCATATAGGATTTAAATTTATTCCATAATAGTTTTGGATCATTAGGACTACAACATTAAAAGTGTAGCAAATATGCGTCTTAAAGAAGTAGGCATTTCGTACAAAATAGTTTCAAAAAAACATTCTATACAGTGATTATTACCAATTAGGAGACCATGTAAAAGTGTTGCTTCTCGATATGTAATAGCAGTTCTTCCATTTGAAGTTTGTAACTATCAAATGATGTTGGACCTCTGATATGATTAAGAAGAATACGAAGGAAATAACATTCTCCCTCAAATGGATTAACTATCGCAATTCTTCCTATAATAATATGTTGCTTTCTGGGTGTCCAAATTTTTTTACTTGCATTCCACAAAATAAGTTGGAAAATTTCAATATAATAATGTTCGGGCAAATTCGTTAGATCGATGCATCTGAAAAAATTCAGTTAACATCGTTCTTCTCGTAGACTCATTTCCAATAATATTAGATAAATTATCTTTATTATTATATGTTACTTGTTGATGATTCTCAATGCATAATTGTAAAGCATAAATAGTAGGATACATCTATGATAAATTAAAAGAAAAAATTCTTCACATAACTTCAGGTGGAGATATTCATTTAATTAATTGATAAGCATAAATTTCATCTATATATGTATTCATTTTATTTTTGTCAACGAAAAAATTAATAAAATCATGTCCTTTATACATGTATCTGTATAAATATTTTACCGCTTTAATAGAAGAACATACTTCAACGTTAATACGACGGTCAAATTTTGCACTTAAATAAGGATTGTATGGTATTACCCATCAATTGTCTAACATTTGACCTCTAACTTTAATAGAAATATCATTATTAGAACGTTTATATAATGGGTATGAGTTATCGTCAAATATAGTACTATTATAATAATCTTTAGGATATTTATTTTTACAATAATTATTCGCTAACATACATACATTTTTTGGATTTAAATTTCCACATCGACCGTGCATATTGTGTTTTATAATAACAACATGAAGATATGTGTAAGTATTTTCACAGGGAATTTCACATGACACTATCCTATCAACTTAACCAATAGAAGAAATCTTATAAGCAGAATTAAAAATCAATAATAGATGTGCATGAGAGAGGCCTCTTTTTTGAAACTCAATCATATATATATATGAGCAACAACATGGCTAAAATATTTTCTTTGTATAAATCGTTTTTTAACTCTTCTAATTTTGCTCTGAATATACGTACAACTAAATCTGATTGATTTTGGATTTCATTATTATGTTTTAATTCTTAATTTCTGCTCAATTTGGATTACATGTTATAGTAAAAAATATATCAGATTTTTCATAACATTGTACAATAGCCATTGCATCTAAATATCTCCTTAACATATCTCTAGGACCATATGTAAAGCTTTGTGGTAGAACAATTTTTTTCTAATTTTATACCCTCTTGTTTCCTCATGTTGAACTCTATCTATAATACCTTGATAAAGTTCAGCTCGAATTTATTTTTGATTGTTACATAAATAATCTAATCTAGTAGTTTCAATTTTAACATACATGTCTACAACATATTATTGAAATAGTCTACCGGCAAGAGTAAAACACACTTACCAGAATGTCCGATTTGTAACTTGTATGAATAATATTCATGACATGAGACTTGAAATCGTTGCTTTCTTTCATTAGGCACTGCATAAAACGTAAGATAGTGATGTTATATGGATTTAGATTATTTAACTTTATATATAAAAAAAGAGTATAAAAAAGTATGTTAATAAACCTGTAGCCTCTTTTTCAATACTCTCCGTTGCAGAATTTACTGTGGTCCCAAAAGCAATTTGAGTAGGTAAAATTTGAGTTTGAGAAGATGGGTTTTTATATTTATGAATACTTTCATGCCAACCAGATTCTCCGAATGGAAAAAGTAAAGGATATTGCAAAGGGTCATAACAACCGTAATAATAATGAACTATATGTGAATCACCAGAATGACCATAGATAGTAATATCACGAATACGAATATTTGCATTTTCATCATTCTCAACCCATACATCAGCTACTTGAGATGCTTAATGAGCATTGAAAACTCTTTGATCAAGTCCTGGATCACATTTTATTTGTATTTGACAGTTATCCAAATTGATCATATCACTTGAAGATCTAAAAAATCTAGTATATGGATTAACTTTAAGGATTTTCATTAAAATAATCAAAGTAGATTGGACAAAATTTGCTGACATTTTCATACGATTTTGAAATTCATTATCTGTATCATAAAAATATAACTGCATATAAGTAGGGTATTATTTTTTGGTAATAGTTGATTTACATAATGGTACACTTGTCCTTGAACTCTAAATGTATAAATACATTTGTATGATTTAAAGAGCTTTTTATCGTATTTAATACAAAATGAAGTGAAGATGAAATAATTATTATATTCACGGGAAAGTTTTTTTGAATTCCATACATGTAACTTTATTAGATGTAAATAGATCATACAATTCATAGGTGAATCAAGTATAAGAAGTTTAACTTTTTCATCACAACTAAAAAATCATTTAGTTTGTCTGTAAAATTTTCGTGCACTACAATATTGACATGAGGTAGATATAGGTAATAGATATGGATTGGTTCGTATATTCGATAAGTCAAAACTTCCTTCTAATTTAGAATGAAGCTGATTAGTTGATTCCTGATTTGGAGTAGAGGCATCGAAATCAAGACGTGTAGAAACTGAATTATTATTTTCAGATAACATAGAATTATGTATCCTTTTACGATAATCAATACGTGGAGTTTGAGTTTGTTTCATCCTATCTACTTGCCTTCGATTTTGTTGGTGGGAAATGGAAACTCTATATAACTCTCTTGGAACGTGGGAAGTACTTAGAGTGTGGGAAGTACTTTCAACGTGTGGACTGATCTGTTCAATAACAGACATATCCAAATCCATATGGAGGAAATATTCACCTTTAAATAGAAGAAAAAATTGTTTTGTAGTGAATGTAAGTAATAATAATATTAATAATAGGTACAAGTTACTAAAATTAAAGCAATTCATGATGGACTTCATATAAATGATCTAAAGCTGAAAATAATAAAAATGTAAACCTCCTATTTATATACAAGATCCAAGAAATAGGACTTGAAATAAACCCACGAAAACTCAACAATACTTACGAATGTATATACAGAATGACAAGGTTAAAGCGAGTTTTGTATCAAAAAATCCACCCTCATAAAATATCAAAATAACTCAAAAATCCAATATTTCTATCTTCCAACATAAAATATTATGAGGAAAAAGAATAAAATTCCTTAGCATTAATAATTACCATTAGTGTTGGGGAAAAAAAAACTCTTCGTGATGTGCAGACATCCGGGCATGATGTCTGCATATTGCGGACACCACGCTCCGCACTATGCGAAGATATGCTCCGCATAGTGTGGAGCAAGCTCTATACGGAGGCGGAGCTTGACGGAACTTGCTCCGTACTATGTGGAGTATGCCTTTGCACAAGTGCGAACTGACCCACATAGTTTTTTCCTTTTTGTGTATTTATTTTATGTAATATAAATATGAAAATGAGCAAATTATTTAAATTAATTATCTATATTTTTTTGGGTTAATTTCACAAATGGTCACTGAAGTTACCTGAAAATTTCAAAATGGTCACTGAAGTTTGAAATTTTTTTCAAAACGGTCACTAAATTTTCAGATTTTGTGGCCAAGTTTGAGACAATTTTTCGGCAAGATTCGGCCAGAATAAATCCACGAAGTTGGCAACCGAAAATTGTGAAAATCTATCAAGATTTTCAGATTTTTTGGACAAGTTTGAGGTAATTTTTCGACAACTTCCGACCACTAAAACTGCCGATTTCGGATACCGTTGGAAAGCTCACGATGTCGTCTTCAATTACCACCAAAAATCTCCCCAAAACTCCAAGTGATTCAACCGGAATAAACCCACGAAGTCAGCTACCCAAACTGGGCAAAAAGTCCGAAAATCTGCCCAGTTTGGGTAGCTGACTTCGTGGATTTATTCCGGCCGAATCGTATGGAGTTTTGGGGGGATTTTTGGTGATAATTGAAGAGGACATCGATGGCTTTCCAACGGTATTCGAAATCAGCAGTTTTGGTGGTCGAAAGTTGTCGAAAAATTGCCTCAAACTTGCCCAAAAAATCTAAAAATTTGGACAGATTGTCACAATTTTCGGTTGTCAACTTCGTGAGTTTATTCCGGCCGAATCACTTAGAGTTTTGGGGCGATTTTTGGTGGTAATTGAAGAGGACATCGTGGGCTTTCCAATGGTATCCGAAATCGATGGTTTTGGTGGTCGGAAGTTGCCGAAAAATTGTCTCAAACTTGGCAAAAAAATCTGAAAATTCAGTGACCGTTTTGAAAGAAATTTCAAACTTCAGTGACCGTTTCTGAAACTTTGAAACTTCAGTGACCGTTTTGAAACTTTCAGGTAACTTCAGTGACCATTTGTGAAATTAACCCATATTTTTTTCCATTTGTCAGTTAGCACACCAAGTTGACACCAAATGGTGTACCCTAACCTTGATCCTAACCCAAGGGAATTACGAATACCAAATGACAACATATCTAGTGTGTACACATCAGTGTCATTATTTTTATTTATTTCTTCTTACGCTACATGTTGTTAATATTTTCCCTTGGTGTGCCAGGACAAATACCACGTGTAGACACCAGCATCTGGTGTCTGCACACCAGGCATATGCTACAATGCATTTGTGTACGCAAAGAGCCCAAGTTTTTTTTACCCAATAATATTTTCATTGAACTTATGTTACATCTTATTATGAACTGTTTTATAAGTGTTGTAAAATTAATATTTAAATATGTGTGAGTGTTAATTAATTTATAATTAATACCAATGAATGTATACGTAACAATGAATATTAAATCATTTATTTAATTTCTAATTAAGTAAATCTGGATGTTAATTAGCTTACATTGACGCGATAATGAAATGCATTCTTAAATGTGAAATTCTAAATAACTTGTAATTATAATTAATAACACTGAAATAAATAAAAATGAAGATGAATATTAATTCAATGAATTTGAATGTTAATTAATTGAGAATTAATAATACGGAATTTACATAGTAATGCAAGCACATGAGTGAAATGAAAAATAAATTAAATATATATTGAACAATTAAAAGTAATGTATTATTGAAATAATTAAATTATAGTATGGCTAGAATCGTTCAAAAAAAAAAATTCTCACTTAACGTGATATTTAATATATTATAGATTTATATTTATTAATTCCTTTTTATTAATTCATAATTTTTCCCAGACAAATCATCAATTTAATACGGTATCGTTAAGTTGAAAATCCCGATTGTAATTTTCACTTAAAAGTAAAAAGAAAGCACAAACACAAAATAAGGCAAAATGCATAGATATTCTTAAAAGTAATTCGTAAAGAGATAGATGAAATGTGAAAAAAAGAGTGGAGAATGTTTTTTCTATTTGATTGAATTTTTTATCCAATCATATTCCACCATATATGCATATATATGTACCATATTCTTAAAGAGTAATTATATGTAGCCCCACTAGGGATACAATCACAATCTAAATAGCTCTAAAGGATAGGTTAAATGCAATGAGAAATTAAATAAATGATTTATCATGTAATATCACATTAACGCTACCTAAATTGAAGTCGTAATCCCAATATGACTAAATAACATTACTCCTTCTTGAAGGTCCCCCAACAAAATTGAGTACCCAGCTTCAACTCCAAATCACAATGCAAAAACCCTAATCAATAGTCCCATCATTTTACTACTACTACTACTTTATTCCGTAGAGCCACTAAATTATACTTAATTTTTAGCTCGCTCTCTCTCTCTCTCTCTCTCTCTCGCGAAAAACTGTAAAATTGTTGATAAATGTGGTTCTCCTCTTCCACTACCGATCGTGCAAATGGCTTAAAACCTACAAGATGTGACGAGGTTTTTCTTTTGTGGCCAGTGATGAAGATCATATTTGAATTTAGTGAGGACTTAGTCTAATAAAAAAAACATTCAAATACCAAATATAATAATATTAAAAAAAATTTAAAAATCTCAAAATCTCAAAATCTAAGCAAAAAATATAGAGGAAATTAGGCTGTGTACTCTAAAAAATTGACAAATTAGATTTATGCACTTAAAACAAATTAAAACCTCTACCAACCATAGTTAATACTCCCTAATTCCCCCTAGTTCAAATTAAATCCTAATTTTTATCTTAAATATTCAATTTCAAGACCATTAAATTTACATTTCATTTGAGTTCTGCGGATGGAGAACATGCAATTTGCAGAAGAACTCGTTAGAGAATTTATGGTATTCATAGGATTTACAGAAACTCTCCAATCTTTTGGAAAAGAGCTGGGAACTAATATTGACAAGGAATTTGAAGTCAATAAGATTTTAGATTTGTTCTTCTCTGTTTACATCCTCAAATTTGAGGATGAAAAGTCGATTGATTTGCTCAGTTTCTTCAAGCGATGTTTTTCTCATTCTGATTTTGCACTATTCACTACACTGTGGAGATTAGAGCAGCCTATTCTGCAGTATTATATTGTTAATGCAATAAAGTATGGAAAGAAAGACAGTGATGGAGTTTTTAGGATAATTGTGAATCACTTGTTGATGAGAGATCAAAAATTGGAGTTCATGGTTCGGTGGGTCTTTTTGTCCCTGGTTATTTGATTAATTTCTTCTTTTCCCAAGTCATTTACAATTTCTCTTCATTTCTTCTACATGTATCTTGCACGCTCTATAATCTAAAGAAAGAAGTTTAATTTCTGAGTTTATTCCTTACAATTGGAAATGGAGGATGGTGATGAGATTGATGTTATGCTGCACTAGACTAGAGGCTCTGCTGTTTAGTTGGTTACCGAGGAATGCTAAGCCATGTCTAATTGTTTAAGTTTTTATTAACCTTATCCCCGAGTTTTTGTATTATTACTAGTATATTGGTCTTAAGAATCCCACTTTCTTCCATTTCTTTGTGTTGGCTTCAACTAAACTTGTCGTGTCTGTTTTGTTTTTTTATTGGTGTCATGTCAGTTTTTTTAGCATTTGTTGCTTTTTAAAAATCTTGTCGCTTTTTTTTATGAAAAATTCTTGTTGTCCAGGCCAATAGCAAACCTATTCAAAAACAGGGAATAAAAAATTAAGGTGAAATTACTATTATACCCTTATTTCGCCATTTTATCCCTATTTTGCCATTTTAACCATTTTTCCGCTTTTAACACCCATAATTGGTATCAGAGCCTAGTAACGAAACTGAAGAAAAATTTTAGAACTTAAATAATATATTTTATAATGAATAGAAAAGATAAAATGATTTTAGAAGAATTACAAAATATTAATATTTTAACTAATACTAATAGACTTAAATTACAAGATTTAGCGATAAATTTAAGTACTAAATATAAAACTTTAAGTGAAGAAATACAACAAATAAATAATTCTCAACAATTAGCAGAAATAAAAAATAAAGGATTACAAATTTTAATAGATGAATTTTCCGAACATGAAGAAGAAGACGTTATAATAAATCAATTTTTAGACCAATATGATAATTATGCTCAACCTTTAGAAAAAATGGATATTATAAATCAAGATGTTTTAACTCATATAATAAATATCGAATACAATTTAGAAATTGTTAATGACAATATTAAAATATGACCAAAAATCTTATATAAACAAATTGAATCAAAATTAAAAGAATCAAAACTAAAAAGAGATTCTTGTATAACAATTGAACCACCTTTACCAGCTTATGTTATAGAAGAATTAGAAAATAAATTCTTTGAAGCCACTGGAGAAGAATTAGAAGTCTATAAACAAAGTTTAGAACAATTAGCTATTCAAACCGAGAATATTTATATGAATGATCCTCCGCCCAAAGAAGAAACTACTGAAATTAATACTCCACCTCTAAATCAACAAGTTGAAACTCAACCTTTAGTCGGAGAGACAAGTAGAACTAATATTACTACAGATTGGACACAAGTCGAATCTGATGACTGGAATCTAGAATGGATAAAAGAACATGGAATAACTGAAGAACGAGAAGGTTACAATTTTAGAAAAGGACCCAATATTATGTCAACTAAGCATATACATCTTAGAGATAATAATCCAGTTAAATTATTTACTGAACCAATCCCTACAACAGGAATTTGGTTAGATGTTGATGATAGCAATAATAAAAGTGAAATTATTGACTCGTGGGCAAAAGCTACTGATTTAGCTGTTGCTTTTCATAAATGGAATACAACTCAAGCTTATAACTTTTTAATCCATACATTTAGAGGAATTACTTCAGATATCTGGAGGAGAACTTCTGAAGAAACTAAAAATAAAATTAAATATGGAGAAAAATTTACAACTACTATAGATAGTAATGAAAGTTTAGATGCTGAAAATTTTAAAGAAGTTTTAAAACGAATGGAAAATTTCTTTAGACATTTACTCTTAGGAGAAGTAATACCAGAAACAAAAATAGATATGATCACTCAAGAATCCTTACAAGCTGAAAGAGAAATGGAATTATTGAAAATCTGTGATATGTGCGAATTAAACGAATATACCAAGAAATTTGAAAAGATATATATTAAAGCTTCAAAATCCATAAAAGAATGGAATTTATCAGAGGAAGATATAAAATTATTAAATAGATATTTTCTTAAACTACCTTGGCCATGGGGTCAAAAATTATTTGAAGATTACCAAACTTATTGGAATAAAATAGAATGGGAAGATCCTAACCGAAAAGCTGATACCTTAGGAATGAGAACTTCATTCGCCAAAAGAAAAATATCTGAATGGTGTAGAAAATCTATGTATCAACACCTATTTAGAAAACATGGTAAGAAAGCAAGTTTATGCTGTTATGGAGAAATAGCAGCAGTACCACAATTTGGTTGTCACCAACCGCCTAGGAAACCATATTATAAAAAGAAATTTAAGAAATATCTTAAACCATGGAAGAGAAATAAAGGATTTAAAAGCCACAAGAGATATTTTAAGAAAAAGAAACCTTGGAAAAAGGAATATAACCAACATAAGAAACCTCAGAAAAAATCTAAAGAAGAATTCTATAAAAAATGTAAATGTTTTACATGTAATGAAATATGACATATATCTCCCAATTGTCCTAATAAGAATAAAAGAGAAAATGTTAAAGCCATTAGGATAATGGACGAAATAGAATCTGACTCAGATTATGAGATAATCGAAAACTTAGATGAATTATCAGAAACAGACTCAATATATGAGTTAGATATAGAAGAAATTGAAGAACCAGAATTTGAACAAATCTATATGAATCAAGAAATTATAGATACTATTGAAACCAACTTAGATAACGAAGAAGGAACTTCACAAACAGTTGTGTTTGATGAAGAAAGATATGGAGCCATAAAAGAAAAACAAATATCTTTAAAAGATAAAGATGTTTTTGTTAGACCAATATTACCTTGGTTTAATAAAACTATATATATTGCTAAATATGATGAAGTACCTATTAACATCGAAAACGTTAAAGGCAACACTACTATACCCCTAATAACTAAAGAATGGATTAATAGAGAATTAGCAAAAATAAATAGATCCACTAGAGAAAGACTAAAGAACATAGTAATTGGAGGAATCCAAATAATGATCAAAGGATATTTTAGAGAAGGAATGGATATTCCTATACAAATGTATTTAATGGATAATAGAATACTTCATGATCCTATGGATGCTCTATTAGGAGTTGTCTCTGGAAATCTAGTATATAAGAAAATTATATTTACTATAAGACCTGGATTTGCCATGTCTCTATTAGATGAAAATTTAAGTATGGGATTAAATCTATATCATAGAATTGATAGATTAATTATGCCACCAAGAAGTAAAGCTGTAACATTACATTGTAAAGCTTTATATGCCTTTACAACTACGCACCAAAAGGAAATCACTAAAGTCTCAGGAGAATTTATACAAATTCATGAAGATTTTAGAGACCTAGCACAATTTACACCACCAAGAATATTAAGTAATAATAACATTTCATTACCACAAGACATATTACTTGATTTTCATCAACAATCTAGAAGAATAGATAATAATGCAGGAAATCAAGGATTAATTACCTTGAATACCTCTGGACAACTTATAGCCAGAATGCCTAGTAGAAGAATAGAAAGAAGTATTAGTACTAGAGAACTCTCAAGTTCTAGTAGAACCTCTACAAGCAGAAATTACCCAACAATGCCTAGAAATAGCATTGATATTGACCTTAGAAAAAGTGAGGAAGATAATTTCCTTATCTTAACAGAATATATTAATAATCAAAATAACTACGAAGAAATTATAGCCCTTGTTAATACAGGAGCAAGTACCAGTCATATAAGAGCAGACTTAGTTAATCATTTATTAGAAGAAAATTTACCACAAGGAATAACTCTTACAGATTATCATGGAATTAAATATGAAATTAAAACTTTTGTTAATCTAGAACTAAGTTTTACAGATATAGAAGGAGAACAATTTAAACTAAATCTTAAAATTCATAAAGATTATAGGAAAGGAAAAGATACTAGTCCAATATTATTAGGAATGAATTTTCTTGAAAAAGTCTCACCATTCTATATCCAGAAGAATAAATTACAAATAACTATAGAAGGAAAACAAAAAATAATTTCTAGGATTAATAAAAATAAAGAACCAATTTATATGATACAAGGAATTAGATCAATTAAAACTAGTATACTTAGTCCATATATTGAGATAACTCTCAAATTACCAGATTACTGTATGATAAAATTTCATGCTATACTTGATACTGGATCAGGTATTTGCTTATGCAAAAGATATGTGTTCCCAGAACATTATTATAAAAGAGATTATAAGAAAACAACTTATGGACAAACAGCCAGTAATATTGTAGAAATCTATAGAGATTTTGTAGAAAATGTTCCTATAATTATAGGAAATAGAGAATGTTTTATACCTCGAATATATGCAACAGATAAAATCGGATGTGATATCCTTTTAGGAGAAAATTTTATCTACACATATAGCCCTTTTACACAATATAAAGATAGTTTTGAATTTACAACACCTTGTAATCACAGAATTAAAACACCCAAAATCTATAAAGCCATTGGAATTGCACATCAACCAATTCACCATAAACCAAGACATCAGAGTTCTGCAGGTAATCGTGGTGGATGTTATACAGAAATTAATCAAAAACAAAAAATCCCAGTACTAGGAATTAGCAATTTAGAAGAAGAATTAGAAAATATTAAATCAGAATTAAAAGAATGTTATCATGAACATCCCTTAGCTAAATGGGATAAAGATAAACCTATGGCAACCATTGAACTAAAAGACCCAGATGCAAAAATATCAGGAAAACAATTTCCTTATAGCGAAGAAGATAAAAGAGAATTTGAAATGCAAATTAAAGAACTCTTACAATTAGGAGTTATAAAAGAATCAACTAGTCCATATAATAGTCCAGCATTTATGGTTAGAAACCATAGTGAAATTAAAAGAGGAAAAGCTAGAATGGTAATTGATTATAGAGATTTAAACTCTAAAACTATACCAAATAGTTATAAATTACCAATAAAAGAATTGTTAATAAAACAAATACAAGGAAGTAAAATATACTCTAAATTTGACTGTAAATCTGGATATTGGCAAATAAAACTAGATGAAGCATCAAAACCTTTAACTAGTTTTACTACCCCTAATCCATTAGGACAATTCGAATGGAATGTTATGCCATTTGGATTAATGAATGCACCAGCAATATTTCAACAAAGAATGGATAAGATTATCAGACCAATAAAGAACTTCTGCATTGTTTATGTAGATGATATTCTTATTCATAGTAAAAATCTAAAAGAACATATTGAACACCTTAAGAAATTCAACTATATAGCTAAAAAATATGGATTAGCCTTATCAGAAAGAAAAGCAGAAATAGCTAAGACTGAAATTGAATTCTTAGGATACATTTTTACTGAAGAAAAAATACTTCAACAACCTCATATTGGGAAGAAGATTATTGATTTTCCAGAAGAAATTAGAGATAAGAAAGAATTACAAAGCTTTATTGGATTATTAAATTATTCTGAGAAATTTATTAAAAACTGTGCAAAATACAAAGTCCACTTTACCAAAAAACTCAAAAAAGGAATCGAATGGAAATGGACACAAGAAGATATAGAAATGATAAATAAAATTAAAAGAATATGCAAAAATCTACCAGAATTAAATATTCCAAATGATGACGATTTCTTTATTCTAGAAACTGATGCATCTTTATTACATTGGGGAGCAATCCTCAAAAGAAAAGAAAATCATAAAGAATTTCTTTGTAATTCCTTATGTAAATGCCCAGAAGAGCTTGTTGCTTATACTTCAGGTACATTCAAAGATGCCGAGACAAGGTATGATATCAATCGTAAAGAATGTTTAGCCGTTAAGAAAGGAGTAGCAAAATTTGAACCTTATTTGCGACCTAAGAAATTTCTTATTAGAACAGATAATACTCAGGTAAAACCATTATTGACAAATAAACTTGGAACAAGTGCAGCTGAAAGGCCACTTATTAGAATGCAAATGTGGTTTGCACCATTTAAATTTGATATTGTCCATATTAAAGGAAAAGACAATTTTATTCCAGATTTTTTAACCAGGAATGGAGCAAATCAGGAAGGAATTAGAGACATTGAAGTTCGAAATGAATATGAAGATTGCTGCTATGGAGTCCAAGATTACACTAATAGAAATGGCTGCTGTCAAGCCGATATCTGAGAAAGCCAATAAGGCTATATTATCTGAAGGCCCTAGTGCCAATAAATCTGAAGGCCTCAGTGCCAATATTGAAGAAGAAGCATTTAAGCTTCATAAATTATCAGTCCAAGAGAATACTACTTTGTCTCCCTCACAGGAGAAAAAATTAACAAAGGAAAGTATCTCTATACCAGAGCTAGATCGCTCAAATATCATCAAGGCCTGTAACACTCCCAGTGTTATGGATATCAAAAGTAAAAATGATTTTATTTTAGCATATGTACTGTTCAATCTAGCCTGTTGCTGGTTTACCAGTATTGGAGGTTGGATGAAAACCTTGACATATGGAACTTATAACAAAGTAAATTTATATCCAGGAGCCCCAGCCTATTGGGTTCGTACTCTTTTTGAAATGGGAAATATAATTTGTATTTACCCATCAGAATCTTTAAAGGAAATTTCGATGCTACCAAAAGAGGTAGTACGAGCTATTGAAAGATATTGCCAAGTTCTTAAACACAAGAACATATACATCAGATTTTTCTCTGCTTGTCCCGAATGGGATAATGAAGAAGATAAGTTGCTACCAGTTAGCCATGTTATTAGAATTGCCACTACTTCCAAGCATCTCCAGCCTGAGAAGAGTGAAATCCACGAAACTACACCAGAAGATGTCATCAATATGATAACTTTTCGTAGAGCAAAGGGATATAAAGAACAGTTTGAGCATCTCCAGAAAATTATTGAAGAAAATCAGAAAATTTGGGTGTATGAGTCACAAGACCATTTGATTTACAGCAAGGCTGTGGCACCCACTAAGCAAGAAGATTGGCACTATCTTGATACATGGTGTGATCATATTTTTGGAGGAGACGCTAGTGGAACGAAGAAGACAAAAAATGAGCTGTGTAAACAGTTTTGGCGTTATCCAAACCATAAGTGTGAATGCTGTAGCAATGAAGAAGATGGCTCACCAATTTCACTAGATCCAGAGGAATTTCCGGATGAGTGGTTTGAGTCTCATATGGAAAAGTAATGGACCCTCTTTATCATTACTTTATCAAAGTCACTTTGATAAAGAAAAACTGTGGGGTTTCACTTGCATTATTTTCCATATTAAGACAAACAACTTTAGGCCACAGTAAGATTCTCATTATCTTACACAGTAACACAACAATAATGAAGGACAGCCATAGAGCTTTTTCGAGTCTATAAAAGGAAGACTAATTCTCAGAAGAAGGCAATCCATCCTTAAGCAAAAAATTTATTTCTATCTCGTTTTCCAATCTTGTAGCCATTTCAGTTTCTCTCTTTCATTTGAAGCTTGTAATAAGGTAATCTCTATGGAGTTCTAAACTCTTTAGAGAGAGTACCAAGAGTGTAGCCAAGATATGTATGTATACTCTTTTATAAGAGATATTAGTGTGATGTGTTTATGAAATCAAAGTTGTTTGAAAACACTGTTTTCTTATTCTTATTATATTCCCAAAAGCTTTTATCTCACTTATACTCCAACGATGAAAACCTTGAGGGTTAGTGCAAGTATCTTGTTGCCATGTTGCCGTGTAGAGGCGTTTTAGGCGTTGTTAGAGAAAGCCATGAGAACCCTGTTACCATTCAAGGTGATGTTTTAACTAGGAGTTGAAAGGAAAACTGTGATTCCGTGTGATCCACTGTGAGATATGCAAAAGAGTTAGAGAGAAAACCAATAAGAGTGCGGAAGTCGTGTTGGACCATAACCCACTTTCTTAAACTCAAACAACACCGATCACTTATATCTGAGTATACAAACATATGGGAGCAAGCTCGAGGGAAATCTCATTGATATTATTCTGCAATTACTTTCAGCTTCATTACTGTAAGATCTTTCTTATTTATGTTAATTACCCGTATTAATATTTGCACTCCTGCTATTTATTATGTTTTAGTTAATTGTATTCAAAAATTAGAAGTTAACTGTGAGAGAGAAAGAGAAAAAATTAAATCATATTATAATGTGCTAGATTATTTTCTGAAATTTAATAGAAATATACCTGTGTCTTTAACAGAAAATATTGTTATAATTAATAGAGAAATTAATAAACTAGAAAATAAAATTAGAACACTAAAAGAATGTTTTGATAAAAAATATATAGATAAATACGAGCATAATTGGCTTTTTCATTTATTAGGAGAGATAAACCAAAATAATCCTATATTAGGAATAAAAAACCTTGATTTAAACTAAAGTATAAAGGAATGATAATTGTGACTTTTTATCAAGAGAATATATCTTGCCACGTGTACCTGTTTTCTAGTTGGGATTTAACTCCCTGGACGTGTAGCACTACTCTTTTTTTATTGATTGTCATTTTTTTTTTCACTTTTGAGTGTTCTTCACTTTTTTTAAATTGTATGTTACTTTTTGAGGGACAAACATCATTTTTTACTAAAAGTTACATTGTGTGACTTTTTAATTAAAAAATGACATTTAATTTTAAAAGTGACATTGTATGTTTCAATTTTGGATTCAGAGTCACATAAAGAATGGTGGTCCGACGTGGTGGAGGAAACGACTGAGGTAGTAACGATGATTGAGTAGTCGAATTTTACTTTGAATCTTTGCAAACTTTATGAAGTCCTCAACTTTGACCACCATTTCATGTGCTTCCATGTTAAGCACTCCAGGTTTGTAACTTTTGATGTGTTTCGAAGGAAACACCCCTCGTTCCATTGACGTATGATTTATAACAATTGAACTCTTGATTGTACCCAATATAACTTTAACAACGACTATAACAATCTAGTCATTGAAATATTCGGGATTAGACAAAATCCTTTGGGGTGATGGGAACACCTTGACTTTCCAAGAGAATCAAAAAGCATTGGTTGGACAAGTGACTTCTGCATGTAATATAATGACGGTGGTGGTGGTGGTGGTAATGATGTGGTTGAATTTGCTTAAAATGATATAGTTTAATGTTTTGATTGGTATTTTGTTATTTTTTTAGTGCTTGTAACTTTTTTCGAAATTTCTATCACTTTTTTATTGTTTATTACTTTTGTAATTTCTATAACTTTTTAAAGTGACAAACGCAGGTTTTCATTGATGATGTCGCTCTTTTTTAAGTGTTTGTCACTTTTTAAAATTGTTGTCACTTTAGAGTGTTTATCACATTTTTGAATACTACTTGTCACTTTTTCTTCTTTCACCTTTTTGAAATTTTTTTCACTTTATATTATTTTTTATTTTTTAAAAATTTATGTCACTTTTTTTAGTGACAAATATAGGTTTTGATGGGTGTGTTTGTCACTTTTTTCTATCCCTTTTTTTTTTTTTTTTTTTTTGAAATTTTCTCACTTTTTATTGTTTGTTACTTTTAAAAAAACTTCTATTACTTTTTTGGGTGACAAACATAGGTTTTGATTGATATTGTCATTTTTTTAATATTTGTCACTTTTTTTTTCATCTGTCACATTTTTATTATTTGTTATTTTTTTCTAAATTTCTGTAACTTTTTTGAGTTACAAACATTAATAAAATGACATTGTATGTCACTTTTTAATAAAATTATGACATTTAATTTTGTATAGTATTATAAGGTTTGAATTTATATTCATATTTAAACTTTGAAAATATAAATACAAATATGAATGAGAAAAGTAATATTTTATATCACTTCTTTTAAGAAGGTTGCAATCAATCTCATTTGAATTTTTTTGGATCAATTAAATATATTCATACAAGTACAAAACATTAAAAATTTCACACTGCTTTATTTTTGTCACTTTCTTGAAATTTTCATTACTTTTTTTAGTGGCAAAATCACTTTTTAATAATAAAAAGGTGACACTTAATTAAAAAAGTGATATTGTGTCAACAATTAATTTTACAAAGTATTTTTTACTTCCAAAAATTTTTTATATGATTTTTCAAAAGACTTTTAATTTTAGAGTTATTTTCGTAAGTTGACCGAAAATATAAATATTGCCCAATATATAGAATTGGTAGAAATGTCAATGGGTCGAGCCGAGTCGGATTGGCCCATACTTGGGTGAGCTCGGCTCGTCGCCCAAGGAGCCGAGCTCGCGGCTTGTCAGCCAACGAGCCGAGCACGTTGGCCGACAGGGTGCTGGCTCGTCGACTCGTAAAAAAAAAAAAATTTAAAGGTAAAATAAGCCTTTTTAGAGGGGAAAAAAATTGCAACGAGCCAACGAGTCGGCTCGTGGCTCGCCTAATGAGCCGGTCTGCTCAGCTCGTGCGCGGGCTCGTCTAAAACGAGCAAAGCCGGCGAGTCGACAAGTCGACTCGACTCATTTGCCACCTCTAAAAATTAATTATAACTGTCATATGGTAGTACTATCATCATAATCCCCTCTACTTTTTGAGGATACTCTCATCCTCATCTCCCAGAAGCAGGTAAATCTTGCAACAGCCCTTTAGGTCACCTTTAAAAGTTCTTATATATATAATTTTTTTTTTTTTTTAGTTTGTGTGTGTGTAGTGACATCGAGTCCCAATGCTTTTGTTATATTAGTTGCACTAATGGTCTTATTCGAATCTTTCAAGTGTTCAATCATGTAGTGAAATTGTGTGCCTTGGCCAAATTTGACTAAGGCTTGCTGGATGACACTCGATAGATCAATAGAGTAGCAGTCGCATTGGCCAATTTGCTATGTCTCATCGCCTTATTTTTGCCTCTATTTTGTTATGACTCGCCTTCTTACAACTTGCTCTCAATTGAGCTGTTTATGCCCCCATCGAAATGTCTATTAAGGCTCTCACCTTTTTATTTAGATGTGTTGCTTATGTGAAAGATTTTGAATTTAGCTTTTTTGACCTGCAAGTACCCGTAACAAGATAGATCCATCAAACAATAAAATTTATTTGGAATTTGCCACTTTTGCCCTTACAACATGAACTTATAGCTTTAGCGTTTGTTTGAAGAAGATTAATGTGTGGTCGTTAAGAACCTATTTGGTATGATTTTTGCTTTTATATTTTGTAGAAAAGCATAGAAAAGCTTCTCAAGGAAGATACTTTAGGCCAGCTTCCTCTAAAAAAAGTTTTAGTCAGACAAAACACTTTATAAAATTTATTCAAATATATTTTAAAAAATTTAGTCTCAAAAGTCATTTTTAATTCCTAAAATACTTTCCAAACGGATGCTAGGTGAGTATATAATAAAATTTACCAAGCCTCTGTTTGGTACACATTAAAATTTTCATTTTCATTCTTCTACTTATTTTCAATCACACATTCTTCAATAAAATAATATTTTTCATCACATCAATAATTTTTCCTTCTTTTTTAACAGCATATTCTCCATCAATTTATTATTCCAGAATACATTCCTCCAAAATAATGTGGCTCAAACACACCCTAGAACCTATTTTTCTCAACTCTTTAACAATTTTCATAGGCCCATAGCAACCGCTTGATTGAGTGATGGGGTATTGACACAATTAATTTTAATCATATATTTCATATATTCCACTACTTTTTAATTATATATTTAATCAAATTTTATTAAAAACTTTATTTTAATTTCCATCAAATAAGGACAAAGCATTTGACACAAATATATATATATATATATATATATTGTAAGCTTGAACATGAATGATATTTGAAGCAAGATATGAGTTGTAATATATAACCATTCTTTCACACATTTGAATAACTTGATATTCGGATAAACTATCTAAATTCCATTCAACAATAGATTTACCATCATATGAATTTTGTTTTGAAGGTTTCTCTTCAAAGAGCAAATCGGGAGCAGTATGAGAAGAATAATAAGGAGGGACTTTAGAAGTTCGTCCACTCAACTTAGTAACTTGAGGAATTTCATCATCAATGAATTGAGATTCAATTTCATCAATGGTGTTAATATTTTTTGAAGAGGAAATTTTTGATAATTGAGTGGCTAGTTCTTTCAGAACTTTTGACTCGATGTTGAGACTGTCTGAAGATGAGACTTCAGGAATTCTACAGAAAGTAGAAGTGATAACTTTCTTTTTCATGGCTTTTGAAAATTTTGATGAACTCTCAACATCAGAATTGATTTCAATTCTATTTAATTGAGAACAAACAGATTGTAGAACAATATTAGTGTAATTGTTTTGAGATTGAATATTTTTGATATTTTTAGCAACAACCATTGATTCGTCTGGTCGTTCAGCAGATATTTTTTTGAGAGGAGAAGCAAGAATTTCAATCTTTCCTTGAGAAACGACTATTTCTTGCATAGGAGGATGAAAAGATTGAATCGATTCTTCGGAAGGTGTTTTCCAAACTTTTGTAGGAATATCATTAATTTGAATTGTTTTCTTCTTCTTTTGAGTATGTTTTTTGTTAAAAACTTTGAGATATGTCCACTCATAAAAACTCAAATCTTCTGAGTATTCATAAAATTCTTCCCAGAAGGATTCAATTTCTTCTTTTGAAATTTTTTTTGAAATAATTTTCAAAAATTCTTGACTTCTTTTGTCTGATCAGTTTTGAATTCATTTATTCTATTAATAGAAGAAATTACATTACATTGTTGATCAAGTCTTTCAGAAGGCGGTAACATATCCGATAAAGTTGGTGAATCAGGTTGCTCTGGATCATCTTCCTTTTCTGAGTTACCGAAATGAGCTTTAGGAACATTTGGATCAAAATCAACTCTTTTAAAAGAAGAAGTTGAATTTCTAGCATATTGAAAATAATTAGATTGAGGTTTATTATCAATTCTAGATGAAAAGCTTCTTCGAGAAGTACTTGAAGAGGATAGCTTGTCAAAGATAATTCTAACACTTCCATCCGGGAAATGAATAATTTGTTCAGGATTCCTTTTGATAGGGGTTAGTATAGGACTTTAAGCATTTTCAAAATCCCAATATAAACCTCTTTCTTGAAGATTCCAAGGAATTCTCTTGGGTATCATAACATTTGAATGAAGTGGATTAACTTCAACTAAGAGACTTTCATCTCTTAGCGAAGATCTGAGTGTACGAATATTGAGTTGAGTGTCAAAAGTTTGTAATAAATTCTGTATATTATAGCAAAAGCTTTTGAACGATCATCAATATCGAAGTTCTTAGTTTGAATACGAAGATTAAGAGCATTGAGAATAGCCCCGTCTTAGAGACTAATTGAAAATTTTGGATAACAATTTGAAAATACTGATCAACTTTCAAGATTGGGCTCGAGCATGGAAAGTAAAGAATGCTCAAACCTTAAAAATCTTTTGTCTCTTAAGGTTATAAGTACAGGAATGTCAAGATCTAGTCTAAACAAGGGCTTAACAGCAATTTGAACTAAACCAATATGAATATATTGAAATTTCTTCCTATGAGCAATAATAGATTCTTTTGAAAGTAAATTTAATGAAACAATTTGATTTTTGATAGGAATAGTTTTTTCTAGAGTTTTGATAACATAACTTTAAGTAAATTCAAATTTTCCTATCTCGTAGATAGAACTTTTTTATACCTTTGGGATAGTCCAATTTTGAAGAGTTTGTTCAATTTTTGCAATTTGAAGTTCCTTCGAATTAATATCACTTGAAATATTACTTGATGCAGATGCAGTATTTTGATCATCAATTTCTTCGTTGTTTTCTTGAAAATATGTTGAAGTATTACTACTCCCTTCATTTGAACTACCACATTTACTAAACTAATTAGACATAAAAAACATAATTAAATGCGGTAAAAGAAAACAGTAATCTTACCACTGTAGACACAATGCTACAAGCTAGACCGATACTTTACCAAATCCTACAAACGGGACCACCCAAAACGCCTACTCCGGCTAACATGGGCTGACCAACGTCTAACAACAGACATCCATGGCTACACACCAGTATGACCTTTGACACGATGAAAACAATAGTTTGACACGGTTAAATTTTACAATACTTAGTTATGGCTCTGATACCAAAATAGGCCCAGGTAAAAGGAGATTATTCTTAGAAAGATAGTAAACAAAACTTAAAGTTTGAAAACTGAAATTGATATTAAAAATTTGAGATTACACAAAGAGATTACAAACTTTAGAATTTACAAAGAAATTCTCAAACTATCTTGAAGACGATAAAATAAAACTCTTATTTTACGCTTGAGAATACAGATGAAATGATCTGCTTAAATAGACCCGAAAATTGAAACATTTGAGAATCACGTGAAAAATAATAATTTTTACTTTCCACTTGCACTTGAGAGCATCTTGAAAATCTTTTCACTTGATGAGCATTTTGAAAATTATTTTTGTCCACTTCTTGAAAGTATCTTGAAATTTGTTGATGGCCACTTGAAAACTTTCAAAAACCTGAGCACGTAAAAAATAACATTTTTCACTTTGTGAGAGAATCTTGAAACTTTCTTCATTATTTATATATATATTAACGTCACATTAAAAAATTATATATTATATTTCTTGGAACTCATGCAAATCTTATGCTCCTGTTTGGTACACATTAAAATTTTTAATTTTATTTTTCTACTCATTTTCAACCACACGTTCTTTAATAAAATAATGATTTTCCTCACATTAATAACTTTTCCTTCTTTTTCAACCACACATTATTTATCATTCTACTACTTTAGTATACATTCTTCCAAAATAATGTGGTTCAAACACAATGAATCAAAACAAAATAATGACTTTATGTCAAAATCATAGTGTAAAGAATAACAATTTTTTTCTACGTGGAGTGAATATTTCAAAAAATCAGGTAAAAATAAAAAGAACTTTCTCAAACGAATGAGCTCGAAGTGCAATAAATTGAGCAAAAGTTCCAAGATTGTGATTTTTTTTTCCTTTTCCTTTTCCTTTTCCTTTTTATTTTTATTTATTGGTTTATTATTTATAATTAGACTTATTAAGCCCCCGTTTGAGCCACTTTTTTCATTCTTAAAAATGAAAAATATGACCGTTATCCATCACATCAAACCATCAATTTTGAATTTCTATATCTTGTGTGGGACCCAATAACGGATATATTTTTCATTCACATTCTAAAAAAAAAGGTGGCTCAAACGGGGCCTAACTTACCCTTGTACCCTTGCAAATATAACACTTATGCCCTCGCATATCATTTTACAAGTGCAACTAAAATGAAAAGTCTATGGACTAAAACGCAATAATATTAATATATTGACAATCTCTGCTGCTATTTCCATACATATACACAGTTACGGTTTGAGCATCAATCCCGTATCCTAGGTCACTATCACGACACTGACGCGTTTTTCCAAAGCAGATTCTCCCCCTCACAAAGTCAAACAAAAGAGAATTGGATTTGAAATCTGTGGTCACTGGCTCACTGCGAATCACAACAATAATTTAAAAAGAAAACATCAATCTTCACACAAAAATATCTATATATATCTGAAAAGAAGATGACAGAGGAGACCAATCTGATTGAACTGCCGGTGAAGAGGCCGCAAGAGGAGGAGGCGGAAGAGAACGGTGGTATTTCTGTTAAGATGGAAAAGAGTAACGGTGTGGCGGCGGAGGTGGCGCCGGTTGAGTGTATTTCCACTATTATCCCTGGCTGGTTCTCTGAAATTAGCCCAATGTGGCCTGGCAAGTTCGCAACTCTTTTTACGTAATTGGTGTGTTTCTGGATTTGGAGTTTTGTTTTTAGGGTTTAAGATATATCAGTTTATGGGTTTGATAAATTCAAATTTTATGTATATAACTTAGTTATCCAATTAACTTTTTTATATTTTACTTTTCATAATTTGGTAATAATGTTTGTAATTATGCTGAACTCATCCCAGTACCAGTAGGTTGAATTTTTGAAGTTTAATTCTATCTTGTTCTTGGCTCCCGTTTGCTTGCATAAAGTTTCTTTCTTTTTCTTTGTTAGGAATGTTGGAGGGGTGGTGGTGGTGGAGTATTTAAAAGCTATATTAGGTCATTATCCTTTCAATGTGTGTTTTGCATTTTCGAATACAATATGTCCACATTATTTCTGGCCATAATTCATATGAATTTCACCACTTGAAGAGGCGAAGAGCCTCTGTTTAGCTGCAGAGAGTTTTTCTAACTGATTGAGTACTTAAATTTGTCGTTCTGATTTATTATCTTGATACTTGACTTCGTACATGTCAAGCTTTTAGCTCTTTTTTAATTTCGTAGTACGGGGACATATAGCTTTCTTTTAATTTTTCAATGTCTTTCTTTTCATCTTTCTTTTTTGGAGTTTTATATGCCGTTCGTTATTTTTCTTGGGTACAATAAGGTGCTTCAAGATTTCTGTTAGTCGAATCCTCGTGCACTACTGGATATGGATAGATGTATATTGCAGCCAGGGAATTATTTTGAATATTTTCATTTGGCTTTTTTTGGACTTATCAATCTTTCTGGCTACGTACAATCTCTAGCAAGATTTTTGTTTTAAGAAATTACATTTCTATTGTCTTATTTCTTGGCTATAGGTTGGGGTTTAGGAAGGAAAGTTCTACAAAAGGAAAGGTGCTTTACCATGTATTAGAATTACTCTCGTCATGTTACTTTGGTGAACTTTAATTAATATTTCAAATTCTGCAATGTCGTGTAGAGTAGGAGCGTTGTTATATTTTCCACACTCATTTTTTAGACTTTCACTGAAAATTTCCTTCTATAATGCCTGAGAAGAAATTCTTGCAGCAATTAGGATATCAATTTTATACAGAAGCTTGTTTTTGTTGAATTGTTGACTTTGAATTCCTGAGTGTTTCCCTCAAAAATATTCCTTTTTGACTTGAAGCATTCAATTAAATTTTCAATGACTAAGAATTCGTTGTCTTGTGATTTTTGTGGCGAAGGTTTATGTTGTTTACTTTGTTGAGCAATGGAAAGTGTTTAAAGTATCGAGAATATATTCCATGCCACTTACACCCCCCTCCCTCACCCAAAACGAATAAGAAAAAGAAAAGAAAATGGGTGTACACGCATCCAACTCGAAAACTGCTACCATCTTAAAAATAATGATTTTTGATATGTATCCTCTTCATTGGTTACTTCCTTTTTTTCTCGTTTCAGAAATCATTTTGTCTTCATTATTTGTGACTCTAAATTGGTTGCTTGGTTAAAATCATACAGGAGAAGCACACTCATTGAAGGTAGAGAAGATATTATTTCAAGGGAAATCAGATTATCAGAATGTTATAGTGTTTCAGGTATTTGAAACTTTAAAAATTATGAATGTTCTTTAGTTTTACTTTGCTTAATGGCTAATGTCCTTATTACATCCGAATGCATAAACTTGGGTTGATACTGGCTGCAGTCATCAACTTACGGGAAGGTTCTTGTTTTGGATGGTGTAATTCAACTCACTGAGAGGGATGAATGCGCGTATCAGGAAATGATTACTCATCTCCCACTGTGCTCAATTCCAAACCCAAAAAAGGTATTTACACTCTGATGACTGCATGTGAAACTTTTCTTTGTATCATTGAGTAGATTGTGCACACCACCCTAGTTGCTTTGACATTTGAGTAGACAGCTCTTTACAGTACGTTTGGCGAAGCTTATTTCTAAGTAAAGTTACTTATTCTGTCCAAACATGTTTCGATACGATACTTTATTTCCTACTTTTAAGTTAAAAAATGTTACTTATTTTCAATTTTCAGCAATAAAATAAAGTAACTACATTAATCATGAGTGAACTTTTTAAGCTCTTAGTGCCGTGATGTCTCTGATCTTCATCGAGTCAATTTTTCCTCTCTCTACAGGTTCTAGTTATTGGTGGAGGAGATGGTGGTGTCTTGCGTGAAGTGTCTCGCCATTCTTCTGTTGAGAAGATAGATATCTGTGAGATTGATAAATTGGTCGTCGATGTGAGAATTCTTACTTTTATCCTTTTATTCCGTTTTTGAATATTATCCTTCTCACATTCTTTTGGATGTTACTTACATAGAGACTGAATGTTTTTGTTCTACTAAATAAGTTCTTATTGATCCAGAATAACCCTGTACTTCTTTAGGCACAGATTCTTCTGATTTAAATTTTAGGATTTTAAAGAATAGACACTGTAAACATCTCTAATCTATTTCTCCTTCCCAGGTTTCCAAGCAATTTTTTCCTGAGGTAGCTGTTGGATATGATGATCCCCGCGTAACACTTCATATTGGCGATGGTACAGTCAGCGACACCCACTCTTTTTCCCTTCTTAGTCTTTGTTGCCTTCTCTTTGACTTAAAATTTTTAGTTTGATTTCTTGAAACTTTCAGGAGTTGCATTTTTGAAGGCTGTTCCTGAAGGAACTTACGATGCTGTTATAGTGGATTCTTCTGATCCAATAGGTAACGTCTCCATTACAACCAAGTCAACCTACTTTGGACAGTTACCCTTCAAGCGTTCTAAATCTGGTTTGCATATCACTCAGGTCCTGCACAGGAGTTGTTTGAAAAACCTTTCTTTCAGTCTGTAGCTAAAGCTCTTCGTCCGGGAGGAGTTGTATGTACCCAGGCTGAAAGCATATGGCTTCACATGCACATTATTGAAGATGTTGTTGCTAATTGTCGCCAGATTTTCAAGGGTTCTGTGAACTACGCTTGGACATCAGTTCCTACGTACCCAAGGTATTCTTTCTTCCTTTCTACCTTGTTTTTCTGTGGGTCTTTTTCTTTCCCTTTTCCCCTGCAATTACCTCAACCCTTTCCATTGGTTGATCTGATTCTACCATTCCAAATCCATTATGCCGATATAGAGAAATACTAGGTAAATTACATAGAAAACATTGAAATGACCTTATTTTTAGAGAGGAGGAATCCTCACTTGACTTGTCTGTCCTTGGTTAGGCGAGCTACGTGGAACTGAAGCTAGCTCTCTTGATTGCTTTGGTTGCATGCTTGTTCTCTTGATATTCTTTCTGTAACTTCAGCATTTACGTCCTTTCTACATCTCCTTGCAGTGGTGTTATTGGATTCATGCTTTGTTCTACTGAGGGACCTGCAGTTGATTTTAAGCATCCAATCAACCCAATAGATGCTGACTATAGCCATGTTAATACAAAAGGACCATTAAGATTCTACAACTCCGAGGTATACCACGTGTCCTTGTAACTCTATGTGTTCTTCCTAAGATTTGCTCGGGGTAACTTTTATTCGTTGATATACTTTCAGATACATTCTGCAGCTTTCTGTTTACCCTCATTTGCAAAAAGGGTGATCGAATCTAAAGCCTATTGATAAAGCTCCAGGAGCTATCAGAAGAGCAGGAATTAAGCTGCTGTAGTAGAGGTCCTAACATAATATATTCAATCAAATGTTATACAAAGTACTTGACCATTGAACGAATTGGGGTCGGAACATGTTCTCAAAGTAGTAATTTCCCAGAAGAGAAGACGATCCGGTTCCTTTTCATGTACAATCATTGGTACCTTTAGCATCCATTCATCTTATTGGAGAATTGATCTATCAATCGAACAATTTTACTCGACATATTTGTCATCTTTTTATGTCTTGGTTATACCCCTTATCTGCATCAATCGTCTATTGAATTCTCAGAGAGACTCCTGTGGTTTTGGGACTTTGAATTGAATAGTCAGCTTCTAAACTAGAGAATAAAGAAACTAGAAATTATGCATATGGTTCTTGCCTAAACTCACAAGATGCTAGTCTTGAGGTGCTCTAACTTGAAATTTGGTTTGGAAAATTTTGGTTTAAGTATAAAACTTGAAAAGTGATTTTGTGTCAACATCAACCAAATATTCGGACTTGATCCGATAGTCAAATTATAAATAGAATTAGTCTAATTTGTTTTACTCGTCGAATAAATCGTAGTATTATATTTGGGATCTCAAAATCAATTTCGGATGAATGGAAAATGCGGTCCAAAGTTGGAAGAGAAACAAGAAGAAAAGGGGAAAATATCATATAGCACCGTCGCTCGAGTGGCATGCTAGCGCCTAGCTAGTGGCAAAGCTATTGCTAGGGTGACAGGCGGGCGGAAAGTTTTATGTTGAACAAGTGTCACTGGTCGAGCGAAATGTCGACGACAGAAAGGGATGCTTCCTTTTATGAAGGTTGCCGACTTTTGTGGTATGCCTCTTCACTCACAACATCTTCTCTTCTATAAATAGGACATTTGGGACGTCAATTTTGCATTGAACATAACATCAAAATCTCTTGCAAATACTCTCCAAAAATCATTCCATAATTATTTTCTTGTAGAGAGAAAATTTCGTTCGAGTTCGCAATAGCTTGTAGTTTGAAGTGTTTCTACCACAAGTTGTATCCATTGCATCATAGGAGACAAGTGTAGTAATCATTTAGCACCGTTGAAGGGCAATTTTATCTTAAAGAGAAAATGTCAATCACTTGCCTCAAATTTCTTTTCTTCACTTTCTTTTCATTCTCCTTTCTTTTCATTTCTAGTTTACATAGAGTTTAATTATGCTCCTACGACTTAAACTTAACCATTACTTTGTCAATTAAACAAACCACCTTAAAACATTTTTTTTAAACAAATCACCAACAACCTTAAAGCAAATTTTTTTTTTTTTTTTTTGTGGTTGTTTTTTGAAAAACATATCATTTCTCTTCATTTTTGGAATAAGCCTTTGTGTACTATTCCTTCTTGTTTCTTTCTACGTTGAACTTCTATTTGTATAAAAGAAATGAACACCGTTGAGGCTACTTCTAGCCAAACAACTAATGGTATGAACCATGTAGTTGCGCCTTTGGCTAGACCTATATCAAGCTCTCATATCTTGCATGGGGAAAATCGAAAAAGTTTGAAAGCGTGGTCTTCAAAAAACTTCTTGACAAAGTTCTTAAAAGAGACTGCTCCTACGGAACAAGAAGAAAATAATCGTAAGTCAATTATTGCATTGAATGAATGGAAGCATTCAGATTTCCTTTACAAAAATTATATCCTAAATTGATTGGACAATACACTTTATGGAATATATAGTTCGATGGACTCGACCAATTATCTATAGGATTCATTGGAGAAGAACAAGATCCAAGATGTCGGAACAAAGAAGTTCATTGGAGAAGTCTTTGGATTACAAAATGGCAGGCTTCAAAATCGTGATAAGTCAAGTATAAGAACTTCAAGTGTCAAGTACAAGAATTTCAAGTTCTACTTCACATATACATGCAGAAAAGATGAAATTAAGTGAATTCTTCCAAGTTGCAACCATCATTAAAAAACTCCCTCCAATGTGGAGAGATTTCAAAAACTATCTCAAGCATAAACGCAAAGAGATGAACTTAGAGGAATTGATAGTCCGTTTAAAGATTGAGGAAGACAATAGAGACACTGAAAGAAAATCTATTATTCAACTTGGAGCAAATTTTATTGAAACTGGTCCGAAGATAGTCAACAAAAAGCATAAGATCTCTGGTGATGCGCCAAGAAGAGACAACTCCAAGAATGCCAATAAGTTTAAAGGCAACTATTATAATTATGGAAAAGTCGAAAATCGTTCAAAAGAATGTCGAAAGCCGAAGAAAACTACACGAGTAAATGTGGTTGAAAAAGACTTCATTTCTAAAGGGGTTCAAGAGATAAGTTTGTCTGCAATTGTTTCTGAATACAACACGGTTGGTAATCTAAGGGATTGGTGGGTCGACACAGGTGCTAACCACCATTTTTGTGTAGATAAGACCATGTTTTCAAACTATCATGAATTGAAAGGAGAACAATTGTTCATGGGGAACTTTGCAAGTTAGAAGATTGAAGGACTTAGAAAGATGACAATTGAAAATGACTTTCGACAAATAACTAGTCATCAACAATATCTTCCATGTGTCGACATTCATAAGAACTTGGTTTCGGGGTCTCTACTTACCAAGAACGGTTTTAAACTTGTATTTGTATCGGACAAGTTCTTATTTACCTAAAATAATATGTATGTTGGTAAGGGTTATCTTAGTGAAGGAATGTTCAAAATGAATATCCTTACAATTGTACCCAAAGGCATTATGAATAAATTTTTTAATTATATTTATATGCTTGAATTGTCTTATTTATAGCATAGTCGATTAGGACACGTTAATTACAAATCTATGCACAAACTTATGAATTAAAGTTTAATTCTGACACTTAAATTGATTCTAATCATAGATGTGAAGTATGTATTGAAGCAAAGTTGGTCAAAACACTTTTTCACTCGATTTAAATGAATACAACACCTTTAAAATTAATACATAGTGATATATGTGATTTGAAATTCGTTCAAACTAAATGTAGTAAGTAATACTTTATATTTCATTGATAATTGTACAAATTATTATTATATCTTTCTACTACGAAGTTGAGAATCAACTTGGTAAACAAATAAAAAAATATTATTAGCGATGGATGTGGTAAATACATGGCACCGTTTGAAGAATATTGTTTGAAGTATAGAATCATTCATCAAATAACGGCACATTACTCACCCCAATCGAATTGTATTGCTGAACACAAAAATCGAACTCTTAAAGAGATGATGAACACAATGTTAATAAGCTCAAGTCTACCCCAGAACTTGTGGAAGGAAGCTATTTTTCAACAAATAGCATTCTTAACAAGATACTCCTTAAGAAAATGGAAGAAACTCTATATGAATTATGTAAATGTCATCCTCCTTCCTACCAACACATGAAAGTGTGGGGGTGTTTGACTAAAGTTGAAGTACCTAAATCTAAACAAGTGAAATAGGTCACAAAACGATTGATCACATATTTATTAGATACGCCAATAACATTAGTGTATATCTTTTCCTTGTACATAAATTTGAAATTCAAGATGTACATCAAAGAACCATGGTTGAATTGAGAAATGCATCACTCTTCCAGAATGTTTTTCCATATAAAGACAAGGAAAATGTAAGTTCAAATAAAAGAATTTATGATACTATGAATGACACTTCAAATGAGGAAGAACCAAAGCGTAGAAAAAGGGCTGGAACATCTACTTCGTTTGGCCGAGATTTTCTAACATATATGGTAGAAAATGATTCAAAGACTTTTAATAAAACAATATCTACACATGAAGCATCACATTAGAAATAAACTATTAATAGTGAGATAGATTCTATAATGCAAGATCATACTTGGGAGTTTGTTGATTTACCTCCCAAAAATAAGTCTTTAGGGTGTAAATGGATTTTCAAAAAGAAACTAAAATCGGATGGGTCCATTGACAATATAAGGCTAGATTAGTTGCTAAGAGATATAGACAAAATGAAAGACTTGACTTCTTTGATACATACTCATCCATGATTAGAATCACTTCGATAAGACTGTTAATTGCAATTCCAGCATTACATAACCTTGAAATGCATCAAATAGATGTAAAGACAACATTCTTAAATGGTGTGTTAGAAGATGAGATATGCATGGAACAACCCGAATAGTTCATCTCTCCTAATCACAAATAAAATGTTTGTAAACTAGTTAAGTTCTTGTATGGATTGAAACAAGCTCCTAAACAATGATACCAAAAGTTTGACAAAATAATGTTGTCTAATGGATTTAAGATAAACGAGTGTAAGAAGTGTGTATACATAAAATATACACTAAAAGCCTATGTGATTGTATGTCTATATAAAAGACGACATGTTGATAATAGACAATAGTCATGAAATGATGTTAAACGCAAAGAGAGTGTTAATGAAACATTTTGATATGTAAGACTTCGATATAGCTGATGTGATATTAAGAATTAAGATCTCTAAAATATCAGAAAAAATTATATTTTTCCAATCTCACTACATTGAGAGTATACTTAAAGGGTATAATGTATTTAAGGAAAGTCCTATGAAAATGAGTGAATGTGTATCACAACTAAAACATTCACAAGTTATTAGGCAGTCTAATGTATATTACAAACTGCACTTGACTGGACATAGCATTTGCTGTGAATAAACTTAATAGATTCACAAGTAATCCAATACATGATCATTGGAAGGCAACAAGGGTTCTTAGGTACTTGAAGTATACATGAACCTATGTATTACACTTCACAAAATATTCGCGGTATTTGAAGGATATTGTGATACGAATTGGATATCCAATATGAATGATTCTAAGTTTACTAGTGGTTATGTATTTACCATTGGAGGTGCTTTTCATGGAAGACGACAAAGCAAACGTGTATAATCTGATCAATGATAGAATCAAAGTTAATTGTTTTGGACAAAGTTGGAGAAGAAGCAAAATGACTTTGTAATTTCTTGGAATATATTCCATGTTGGCCTAAGTCGATACCTACAATAGGTTACATAGTGAGTTAATCGGCTATTGGAAGGGCCCAAAACAACATGTATAATATTAAGTTTAGACATATACGTTGTAAACACAATACCATTAAGTAACTGAGCTTTAATGATATCATCTCCATATATTATGTGAAGTCTAATGAGAACAATGCAGATCCACTTACGAAAGGTTTACAGAGAAATCAAGTATGTTGCATATCGAAAGGAATGGGACTAAAGTCTACTACGTAAAAAAATCTTTGTAATGGTGACCCTACCTTGTTGACTGAAGGTCCTTAGCTCTTGGTTCAAATAGATAACTAAGTTATGAAAATTCAATGAAGAACTTGAAAAAATATTTGCTAACTCGTTACTATGATAATTAAAGTGTTTTCTGCAGAATGTTAAAGATTAAGATATGCTTCATATCTTGATTTAGTCAAGTGAAGTATGACATAATACTCTTAATAGGTAAGTGTGTGGTGGAGCAGCCTCAACGAAAATTGTCCAAAATTGACATTTTCTAACACTTGTGAAACCTAAGAGTGGTTCAGGCCAAAATGAACTAAATCATGAGAACCATGAACGATTTCAGAAAGACACATGTGTGAGTATTATTCTCTTGATTTACACTAACGGCTGAATGATTCAAGACATAATGTTTACTAATCAGCCAAGTAAATTCGATAATATTTCTCTAAGAAAGGTTCAAAGCCAGAAGTTACATTATCTGATGCAATGCTTTTCTACTCTCTCTACAATGCATCATATTTTTGCATAGCATGAACATATTCGAATTTTCATTCATGTAGAGGATTGTTGGAATTTGGTTTAAAAATTGAAAAATTTTGGTTTATAAAACTTGAAAAGTGACTTTGTGTCAACTTCGGCCAAATATTCGAACTTGATTCGATACTCAAATTATAAATATAAATAGACTAATTTGTTTTACTAGTCGAGTAGATCGTCTAATATATTGGGAATCTCAAAATCAATTCCGAATAAATGAAAAATTGCAGTCCAAAATTGAAAGAAAAACAATGAGAAAATGGAGAAAATATCATGTAGCACTGTCGCTCAAGCAACAGGCTAGCGCCTAGCTAGCGGTGAAACTGTCGCTCGAGCGACATGCTGGGCAAAAAGTTTTTATTTAACAAGTGTCACTAACATTCGAGCGAGATGCCAACGAAATGCTAACAATAGTAAATGATACTTTCCTTCGTGAATGTTGCTAAGTTTTAGGACATGTTTCTTCACTCACATCCTCATTTTCTATAAATAGTATCATTTAGACATTTATTATGCATCCCATATCATTTTACATTGAGCATTACATCAAAATCTCTTGTAAAAACTCTCAAAAAATCATTCCGAAATTGTTTTCTTGTAGAGAAAATTTCGTTCGAGTTCGCAATAGTTTTTACTTTAAAGTACTTCTATCACAAGTTGTGTCCATTGTGTTTAAAGAGACAAGTGTCGTAATCCGTTGGACCGTTGTGGGGAAATTGTCTTAAACAGAGAATGTTAATCACTTGTCTTGAATTTCTTTTCATTTCTAGTTTACATAAGAGTTTAATTACGCTTTTACGAATTAAACTTAAATCATTACTTCATCAATTAAACAAAAAATAATTTCAATAAACAAATCACCAACACTCTATATAATATGATTCACCACCCTCCTTTCTCCCAAAAAAAAATTTTGACTCGCCCCCCCAAAATTTTGAAATTTTTTATTTTTTTCTATTAATAAATATTGACTCAATAACTTACACATTTAATATTCAACCATACAAAAATCTTAGATTTAAATAAAAGATCCAATAGTTACTTAAATAAATAAATAGCAAAAATTCAATCCAACAGCAAATGACCCATTTATGAATCTATTATCCACTGTTGCATTAAAAATAGGGGAAATTACACGGTTCAGGCATTTTAAAGTTCAGGTGCTAAAGTTTTTTAATCATAATTCAGGTATTAGGTAAATAATTTTATATTTTAATAAATATATTAATATTAAAAATTTAAAACCCTAATTTTTCTTTTTTCCCTTCTCACGTCTCTCTCTCTCTCTCCCTCGCCTTTCCCTTCTTCCTCTTCCTCTCCCTCGCCGTCTCCCTTCTTCAACCAGCGTCGCCGGAGACCAATACAACGGCGATAGAACTCCCTACAACACTAGCGGCACACTCCCTGAGCAGCGGTGGCGATCTGTTCGGTGCTCTATTCGGCGATTTGTTCTGTGGCAGGAAATTGGGTGTTTGGCGATATGTACGGTGCTAAATGCTTTGTTCGGCGGCGCTCTGTTTGGTGCTAAATGCTTTGTTCGACGATCTGTTCGGTGCAACCCCGCGATATGTTTCACGCACGGCGGCGCTGTGTTCGGCAATTGGGTGTTGTGGCAGGAGATTCGGTGTCGTCTAGATGGTGAGGTTGGTAGTGATTTTGATCCCAAAATCGCGATGGTGGTGGTTGTCAGAACGGCGAAGCCGCTGAGACGCCTTTGCGTTTTTCTTTTCGATCTACCTTCTATCTATTCTCTTCTCTCTCTTCGACATTGTCGTGTTGTGGTGGTGGTGGTAGTGTTGTAGCAGCGGCGACAACGGGTTTTGTTGGTGGTGTGTTTGGCATCGACGGGTGGAGGTTGTTTTCCTGCGAACGCAACGTCGCGATATTGCTGTGATGTGGGGGTGTGTTGGAATCGATGGGGGTGAAGGTGGTGGCGGGTTTGTGGTGGATGGTGATGGTGGTGGTGGTGGTGTTGTGGTGGCGGTGGTGTTTGTGTTGTTGAGGGGACAAGGACGGTGGTGGATCTGGTTGTGGGTTTGGGATTTTTTTTTGGATCTCGTGGTGACAGTTTTGTTGGTGGTGGCGCCATGGAGTACCAGCTTTCATTGGTGGTGGTGTGGCGTTGGTGCTATTGTGGTGGTGCCGAGGTGAGGGTGGTCGAAAGTGGTAGTGGTATGTGACCCACTATTTGGCCTATGTGACCAAAATTCGATAATCTGTGACCAACCATTTTGTTACATGTGACCTAAAAATTATATAATCTGTGACCGTAAAAAATCTGTGACCAATTAATTTGAAAATCTGTGACCGTGTGACCTATAAATTTTGATATGTGACCAACTAATTTTGAAATATGTGACATGTGACCAATAAATTTTGATATGTGACCAATTAATTTTGAAATATGTGACATGTGACCAATAAATTTTTGAACTGTGACCGCCGGAATAATTGTTGGAATCGGAGCGGTCGCCGGAACGATCGTCGGAATAGTCACCGGAACGATCGTCGGAAAAGAGTGGTGGTCGGAACGGTGGCCGGAATAGTCCCCGGAACAGTAGGGGGTGGTGGAGGTGGGGATGTGTTAATTATTTTATATTATAGTAGAATTAAAAAAAAAAAACCTGATTTTTGAATTTTCAAACTATTTACCTTACTTTTGAATTGATGTAAAGAAAACACCTTAGATATGAATTCTTCCCTTAAAAATAAGGGAAAAATTCATGGGTTAGGCTTTATCTTTCATGAAATAAAAAATCAGGCATCAATGTTTAAATTTACAAAACTCAGGTTTTTTCATGAATTAATTAATTATATTTTACAATTAATCTATTAAATTAAATATTTAATTGAAATATAATATAATCCACCCCACCCCACCCCACCCCACTTAACTCCCACCCCCCAACTGCTCCAACGACTATTCCGGCGACCAGTGACAACTTCGGCGACTGTTCTCCAGCCGCGCTTAATTCAGAGGACTATTCCAGTGACCGTTTCACCGCTGCTTAATTCATGCGACTGCTCCGATTCCGAGGTCACAGATTTCTTATTAAGTAGTTAAAAATTTAATTTTCAGTCACAACTTATTAAATTAATTGGTCACAGATTATTTGGAGATCACAGATCAAAAATTTGAGTCATTCACAATTGACTTCATTGGTCACTGATAAAAGAATTACAGGTCACAAATTTTTTTTTATTTAATGGAGGTCACATATTTTTAATTGGTCACCATTTAAAAAATTATTCCAAATTTGTTGATCACAGGCCCAATACACCTCAAATTTATGGGTCACTGATTCTTTTTTTAATTACAAATCATCAATTTTAAAGTCACAGTTCAATAGATATGTCACAGACACCCACAAAAAACCACCACAGTTCAATAGCTTGGTCACATACATCAATAGCTTGGTCACAGGCACAAAAAAAAAACCATCATAGTTCAATAGTTAGGTCACAAAAAAAAAAAAAACCACCACAGTTCAATAGCTAGGTCACAGACACAAAAAACAACCATCACCACACGGATCACCTTCCACATCACACGACCGTCGCCCACAAATCCACAAATCCCACACAAACACATATCCCCCAATCTCACTACATGGCAAAAACTTGGTCACAGATAGATATAATTGGTCACATATACCGAAACAACCTGTTCCCCAATCCCAAAACACCAACTACTTGGTCACAGATCGACCAAATAGTTGGTCACAGAAACTCTTCGTCCCATTCGCCCGATGCCGTCGCGAACTCCATCGCCCTGACCACCGACCAACACTATCGACAACCCACAACAGCCACACAAAGAGATCTAGCCGCCACAGCCACACCACACACAGTCCACAAATCCGCCACACTACACACACAGTCCACGACACGCCACACCACAACCTAGAAACCACCGCAAAATCAAAACCAAAAAATCACTGCACCACCATTTGCAAAATGTGCAAATCACCATTTGAGAATGTGCAAATCACCATTTTCATTTTCAAAAAATCATCACAATGTGCAAATCACTAATAACAAGATATGAGAATGAAGAAAAACTCAAAATCAACACAAATGTTGGATTGCCGCCACAGCAGCGTCACTGTGACGTTGCTGAGCCGGCAACAGCGACGCTGCTACTGCAGCAAGGGGAGGAGAATGGAGTTGCTGCTGCCGGCAGCAGGGGGAGGAAAGAGAGGGGGAGGAGGCGGAGAGAGAGACGATAGTGGTGAGAAATGGGTGAATTGGGGTTTTAAAATGGAAACTATTTTTTTTCAAAACAAAAATGAAAATTATTTAATTAAAATAATAAAAAAAACCTGATAAAAAAAAAGAGGAAAACCTTATTTTTAAAAAGTTCAAACTTAATGTCTGTTTTAGTATAATTTCCTCTAAAAATAAAGGAAAATTGGTTCTAACCCATTGTTTAGCCCATTTGAAAAATGAAAACTCAACCCAATTGTAATATAATTAATTCTCAATTCCCAAACCGCTTCAAAGATCATTTGCACGATTAGATGAATATAATTAATTCCCAATCTCCTAACCCTTTTGAGGAAGCTTCTACCTCTAATCTTGAATTTCTTTTTCTGGAAGATAACATTGGTCAACAACCATATGTTGATTCTTCTCCTCAGAATGAGGAATTCGATTCATCTTTCATTGGAACGTGATCCTGGACTATGCAAATCAATGTTGGATTTTTCGGTAGAGTAGATGGATGCAATCAGACGAGCTTATGTCAAGTTGGAGCCATATTAACCAATTCATCCTAAAACATCAATGTATTTAGATAAGAATGGTAGTGTTTTCTCCCTTGTTGGTACAAGCTCTTTCTATTTTCATGTTTTCAATTTGTATAGCGTTAAAGCACATAGGTGGACATATTGTTTTTGAATCGATAAACTGATTGCCTTTTTGGTCAGTCAATCTAACTTGCCTATTTTGGTACTCAAAATCGTCGTTTTCAATAATTTTCTAGTTAAAAAAAAAAATTGGAGAGCTCCACCCCCGAACCCCCGGGAGAGGGGCCCGACCCCCTCCACCCTCCCCAGATTGAAATCCTAGCTACGTGTGACGGACCACATGATGGTGACGTGGTGTCAAGCATGGCACGGGGATGTCATGGCCCGAGATGGGAAAATGAGTTAGACCTATGGTTGATTAGGTCTCTACTTCAAATGTATATGGCCCATCCGGTGTCACCTAAAATGGTGAAGAGATGACTCGTGTCCATGAGGGAAGGTTCGTGTCCAGGTGGTGTCAGGTTCGTGTCCAGTTCGTGCCTGGAAAATTCGGGTGTGCAGGCAGCCATGGCGACACGACTGCATCGCAGGCAGATTGCAGGCAGCACCCAGGACGCAGGCAGGACATGGCCAGACACAGACTGCAGTGATGGCAGCACACAGACAGCACAGCAACACACAGCTTGCAGTCTGTGTAACATGGGGTGACACGGGCATGACATGGACGATTTTTCCAGCAGCCCAGGTGGTTTTCCAGAGTCAAATACCATGGGCAGGTTGCTGGGATATTTTGGGAGTCTTGGACAAATTGGCCACTCAAGCCACTTGCAAGACCAATGGCCAAAAGAGGAAGCAAAAGCCAAATTGATGACTATGAAAGGACTTGTCTAGCATGAGATCTTTTGGTAGAGACATCCCACTTGCATGGAGTCAATTCCAACTTGGTTTCACTTTGGGTCAAATTCCAATAGGGACCCTTGGATCAAGATTAATCTTAGCCATTGATTCCAAGATATTTTCCTAGGATTTTGCCTATAAATAGGGATGTGATCCCCTTGTAATTATTTAGATTGGAGTGTGGAGTTTTAATACAAAGAGAGGTTTTCTCCCAAAAATACTTGTCTTCTATATTACTTCAAATACTCTACTAAAAGTTGTTGTGAATTTAGCCTACTTGGTTGAATTATTTTGGGGACGTCGAAAGGCTGACTTAGCGTTTTCTCGAAAGGTCGGGAATTGTGAACGTTAAGGCCGCACGGTGTCCAATTTTCTAGTGCAAGAAAATTAACCCCGTGACATACGTCCCTGGATTCACCAAAAAGCTAAGAAACAAAATACCAGGAACTATCTGGCGATTGAGGAATTTTAATTAAAAAAAAGCCTCGGACTTATTTAGAGTACAATTTCTCCATGCAAGTTTCGCTACGAGTAACATCCGAGTCCCCCACCTTTTACATCGTGCACACATCTCAACTTAACAAAAACCATCTAATTGGATGTTAAAAGCTTGCACGGTAGACACACGATTCTCTCTCCCTCCGAAAAGCAAATAGCAGACTTTCTAACAAACGATGGTACATTTATCATTTAGAATATCAATTTTGTCCTGTTAGACCCAGTAGTCACTCATTACGACTCGTTTACTTTTGAATGATCATTTTTTTTGTCCAATTAGACCAAAGTCGTTTATTATGACTTATCCCATGGTCTTGCCATCTATTTAGACGTTTTACATTAAATTGGATCGTGCGTCCAATGTAAAAAGTTGGGGACACCAGGTGGCACAAACTAAAGCTCCCGTGCCACTTCCATTATTTTCAAAACTCATTTTTTTCAAAATTCATTTTCAACCTAATTTTCTTATAAAATAATTTTCCACCTAAACCCAAAACATTTTCCCTTTCTAACCATATCCCTCGAAAAATCACTATTTCAATACATTTTTCCACAAAACATAGGTCTTAAACGACGACAAAATGTCACACAAAATGCAAAGTGGGATTTACCCCATTAAATGTAGGGCAGAAAACATAAACCTTTTCAAAAAATCTCTATTTCGACTCCATTGAGCCAATTCTTTAACTCAATTTTTTTCAAACTCATTTTTAATTATACATTCTTTCAATAAAATAATTTTACACGAGTCCATAACTTTTTACTTCTCAACCACACACTCTCTAACTTAATTTTTTTTGTCTTTTTCAAAATCTATTTTTATAAAATGGGGCTAATACAAGAGCAGGGCTTTCAATTACTCTTAGGATTCATTGAAACACGAGGAATAGTTCGCCAAATTACAACGCCAAAGAATTTGCATTCACAATCCTTTACATCTGTTTCAACTATCCATCATCCTTGTTCAAATGCCATTACCAACATGTGGCTGCTCCAATCCTAAATACTTTTTAACACCCCAAATTTTTAGTCCCAAAGGGACCCATTTCATACCAAGCAAGCTTCGATTAAAAGTACGATTGCAAGCAAAGAAAGTACTGGGCACAACTAGCAAGATGCAGGCAGAATTGAAACCATGATTATCCAGCACCCAGAAACCTTGGATAACAGATTATTCAAGAGTCTCCGCGATGGATTCTCCTCTGGGGTAGGGGCAGTACTATGGGTAAATTTCAATCTTTATACACTGAAGAATCAAAACTAAACGTTTGAACTTGACACAGTCACAACAATTAAGATCACCACAGAAATACGAGCCACAACACTACCATACACAAAAGTCTGAAAAAACAAAACCACCAAATTTGCCTCGAGATAAACTAATGTATGCAACCACTGAGATATCACAGCAGATTCACTACATTCTATTACAGCCAGACCTATGGGCAACAGGATTAGTCGAGTTGAGCGTTCAGCAGGAATGATTCGACCAGAGTCACAGAAGAATTAATCTCATACTCAATTGGGGTCACTGCTTAGGTCTATTAACTTGGATGGTTCCAAAATTCATTTGATAACCAGTACAACAAATGACCTGGTTTCAGGCTTTAGGCAATAGGAACCCAATATCGTTTTTATGATAGAATTCTTCGCATAGCTTGAGAGAGTAAAGCCATTGCCATAAACAGCCTCAGTCTTCTCCCACCAGCAAGCGGAGAAGTAAACATCCGCAGAAATCCACACACACACTAAACCAGGATTCAAAGCATTTGCCGTTTCAACTACACTAAGAAGCACTAGGAGTGACGACAAGTAGAAGTGATGAAGCAGAGAAGCACAGACGGCACAGAACCACGTGGACTAAGAAGCAGTAAGTGATGTAGCTGATATTCACACCTCAACTAAAAAAAAAAAAAGGGAAAGCAGAAGAGAGAACTTTAGAGACGACTATAGCAGTAATAGCAGTTAAGAAAATGCTAGCAGTAATTTTTTTTCCAACTTAAAAGTATGGAGAAAACCTTAAGATTTAAAGAGCAAGCCCAAATCAGATATGGAGTGCATGGCCTCCTTTTCAACTGCTATGTAGCGCAAGATCATGGTTCAAAACACATCCAATTCCCATGACACGGACTAAAATGAAAGTTATGTTGGCTTGTTAAAGCCTATCAGGTTATATCATAGCAAAATCCCATCCTTGCTGTCATCATCCTCTCCTGCTTCAGTATCGAGCTCTGCGTAGAAACGAGTTTGTATAAGCCTAAATGCATGAAAAATATTAAATAGAATCAGGCAAATTGTCCCTCACCCATATGGAGAACAAAAGACGAAACAGAAAAGGTTACAAAACACAACGCCAAAGGAAAAATTTACGATGGTCATATATGTGCTTTACTCTTTAAATATTTGTATTTCATTGTTGTTTTTTAGATGTCTTGCTGACTAAATTTCCAATTATTATCAGGGATTCTAAATCATTAGTGACGGAAGCAACAAGAACCATGCAATGAAGATGTGAGGTAAATCAGCATTCTAAAAGAATCAAGCAAATTAACAGATTAGATGCAAATATGAAAATTGTGTTAGACAAGAAATCCCCAATTTGCATAAGGTGAGCCATATGACCACGGCAATATGTCCTTGAACAGCTGCAGCTACTAGTCTACAACCATGTGATAAGTTGTGCTAAAACTTAAAACCAATATGCATGACCAGGAACAGCATATATATATATAGTGCATGCACATGATAAAAAATTTAAAACTGAAATGATTAGATACCCATTCGTATATGGTGAAACACGGCGACCACGGCTGTAGACTGGAGATCTGCTGTAACTGCGACCACGGCGAGGTGATAGGCTACGTTTATGTGGAGACCTTCTCCCATAAGGACTATAACTCCTGCAATACGAAGTAAGAGGGGTAAAAACAAATCTCATTTTATATTCTTATTAAACACAACATTCTCACACAACCACACCACATTACCCAAACAACGCAGTCATCATTGTCATACTGGGTAATTATTATATGGCAACACCAGGAATGTATATTAAATTCACACATGTATAAAGAAAATAGTTCTTGCAATTATTTCCTGGAGACACCAGTAATAAAGTAACGATGATAATATTATGCCACGTAAAAAAGACGTAAAAATTGCTTCTTCTTTTTTTCATTGACGTTTTCAATAAATTAATTTTCTACACTAAACCAAACACTCATCTAGCAATTCAGAATAATACCCATTTACCAAAGCTATGGACTGACTACCTTCTTATTGATAGCGTGTCAGAAGGCACCTTTTTCTTGGTATGTCACCAAACAGCCTAGACTTCTAACAAATTCTGGCCACCAAGAAGACATTATCCACTATCTATTAACAGGGTAGTATTTAGATCCCTTGCATCAGAAAATGCATAGGATTTTCTTAAGTTGGCTATATCTCAAATGATGCTTTTACATGTAAGCCTCATAAATTGCTGAAACAGAGGAAGGCGGCTTGCAAATGTCTTTTCAGGGATGACATAAGAACTAAGATCAGCCTCCAAGTATCAGACTTCAGGACACAGCTAGGATTTTCTACAATTTGCATATCTCATTTCAAAAGAAGAATCCAAAAGAACTTACCTCCTCCCATAACTTGGACTTCTACGGCGTCGAGGACTGGGGCTCCTGCGACGTCCACTTACTAAACCTCTTGAACCAAAGCGCGAGCGACACTCGCGAGCAAAATGACCAGGTTCACCACACTCGTAACAGTTCATATCATCACCACCTCCACGACTACGCCCTCCACGGCTTCCTCCACCCCCCTTTGAATTGTGCGAAAGCTCCACACACCAGCCATTCTTCCCTGTTTCATTTTCAAACTTTATTACAGTAAAGACAAGACAACATTTTCCTAGAAGAACTCAAATTAAATAGCATAGTCATGTAGCCACAGGCTTTGATTGCTAGACCCGTTGTGTCGGGCTTGGATGGCCTAACCTGTCTTGTAAGTCTAGACAAGAATCACTGCAGTTCATACTGAAGCACCTATCACAGGGTGTAAACTTTTGAATATACAGATCCAGTAATTAGTTACAATTGACAGTTTCTCCATACCAAAATGACCTCACCAAAAATTTCATTATGCATATCCACCAAAAACACAACGCATATACTAAAGAAGATTTTGACATCATTATAATTCTTGGTCTTTCTCTTTGAAGATCACAAAAAGTGTAAACATCAAAAGCAGTAATCATGCTTATGTAACAAAAAAGTACAAAATCTGCAATGTCACGAGAACTAAATCAATACATTACTAATAAAATCGTCATATTCATCAAATGCTAAATAACCAACCACCTAGAACATTGAATGCTAAATAAAACGTAAAAGAGCATAAAAAGCAACAGCAGTAATCATGCTTATGCACTAGAGAAGTACGCAATAATATCACAAGAACTAGTTGATATACAGCTAACAAAATCATGATATACATCAAATGACAAATGACCGGAACGAAGAACAATAGGTGCTCAATAAAACAAATGCGAGTAAAAAAAGACTAGTTTTTCTCGGTATCTTTAACAAAATTATTCTTCGTACTTACCATCCAGATCCCGAATTGCATCAAGAGCGTCCCGGCGATCATCAAACTCAATAAAGGCATAACCCGGTGGTCTTCTAGCAACCCACACGCTGCATTTGTCTAATTGTCAATAATCGAATAATTACGAGATTATGTAACACATTTTTGTCTGTACCTTTTATGATGCGCATGTTCCACCAAGAAAAAAAAATACAACGAAAAAAAATAACATAAAATCACATAGAGCCAGACCCAAAAAAAAACTACATATGATTAGGAAAAATTAGGAGAAAAATGTAAATTTATCAAATAATTTAATTTACATTTAACCAAAAAAGAGACGAGAAATTTACCTTCGGAGCACGCCATAGATGCGAAATTCATCCTCCAAATCTCTCTCAGATACTCGCGGATCCAAATTCCCAACGTACACTCGAGACATCGTATTTTATCTAATAATCACAAAAGCCTAAATATTCAAAGAAAATCAACTTTTTCCCAACTAAAAATTTAAAATTTGAGCTTTACGATATCATTGACATGTAATCACTCAAAAATACATACTTTTGATTATCAATTCAGAAATATATATATATATATATATATAAAATTAAAAGCTTACCTTAAAGAGAAAAATTGCTTTTCTCGATTATGAAAAGAGAGAGGACTTTCGGTGTGCTTATCGAGAGTCGAAACTTCCAGAAGACGGGGAGTGGCGGGAGGAAGTTGACACGTGTCATAAACTGAAAAGATATTTTTGAATTGGATTCGACTATTGCATTTATGGGCTAGACGGTAAGTTAGCCCTGTTTTATCTATATTATTATGAGGAAAGTGCACCAAATCAGGCTTTTTTTGTTTTTTTCATTTTAAAAAGTCAGGTTTTAACCATTTTTTTCACTTCTCATATTTTAATTATTCAAATTATTTTAATTAAACAATTAATTATTTAAGTTAATGACGCGCGTATCCCGTTAATTATGGATTTCAAAATGGCTAAAATTCTATTAAGCCCTTCTCTCGTAAACTGTTTCATCTCCGATTTCATCGCGTCATTTCTCCTCCACCTTCCCGTGATAAACCTCCTCCCAATATCCGGCTATCCTCTGAGAAATCGTTCGACACTGAAGACAAATGGACAAAACGAACGTGGAAAAGAAGGACAAGAAGCACGCGCAGACGCCGGTGCGTACAAACACAAGGAAGACAACGGAGACCCCCAATAAAATGCCAAAGAAAAGGCAAAAATCGCATGGGTCCGTGGCATTCAGTTGAGGAAGAAGGTAAATGCATCCCTACCTGTAGCATTGAAGGGTTCCATTGTGTAAGTGCATTATGTCTCCCTTCTGTGACCTTAATGTGTGCTTATTCCTGTGCGTCATATGTGACCTATGTTAATAAAAAATGTCAACCTGATTTATTCCCATTGTGTTTATTTTGTCTGGGACCTGTTATTTGAGTTTGAAGTAGCATTGAAGGGTTCTATTGTGTAAGTGCATTTTGGAAGTGTTCTGTGACCTTAATGTGTGCTTATTCCCGTATGTCATATGTGACATATGTTAATTTACATCTGTTACTTGACATAACATATTTCGCTGCAGCCTTGGAAATATATGCTATCACCTAAAAATTGGTTTCCTGGCAAGATTACAACAGTCATGCCAAAAGGCGTTCTCACCAACCTAAAGACCCATCTAAATGTAGCGCAACAGAGATTATTCAGGGGTACATGCTTTGGACACTTTATGGACTGCCCTGACATAGTGCTACAATCACAGTTGATCCATTATTTTCTGCTGAGACAGGATCATTCGCCAAACAAAGATGAATTGTGGTTCTGTGTTTCAGGTAGATATGTTAGATTCTCTATGGTAGAATTATGTGCTGTAACTGGTCTCCGATGCACAGGGGAAAGCGACATAGAGAATCTTGAAATAGCCCTTCAAGGTTGAAGGAAAAATTCTTCAGCCAACTGAATTCTGTGACTCACGAAGATGTGAGATATACATTCATGTCAGCTTGCAAACTCCCAGAACAGGATGTAGTGGAGGTCTTGTTGGATGAAGATGTTGCCAAACTAGGAGTTCTTTACTTTATTACATCATACCTGTTCCCCAGGGATTATAAAAAGGTGGTTTATCACTACCTGTTTGTGATGGTTGAAGATTTTGCCTTGATGAACAAATTTCCATGGGGAAAGTCACTCTATAAATCTACAATAAATGATTTGAGAGAAGGTTTGAGGAAGAGGACCAGACATTACAGGCTAAGGGGCCTGTTGATACCAATTCAAGTGTGGATATATGAGACTGTTCCTAGTCTCGATGGAACCATTGTCAAACGGACGTCCAACACACTTCCTTGGATCATGAATTGGTTGGCAGATGAGCCCCCGTCCGCTGCTAAGCTGGAAGGAGTTGAATGCTTCACCAACCCCAATGTAATAACTTCAAATTTATGGAATTTATTATGTAGTTAGTTGTGCATGATTCTTAACCATTTTTTTTTTTTTGCATTCCAAATTGTAATATGTGACCTAGACCCCCACTAAGCCTGAGTTGAATATGCCATACATGAATGGGTTGCAGTATAGCCAACCAGTTCAGCCAGCTACTAAACATAATGCTATGCGAAAGAAGAGAATGATGGACCGGTCAACTTGCAGTGTAGGAACAAGTGGGGTTGCAGGTTCTTCTGGTGTAATCAGTACTACATCCGTTCTCAGGATAACTTATGGCAGCATTGGCCACGTTGACATTGATGAAGATGATGATGACTTCGAAGATCATCCTCCGAGGTGGCAGGATACATCAGATATTGCAAAGTCTCCAGTAACCTCTCGTTCGTCATCTCAACACTTCAATAATGCAGAATAACCCCAACCAGATGTCCCACCATCGGTTCATGTAGACATTGATGAAGATTTCGAATATCCTCCAACGAGGTGGCAGGATACAACAGATCGTGCAAAGTCTCCAGTGACCTCATGTCCGTCGTCTCAACACTTCAATGCAGAGGAACCCCAACCAGATGTCCCACCATCAGATCACGTAAGTTGTTAGTGAGGTTAATAACTTCAAAATAATAGTTAGAGTGATTCTTTCATAGCTTACATGTTATTATATTTAGTACAGTCACAGCCCTTTTATGCACAGGTCACACACATGTATGCACAGGTCACAGACCTTTATGGGAGCTATGGATTATACATTCCTATAATCCATTTATCGTTCATGAATTGCAGGCTGTCAAAGAATTGAGAGACGAACTGATGGGGCAAATAGATGGTCCGAGGTCACAGTTGAAATCTACACAAGGTGAACAACAAAGAAGGATGGATGACATTGTCCAGATGCAGTCCGGAATTAGGAGCGACATGTTGGAAATTAGGACGAACATGCAGTTCCTATCTGAGTCTGTATCTGCATTGATCTCAAGCACCATGGAAGAGATTTTAAAAAGACTATGTGACAGTTCCAAGGAGGTACAGGAAGGACATACGGCTGAAGTGTCTGAGAAGCCTAGCGAAGTAAGTAATATAAAGTTATGTTGTCTGTGAGTTACCATGTTTTCATTTTAAATTTGTCTTGTTCAAATCTTCAGGCTGAACACATGGGATCGAAGTCGGACACGAAAGGTAAGGCTAAGATAGTTCCTGAAGAAGGACTGGAGATCCAACTCAGTCTTGAACCTCCTTCATTCGAAGCAGAAGGTTGAATCCATAATCTCTGATGTTCTGCATGACACAAAAAACGACAGAGGGAGAGGTGAACTACAACTTTGGAATTTTACACAATCCTCTTTCGTCAGTCAGGTCACACACCGCACACAGGTCACAGATACATGGGTATTTATATAGGCTGAGATACGTCACACTTACTACTATATGCAGGCATCCCCGGCATCTGAACCAAGTTCAGGACTGCCAATGAAGAGGGTTTCCAGACCGACAAGGATACTCCAATCTCCCTTTGTGGTTGATGAAGGGAAAGTACTCAAACTGCTTGAGAATGTTGTGGTTTTTGAACACTACAACCGCCATGCCGATGAGGCTGATATTTCATCATTCCAGAGATGGTTCCAGCAAGGATACAAGCCAAGAAATAAGTAAATTCATAGTATACCCCTGAAAGATGTGTAAATAACTCTGCTTAAAAATTCTCATCGTTTATTTTATGCTTACATGAAGAAGTTCAATGATGTTGATGATGTAATCAGTTCCCCATTTCTGCTGGGTGGGTACAAGATTGGAAATAAAACCTGGTTCCATGAAATGGTGAATTCTGAGTGCTCCCTGAGCAGGACGGTAAGATATGCGTACTTAAATCTTCACTCACATCTTCTGAGTTCACAGATTACGTCCACAGGTCACAGTATTTGTACATAGGTCACAGTTCATGTCAATTTTGAATCTGCACAGTTTAGGCTTCATATTTAAATTTTTAACATGTTATGCTATTATACCATATCACATGGACGTGTGCTTCTATTTCATCAGCCAGTTGACACGTCATGGAAAGAATGTCAAGTTGAAAGCCACCACCACAGACTCCTAGTTTCAGATGAAGCTGAAAAACATATACTCCAAGTTCAAGCAGGATCCTATCATTTTAATGTCAGAAACGACGTTGATAGACCTTGTGATAAAAGGCACTTCGCCTTTAAGTTCTCCATGGCACTGTGTGGACTATGTATTCATGTCGATTATACCAACGAACAAGGCACATTGGTTGCTGGCTGTTCTTGAATTCAACACACACACGCTCCATGTTTTCAATTTTGCTGGAAAGACATACCGTGACTTCCTCCTTCGTATATGTATTGAACCTTATGTGAAAATAATTCCTTACCTGCTGAACTCTGTCAGCCTTTGGAGAAAACATATTGACTACGATGGCGAAGATCGTATGGACTTGAGGTTAATGGTTGATAGCAGTCTTCCTCAGCAGTCGAACGGGTAAGCCTGTGACCCTATATCTCCTTTTCTGGTTTATGTCGTTTGATCTAATTTATTTTGTGATTTGTTTTTTCCAGACATGACTGTGACATCTTCACCATCAAGTGTACCTGCTACATGATGATAAGGATTCGATGCCGATCAAATTTGATGCGGGAAAAACACGACTTGACATTGCTACAAAGTTGTATAAGCATCGGAGCATAGTACAAAGAAAGTGATGATGTTCTCTTTGACTGATGGCTGCCCATTTTCTTTTAAAATTTTTAAAACAATGAACAATCTATGTAAAGTTTCTGATATGCAGTAGTTAGTTTGACTGGGACAAATGTACAATGATTCATTTGATAGTAATTGGCTCATTTTGAAATGTGATCAGGGATGATTTTGACATACAATCTGTTTATTTGTGTTGGTTTAATTGCAAATGATGATTAGAGGTGTATGATTGTCACTGGTTTGCATGTGTCATAGCTGATTGGGTATTTGTATACTCGGGTCACAGACTGGTATAGAAATAAACATGCAGGATATTTGTGGCAAATTTATTGTTGTTAAGTGAATAGTCATAATGGTCACATGACATGTGTCCAGAGTCAAAGGTCTTATTACATATTACAGTTAACTCTAAGTTCACAGGTCACAGGTTTTACTTTATATTGCACTTTGCATTATGTTCACAGGTCACCAGTCTTACTTTATATTGCACTTTGCTTTATGTTCTCAAGTCACATGTCTCACTTTATATTGCACTTTGCTTTATGGTGGTCACAGAGAGTACTGTATTGGTTACTCTTCTTTTTAATTACGTCCAGATTTTTTGTAGAACACATTGAATATTAGAATGATGACACGAATTGCAATCTGAGTGTCATAGTTTGACGGTATGCATAATGAACTATTCAACTTGGAATTATATGAACGAATATTTCTTATTTCATTTATTATTTCACGGATAGTAAATCATAGGATAACGATTATCTGAAAATATCATGAATATGGTGCATCTGTCTGTCAAGTCACTTGCTGTGAATGTTTATCCCTTCCTGACTTTGGCTCAATGGAACCAAGTTACTACATCTCTTACGATTGTGACCGTGTCCCCTACAACGACCACATTTCACAATTTGTTTCTCTTCACTGGCTGACCTTATCCTCTTTTCAGCTGGTCTACCAGAACTCCTTTTCTAAAAAGGAGCTAATACAATTTCGTATTACAAGTCTACAGGGATGGTCCATTCAAATGGATCTCCAACTGGTATCACGTACTCTTGATATGACTTCATGTATGCATCTTTTGTATAGTAATAAGAACAATACTCGTAATGATCCCTTTTAGTATGTGCAATCACAGTCAGTGCATGCGGACATGGAAATAGATCAACTTGAAACATCCTACACGTGCATGTAAGTTGGTTCATATCTACTACAAAAGACGAATGATCATCTTTGACTGCAAAGAGTGTTTGGCTAACAGGTAATACCTGCAAGGAACAGTAAAAGAATATACATAAAGTCCAATAAAGTAAATATCAGGTCACAGGAAATCATATTATGTCAGAACAAGTTATCAGGTCACATGAAATCAGTTAGAGACACATAACATGTTATCAAGTCACAGGAAATCATTTGGAGTCACAGAACACGTATCAAGTAACAGTTACCTTAAGTTTCTTCAAATATGTGCTTATCTTCCTCATTAATTTCTCATAGTGGCTATCAATATTGTGAATGTGTCATGTGCATCCTCGCTATGTTTACATACCCATATCTGTATAGTCTGTCTCAAAGATTCTAACAATGACACAATAGGGTAATTTTTGCTGCTTTCGTGACTGCGTTAACAGATTCTACTATATTTGAGGCCATTGTAGAATACTGATTTGCTGACATGTGGAATCGTGACCACTTTTCAAGTCCAACTGCTTCCTAAAAACATCAACCATGTTCATGATATTTTCATAAACTAAATTTGGGATTATTTTAAAATAAGATGGAATTTATATAGGCTGAGTAGCAACATACCAGGTAACTCCTAATGTTTCCATTCATCATGTCAAGTTGGTGCATGTGATACTCGAACTCTGTTAATGTATATGATCGAACAACTGAATTGAACGCCTATGTTATGTTGTGACCTAATTTACCATAATATGACTTCAGATTTTGGAGCAAATGATACGAACAAATTCCATGACGGCACTCGGATACACATGTTCTATGGCATTCTTGATACTAACATGGCGGTCTGATACAAAACACAATCCATCTCTGTCACCATAAGTCTTCTTTAAGTTCTCGAAAAACCATGTCCATGCTCTATCGTTCTCACTATCTCCAATCCCAAAAGCAAGAATAAAAATGCTATTATTAGCATCATGTGTACAAGCTGTGAAGAGAGTACCACCGTACTGTCCATTCAAATAGGTTCCATCCACCACAACCACATGTCTGCAATGCTTCCATCCTTGAATTGATGCATTGAGGACCATGAAGAAAATTTGAACCTACCGTGACCATCAATCTCCAAACCGGTGACTGTTCCAGGATTTCTCTGTTCAAGCATGTGGAGGTAGGCAGGTAACTTACCATATGACTCAGTCGGATCACCCATAATGATTTTTAAAGTTTACTCACGACATCTCCAAGCCTTAGAATAATTCATCGACACACTATACATATGAAAGATATCACTACATATATCATTTGGAATGTATATCGTATTTGACGATGTGTACTTGTATTTTATACTAGATGAAATAACTGTTATGGATAGTTGCTTGTGACTTCCCAAAATTATGTTCGACCCACACATGTGACCCTTTTCGATTTTCCTAATCTTAAAAAGACCTAATTTACCCCACTTTGAAGATCTGCACATCCAAGTGCACACATCATGCAAGCACTTTACTACGTACTCCTTCTTGTCCGATCGAACAACCTCAAACTCGAACATATTCTGAATCGCGTACAAAGAAAGACTCAATTTGAGAACATCCTTATCACGGAATACATTTCCTTCCTCAACTTCTCTGTAATCATCCATTGTTATGATTGTGACTTCCTCTTCACTAATGTGACCTGTTGGTTCCACAGTTGCACTGCATATGTCTGAAACCACCTTCTGTAGAGAAAACTCTTTGGTTGTTTATACGCAGGTTGGAATTGTAATAGACTGTTGCTCGATCAATGTTACATCAATGCTTAATGGATATCTAGAAGGGTCACAATATATAACCTTTACTAAACCACAGATACTTTAGGGTCTTTCATTACAATATCTACAAGCGCCTCATAGGTGCAATTACGAGCCAACAAAACCACAGATACTTGGGATCCATTCAGCAAACATACGTGGACCTCCATCACATCTGCAAAATTAAAATTTATGCTATCAGTACTGAAATCGGTTCACAAATGTGGTTCGAGTCACATGTCGGTGCATATGCAGGTCACATAAGTTAGATATAGGAAATCAGTAATAAATTCAATTCATACAGGTGACACATGCATTTATGGTCACATGTAAAAGAGCACGGAGGTCACAGAAAGTAAATGTATGGAGTCAGTAATTCATTTGAATTCATGCAGGTCACATATGTGTATGGGATCACATGTAATTGATCAGGCAGGTCACATGATATTAAAGTTGGAATCCAATAATAATTGGAAATCCATGCAGGTCACATATGCACCTCTAGGCACAAATAAGAGAGTACGGAGGACACGGAAATTAGTGCTATGTATGAAGTCAGTACTACATTCGAATTCATGCATGTCACATATGCGGTTCGGGTCACAGGTAGGATATCAATAATAAATTCAATTCATCCAGGTGACACATGCATTTATGGTCACAGATAAAAGAGCACGGGGGTCATAGAAAATAAATGTATGGAGTCAGTAATTCATTTGAATTCATGCAGGTCACATATGTGTATGGGATCACATGTAATTGATCATGCAGGTCACATGATATAAACGTAAGAATCTAGTAATAATTTGAAATTCATGCAGGTCACATATACACCTCTAGTCTCTAATAAGAAAGTTCGGAGGACACGAAAATTAGTGCTATGTATGGAGTCAGTACTACATTCGAATTCATGCATGTCAAATATGTGGCTCGGGTCACAGGTAGGAAATCATGCAGGACACGGGACATAACTGTTGTGAATTCAATAATTAAATTCGAATTCATGAAGGAGAGCAAGCACATCATAGAATGAGCTCCGACATTCTGGATTTGCTATGAAAACTATATATAACAATATCAATTGGAGTCACAAATTTAGCCTGACATACCTATTGGACAATGTGTATCGTCGGAGCCGGCAATGGAAAAGTTTGCTTCCAATCTCGGAGCCACAGATTGGTGATCTCAATTTGAACTTGAACACGGACGAAACCCGGCCATCTAATCTCCACCTTATCGATCTGTGGTCGGCGACGACGAAAAGTGATTTGTGACCTGAAATTGCTCTTATCTACCGTTGGGTATTTTTCCACAATCGAAATCGTATGGGGATGAAGCAGAATCTGTTAATTAAGGAGGTGATTTGTTATTTTAAGAAATCTTAACTGGACGTTGAGATTAAGGAAGGGAATTAACTGGATTAATTGTTAAATATAATTAATTAAATCGCGAAAATACCCGAGTTTTGAAAATCTAAACCATGTCGTCTGATTATTGATTTTGTTAAACATAATGCATGATCCGTGCATTTTTCCCTATTATTATCTCATTAAAATGAAATATATGACCGTTATTATGCACATCAACATTTAAATTCAAATTTTCTATCTTTTGTGTGGGCCTCAATAATGACTATATTTTTCATTCTCATTCTACAATAATTTGACTCAAACAGGACCTTAGTTTTTGTGCAAATTACACCCCTTGCATACAATTTAATAAAATTTCAAATTTTACTATGCTCCTGTGTTTAAGTCACATTAAAATTTTCATTATCATTCTTCTGCTCATTTTCAATCACACATTTTTCAATAAAATAATATTTTTCATCACATCAATAACGTTTCCTTCTTTTTCAACCACACATTCTCCATCAATCTACTATTTCAGAATGCATTCTTTCAAAATAATGTGGCTCAAACACAACCTATAGAATAAAAAAATTTTCCAAAAAATACTTGAAAATTCTAGTAAAAAGGAAAAAGGGAATATCATGTAACACATTCATGATATTCAATTAAGGGCTGATTTTACTGAATTAAGCTGGTTGTATAGGATAATTTGACGATATGGAGGACGGAATTTTGAAAAATGCTGACATGGCATGAAACACTCCACACGGGAAAATAGAATGAATAAATAAACAATTGTTCAATAAGGACCCACATGTATTTACTCCAAAATTCAACACTCCAATTTCAACCCAAAAGATGAAGCCCTCAACACAGTCGTAAATTTCTCCCAAATGATGAAGCCCCCAAATGTACTACATGCCATCGTCTCCATCTTCTAGTGGAGCTTCGTATGAACGTGAAGGTCCAATTGTCTTTCATTCTAGCTTCAATCGAGTCTCGTTTGTCCGACCCATCAACTCTAGCTTCGTGTAAACGACAACCATTAGTTAGTCGTGTAGCCCAGCTTCGTCAAACCACCTCTCCATCTTTCCCTGAAGGTAAATGTCCATCTTCTTTTAGTTCAACTTCACTTGAGCTTCATCTGAACGTGAAGGTCCGTCAGTTTTCTAGCTTTATGTAAACAAAGAAACCTGACCTATTACACAGGAAAGTATGAGCACTATGGTTTAGTACATTGTACGAATTTCTGAAATTTGTATGATATATGTTATGCATCATCCAAAATTCAATGCATCCACAGTTGAAACTATGTATTTTTATGTTTTCCCTCAAATTGGGGTAGTGAAATTTGCTCAAATTGTGACCATCCTTCCTAATGTTAAATGGAACTGAAATTTTGGAATTGATATATTTACCCGACTCATTCTGCAATTGAATTTTGGCTCGTGATAAGGAATAATGCCTGAACAAATCCATGCATCTACATTGAAATGAATGATTTATGCGGTGTTAATATATTTCTGAACTAGAGTGCTTATATTTTTCGCAGTTGAATAAATCATGGATGACGTGGATGATGATATTTTGGTCGTCATAGGCAATAAGAGCGTGGAAGACAATATGGACCGAGTGGAAAATGAAATTGAACACGGAGATTGTAGTATTGTGCCCGAGGTAGGAATGACGTTTAAGGATAAAAACAAAATGTGGGATTTCTACAAAGGATACGCCTATGCCATTGGTTTTCCAGTTAGGAAATGGAATTCAAAGAATGATGAAGACTGATTTTTAAAATATCTGACATTGACATGTAGTCAGGAAGGCAAAAGAAGTTCTACTAAAAGCGGCTCTTTCAAAGCTGCAACCGACAATTCAGACGGGTTGTAAAGCTAGGATATTTGCATCTTCGAATATTCATGGCTCCTGGAGAATCAACACAATCTACCTAGAGCACAATCATAAAACAAATCCTACAAAGTCCAGATTGTATCGTTGCAATCGAGAACTGAGTGCACATGTGAAGATGAAGCTTGAAGTGAATGATCTAGCAGGCATTTCGTTGCACAATGTTGAACTGAGTGCACATGTGAAGATGAAGCTTGAAGTTAGGTGATTATGACTTGGAGCAGGAGATGTAGCAGCAATACAATCCTACTTTTCAAAAATGCAGTCAGCGTGTTCAAATTTTTACTTTAGCATGGATTTGGATGACGATTCGCATCTAAGGAACGTAGTCTAGGCAGACAATCTGTCTAGGCAAGAGTTTAAGGATTTTGGGGACGTCATCACATTTGATACTACCTACTTGACCAATAAATAGACATGTCGTTCGCCATTTTTATTGGCATAAATCATCACGGACAATCAACATTTCATGGTTGTGTTTTGGTGTCGAACGAGGACACAGACTCTTTCATGTGGCTGTACACAGAATGGCTTAAGTGCATGTACGGTCAAGCTCCACGTGGAATAATTAATGATGAAGATCGAGCAATGCAGAATGCAGTTCGGATCGTACTTCCAAATACTAAGTACAGATGGTACTTGTGGCATATATTGAAGAATTTGTCTGAGAAGTTTGGCTACCACGTGGTTAAGGGTTCGATATTTTCGACTATTCAAAGACTTGTTTATGATTCTCAAATTATTGCAAAATTTGAAGGAGTTTGGATGGCGATGGTCGAGTCATGTGGATTGCAGGATAATACTTAGTTGTCAAGACTTTATGATAATTAAGGAAAATGGGTCCCTTGTTTTTTGAAACAACTTTTTGGACAGGCATGTCAATAATGCAAAGAAGTAAAAGTATGAATGCATTTTTCGATGGATACATTAATTCGAAGACATCTTTGAAACAGTTCATCGAGCAATATGAACGGGTACTACGAAATAATGTTGAGAATGAGTTCCATGTTGATTTTAAACCATTTTCACAAATGGTACCATGTGCAACAACTTATGACATCGAGAAGCAGTTTCAGTTAGTATACACCATTTCAAAGTTTAAAGAAGTTCAATAGGAGTTCACAGGGAAAGTTTACTGCGATCTCATATCTTCTTCGGAAGGACTTCTGGGGACGACGTACGATGTACTGGAGGATGTTATGAACATGTTTGGTAACAATTAAAATTGAAAATATAGTTGTTATTGGCTCTCATCCGTCTAATAAAAGTCAACAATAACGGCTAATTTTTCAATTTTAATCTCTATCAAACAGACTTTATATATGAATAACGCCGAAAGAAGAAATCGCTCAAGGTCATATATCGAATAGAGGGCTGCAACATCAGTTGCAGCTGCCACTTGTTCGAATTCAGAGGAATAATATGTAGGCATGACATGACTTTGTTGATCCGTAATGACATAACATCACTTCCCGAATGGTACATTTTGTGACGTTGGAGAAGAGATGTTAGTAGAGCACATTTGAGGGTCGCAGTTAACTATGACGGATTGGTTAGTTCTCCAGGACAGTTGAGATACGATAGTATGTAACAGGCTTTCGCCGTGGTGGCAGATCTTGATGCAAATGACGAAGTCCGAACTCGTGCCATAATGGAATGGATTGGACTACAATCTAAGGAGCTAGCGTTTGATGAAGTCGATTTGTGGAAGTAACACCATTTCACATCAAAATAATCAGTTAGCCGTTATGTGTAATGATTCACAAAATACTACGAGCCATAATGTAATGGGTTCGACATTCTCCTGAAGAAAGGGCGCACCAAGAAAAGTTCGACAAAAAAGACCCTTAGAGTCGACTTCAAAGAAGGTATAGGTATATGGAACCTAAAAACTATGCGAAATTGAAATTATTATATCCACAAAGTCTCATTTATTATGATGGATGTGCACGGAAGTTCGACGTCCGTTAAACGAAAGAAACCAACATCAAAGCATAGTCAAATGCGTGTGGGTGAACTCGAAGCTTGGCCAATATCTGCAGCTCAACAATATTCCATGTCTCCACAAGTCACATTTTCACAAATTTCACTTCTGACGCCATTCCCATTACCACAATATGGCATGCCTACATCATTATCGTATGCTTAACACTCACAGTCTTCCAATTTGATGAATTCGTCGTCAACGAATCTAATACAATTTGAAATGTAGGTTCACATTCATTAGATATTTGGATAGCTTCATATATGCACTGATGAAATCATAATTTCTATTCCAGTTCATGCTTCTCCATTCTACTATCCACATTTGTCGGATGAAGGCGGGACAAGTTTTTGATGTTTGATGGACAACCTATGCAGTTAAGGCAGTAAGAAACTCTTGTCTAATTCGAATCAACTTAGATGATCCATGTCCACTTCATACATATCTTAAGTGGATGGTCCACTTAAGATATATTTTAGGAGCTCTTTTATATGATTCATTTGTATACATGCAGCGGCCCATTTCAAAGTCCAGTTTTTTGTAAACGCGATGGAAGTGGGACTCCTGAATTTTATGCCATAGTTATTTTTGTACCAAAAAGGCACTATATTTCCGGTATTAGTCCCCTTTCTCATGTTTTTCCAAGTAGGTAATTAAATTCTATAGCATGCAGAATCTTAAATCATTGCGTAAGATATTTGCAAATAATATACTTATGCAATTGTTTTGTCATGTGTGATCTTTTTCTTCCATGCCTTCTCTCTCTCTCCATTCTCCATCCCTCTCTCTATCTGTCTATTGATAAGTTTATGTTTTTCTTTCTCCCCATGTTAAGTTTTATATAAAGGCTTTTTTTTGGTTGCTTTTGCACATGGTCTCTCTTCTAATTTAGCTCAATTGAAGTCTCTCCCCCTCTCCCTCGCCCTCCCTAGTCTGGGGTTTTTTGATTTGTGATTATGGTCATATGTTATCTGTTGTAGATTGGAGGCAGCGGTGTTCTGATATCTCCTCTGGCCAACATCTTCGATGAAGAAACACCAAGATGGAGCCATCTTCTTTGAAATGTTGGGCAATTATAATAGATAATAGTGATAATAGTGAATCCATTTTGATGTAATTCATATTTGACATTATTTATTGCAAGTGATAGCACTAAATCCATTTTAATGTAATTCTTATTTGGTTTAATGTTGGTCATTTTTTATGTTGTGTGTTTGATGGACATTTTGCTCACACTGTCTTTTAATGAACCTGCTAGGGCGTGGAAGAATATGTTCAATATATGATTTTGTGATGGGAACTGGGAATAGTTCCATCCCCAAATTCATTGTCGACAATAAAATATTAAATGGTATAATGAACAACAAACTGACATTAGCATAAGAAAATGATGAAAGTGACATTGTTTTCAACCATAATTCGCTAACAACTACATACTTCGCTGATACGAACAAAATAAAAATGAAACCCTTAGATAAGTTGGTACATAACACGTTCAACGAATAGGAATAAAAAATCAAGTCGACCCCTTTCCTTTTGCAATCCCTTCTAAGCTTCCTTTGCCCCTGCTGATCGTCACGTTCACAGATATCTTGAAGTCTGCTTCTTGAGTTAGTTGAACTTGAGATTCGAACCTATGGGACATAACTTCAACTGCTTCCTTGGTCACAGCTGTGACTGAGGTAGAGCTAGCATTACTGGATTCATCGCTTGACTGTCCTTCTACAACCCAGTCCCAATAATTGCATTTATTACTGCAACATGTGAATAATCTCCATTTATTAGCAGTCAGCTTTTCGACTTCAAAACACTTCTGAAATCCATTCTTACACAATGGGCATTGTCATTTAATCAGGCATTCAGCGAAGAAATGCCCTTTGCCTCTACAGCTATGGCAAATTCCGAAATTCTTCCCTACCATTCTAACATACAATTAAACCATAAATAATGACAAAATGTTTCCCATTGTGGCACGGATTAAACACGCAAGCAAGCAAAATACGAAACTCAAATTCATATAACTCTCACCAATTTAGATGCTAGCAAGGAAAAACCTCTCAAATTAGATTACAGCAAGAGAAAATAGGGGAAAAAACGCAAAATAGAAAGCTCAAATTACATTCCTGCAAGGAAAACCCAAAAATGCCAGTATAATTCTCATCAACATTTTTTAAAACCAGCAAAATACGAAGCTCAAATTCATATAATTCTCGCCAATTTTAATGTCAGCAAGAAAAATCCAAATTTACAAAGCAAAATTCAAAGCTCAAATTAGATTACAGTAAGAAAAAAGAAATATATATAGCAAAATAGAAATCTCAAATTACATTCCAACAAGGAAAAACTCGAAAATGTCAGTATAATTCAGACCAATATTTTTTAAACCCAACAAAATACGAAGCTCAAATTCATATAATTTTCACCTATTTAGATGCCAACAAGGAAAAACTCAAAACCACACATCAAAATTTAAAGCTCAAATTACATTCCAGCAAGGAAAAATCCGAAAATGCCAGTATAATTCTCACCAACATTTTTTAAACTCCAATTATAAACCTCAAATTGGTGACTTGTATACAATGCATCGGGAACCAAGGCAACGGTAAAACCCTTACAAAATCACAGACATTAAAAATATAGCAACAACCACAACATTTGCTTACTCTCAAGAGATGCGTTCTCTGGTTTAGACTTCACAGTGGCCGGAATTTCGCTACTCACGACTTGTTCACCAATCTACAAATTCGGACCAATCGTAACAAAGATGTTTTCAAAACCCGTTCTTTATTTTGGGGGTAAGTATATTAGGGTTCATTTCTTCTTCAACGGGATGACGTAGGCCGAAGGTTTTGAAGATCGTCGGTCGGCGAAACGACGGTCTATTCCTAGGGTAAAATTTGGGGAAAAATGGTTGAAAAATGTGTTTCATTCGTCTTTTTAGGATTTCAATGTATTTTTTAACTTTCAAATAATGCCACTTCACCCTATCAAACGTATTGTCAATGCCCCCTGTACGAGTAGTGCGGTCAGATTTTACTCCACCAAATGCTTCCCTTGTTACAAGTAGCTCATATTCAAATAATGATGTGTTTGACTGCCAATATTTTGTATGGAAAATATGTTTTTTCACCTAATTTTCTACTTTTGTATTGTATGATTGACAATTTTTTCCACGAAAAATATTTTCCTACTTTGGTTGCGTGATCATATTTTCTTTGAAAATAAGGAAAATATTTTCTTTAGAGAGGGATTATTTTTATTTTCCAAGTAATTTACTCTCTCTCTCTCTCTCTCTCTCTCATCTACCAATTAATAAAAATGAACAAATATAATATTTTTTAGGTTAAAAACTTAATCAACCACATTTAATTTTGAATTGGGTAACACAGTGAATATCCAAAGTCATAATATGAAAAGATTTAGGTCCCAATTATTTTTTAAATTATGCATACTTTTAATATCAGATACATACATGCCACCATATATCTCATTCAAGTCAACAAAAACTAAGAATACTGTGTATGAATCCTGAAACATACTTCATATGAAAGAAACCAGATTTTGATTTTGGACAGAGACGAATTTGGGTATTTTTGTCCATTATGAATTGCAAATTTGGTATTGATTTCAGAGAGTAATTAATTGATAGGCTTGATGTTAGGATGATTTGAAAAATGTCAGTTGCACTATTGTTTGAAATCTAAATTTGGTACGTAGTATTTTTTAAATTATTTATCAATTATGATAGTATTTTCTGGATTATAAAGTAATATATTATTATTATCTGAATTTTTATTTCGTAATGATGCAAATACGAAACGTTCCGTTAATTTTCTGCTAAGAATTGAGCTTGGGTCTATTGGTCTTTTTAATCAACTTCTTCCATTTCATAGCAAATTAAGGCGTGTTTGGCAAAATTTCTATTGTAAGTTGTGAATTTTACGAAATGAATGGATAATAAGTTGATAAAAATTGTGAATCATAGAAAACTCGGAAATAAAAATAGAACTTGACCGACTAATTTCAATTATAAGCTTTGCTGAATACATCATGAAATACATTATTTGCTGTGAAGATTACTAAGAATAGACAAAAAAAAAATTAATAAATTTGCCTTTTTTCCCTTCATTTGACTCGAGAAGGTTGCGCATCGACTAGTGGTGTTAAGCAAATAAGCCGAGCAGAGAAATTCTCATGTGGGACGTTCGTCAACCTACATGCGAGTCAACTAGCAAGCTATTTCTAATTTTATGTGCGTATGTGTTCTATAGAGTTTTCTTGTGCGTAGGGAGAATCGAGATTCACACCCTATGCATGTACAATGCCGGTCTTGTGAATTTCGGGGATTGAGACGAAGTTCATAAATTAGGTCCCCCAAATTGTAGTATGCATACTAAATTTGTACGTATGTTATGAAACCAATTGTTAACTTAAGATTTAACAATAAAAAAACAATCAGAATATATTATACAAAGAGATTTATGTTATAATCAAATAACAAGTCGACAATGTCCTAAACAATCAGTTAAATACTAACAGTTGAGAACATAACCCCTTGAAATCTCAGCTATACAAGCAAAGCCCACAAGCTATTTTATTTTATTTGATTATAACTGTTACTCTACTACTACTACAAAATAAAAACTAGCACTAGGTTCTTGTGTCATGAAGTAGAAAATGAGAAAAGATCCACCCCCAAAGAAATAAAGTAAATGAAGTATAAGATGTACCGACGATTGACAAAATTGAAAAAGAGAGAGAATGCAAAATACGATGAAGAAGACAACCGATTATGACGAAGATATGCAAAATTATCAAAGTTTAAAACATGGAATTTGTTTCTTTTTTCGATTTAGAAATGAAAAAAATCAATAAAAATAAAGGTCCGTTTGATTGCAAAGGTGGAAAATGGGTAGAAAGAAATGTTTTACTGAAAATTGAATTGCCTAGAATTTGTTTTACTCGGAGGAAATTGGAATTAATTGTGTTTGATTGGTATAATTTTCCACTTGAAAAATGTTGAAAGTTTAGTGTCCGTTTGACATTGTTTTTTATGGAATTTGTCTATTAAAGTGATAATTTTTTTCTACCATTGGGTCTAAAATTTGTTCCAATTGAAAAAATTAACATACCGAATACCAATCGTTTAACTTTGTTTTGCATGGAAACTATCAATAAAAGTGATAAAAAAAATTTATCATTATATCTAGAATTTTTTTCTATTGCAAAAAAAAAGAAGAAGATGGAAAACGTAAAACCACCCAAACCACGAGAAAACATATTCATCTAAAAGTGGGAAAACCTGGCGCGTGAACTCAAAATGGGAAACGCAATTCCATAGAAAAGTTATGCTATCAAACATTGATAAAGTAAGAAAATGGTCCATGGAAAAGAGGGGGAATCAAACACACCCTAAGTCTAGTCTTGTTTGTCCAGTTAAAGAAAAAAACAAATGAGCCCCCTCTAATATTGGGCTTGAGGTGTAGGCCTACTCGACTTGGTCACCAAGATTATTTCTATAGCATTGGTGAGTAAGGAAAATGAATATTGGTATATAGCATCCACTACAACAAATGTGACTTTTTTCGGCACGTGTTTACAGCGTGCATATAAGGTATGCCGTAAAAAATCTCTTTACGGCATGCATTTTAAAATGCCGTAAAAAGTGGTGTACCTTTTATGGCGTGCAGCTAAATGTCATAAAACTCATTTACGGTGTTCTATAGATGACGTACTTTGCATGCCGTAAAAGATGCACCACTTTTTATGGTATGACTTTATATGACATGCGGCCGTATGCCGTAAAAAGGTTTTTACGGCATGCATTGCATGCCGTAAAAAGTACATTTTGTTGTAGTGATCAGTGATGTTGAACATCAATCTATGTGTCAAAGTATCATATGTCTTGTTAAATAAGCTATAATTCCTTATATTTAATTGAACATCTAATTTAATGACACTAGTGCTGCTACTTAAACTAGTGTTAAACACAAATTGTAATAAATAGCATTACTCAAGAAATACGGGTAAGGTGAATGTGGGGGCATTGCATGGGTGCCACGAGGCACCATATAACTATTTCATGCTTTTTTAAAATCAAATCTCATCATTTTATTGCTTCACATTCGTGATTAAATTTGAAGGTTGATCAAAGACGATAAATCAAGTTCTAGTACCATTGCAAAGATCTCGCTGAGTACTTGAATAAGTTATTACTGAAAATCAAAATCGTCAACAAGAGCAAAAGTTCGCATGTCTAAAGTTGATCCCTCGTAATGCCTTTTTTCGATTTTCATAACATTGTTACTTCCATCCCACTTTTGACACATGTATTCTAGTTGAAAGATTAATGGAGAATTGCAGTCACAGTACCAAACCTCTCATTTTATTGCAAACTTTATCCAAACCTTTTATTTGTATTACCCACGGTACTAGGTCTTTCAAAAATTCGCACTGGAGTCCAAATGGGTGGATTCATTTGACCTGTTAGTTGATCAAAATAGTAAAACTTGACCAAATGTAATAAGGTAAAATAATAAGTTTACAATTTTAATATAAAATAATTAAAAAAAAGTGAAAATTCTTCTTCTTCCTCAAACCCCCACACCCCAACGCTTACAGCCATCGCTACTCACCCAATGCCGCCACCACAACCACCACCAACCAAGTCATTTCATTCAAAATCACACTACTCTCAACTGTCATTGAAATCCCTTTCTCTTTTAAAAAAACTGCTCTTTAAAATCCATCAATTTCAATCGCAATTGATAGCAAACCCAACAGAAGTTTCAACAATTAAGCAAAATGAATTTAATTTTAGGGAGTTTTCAAGCCATAAGTCATGGCAAAATCAATTAAATGCTCCAATTTTCACTTCACCAAGAACATTCGCTATTCACTCACTAGGTGGGGTATGCAGAATGATGTAAAATTCTCTTCCAATTTAGACTCGGATTGTTCAATTTGTCAGTTTACAAAAAGGACTCCCAATTAGTTGATTTATGTTGATATCTTGCTCGGACTTCTTCTGTTGATTTCTATTGAATTAGTTGTGAGTCGATTTGTGGTGGAAAAGATTTGGGAAATTTTGTTCAAGAGATTTTGTGATAGGTCAGTTTCTGCTGAATTAGTGGTGGAAATTTTGTTCGAGAAATTCAGATCGGCTAACCTAGAAAATTTAGGTTTGTAGGTTAAAAATATGCATTGAGAAATTTTGCTTCGAGAAGTTTCCATTTGAAAATTTGTTCATCGGCAGGAATAGTTTCTTCAAAGGTTTGGACAGTGATGATGGTGCTGGCGTCGATGAGTGGCAATGGTCTGCGGGTGGCGGAGCCTCTCTTTTTTTGAGTTTGGTTTTAGGGTGGCGGGTCGGGTGAAGAAGATAGCTTTCGTTTTTTATGATTTAATTGTTCTTTATTATAATTGTATTTTTTTTTTATTAAAATTGTAAATTTACTATTTTTGAAAGGTCGGTACCGTGGATGAGACAAATGAAAGACTTGGATAAAATTTACAATAAAATGAAAGATTTGATACCGTAACTGCAATTCTCTCAAAAACTAATCTCAAAGCACCGTTGCAAAGTACTCATTAAGATTTTAATTTCCATTTCCCAAAATCACTAAACAACCACAGAAGCAAGACGAACGTGTTACCCCAAAATAATCTCTTAATTCTTCTTAAAATATATATGTAGAGAGATCCCTAAAAATAATTATGTGTAAAATACATAAAACATATAGAAAATAATGTCTATTTTTCCCAGTATTGCATGGATTATCCTCAATGCATACATATAACATTACTCAATTCAAAAACATGGTAGCTTATTATTTAATTATACATTCACAAAATTCAATATTATTTATCCCAAAAGTTACCAATAATTTTATCCTAACACTTGTCAAGACTTGACTCTAAATTTACGTCTTTTTTATGTCTGTTTTCCACTCTAATACAAGTGAGGCCCGGGGCACTTCTCGATTTTCTCCTAGATGACATTTATTTTCCTCTGAAATGCACGAGACAATTCTATTTGTAAAAAAATTTAGGGACGAAAATAAAGGTCAATCTTCGCGTGAAACCCACAACTATATGAGATCATTGTATAAGTAATAAAATATGTGAGTTAAGAGTATTGTTCATACGATGAATAATGTCTAATTTATAGTTCAATAATTTTTATCAAATTCGAAGTGTAGCTACAAAAGAGAATTATGTTTTTTTGTTTATACTAATTTCTACTCAATAAAAAAAAAAGGATAAACCGCAACTTTGACGGCCTCCACCTGTCCTGTCCTGAACCTTGGTGAAGGAAGTAAATCGCAAGTTATGCCTCCAAGGGTATAAGGTGAAAGACTGCTTGTACACTTGCACTTACCCAAGGGCCAAAACCATATTTCAGGATTCGAACCATTGACGCGACAGCTTCAAGCAAAGCTAGAGTTTTTCCATCTTCCTCTTCTACTCAATATAGGTTCAATGGATGATTGTAATAAATTAAGTACTAAGAAAGAAATAAGAAAGTTTGATGAATATGATTATTACAAGTTTGATTCAATCAAAATTTTAATATGAAAAAGTAGAACAAGTTTATGCAATATAAGTGTAAATATCTTCTTCGAAAATATATCTCTTTTAAAATTGATATAAATAAATTAAGCACAAAGAGAAATGAAATTTTTTGATGATAAAAATGATTCAAGAAGTTTTGATTTAACAATCAAAGTTTTTGTTATGAAGAAATAAATGAAATAAATGTGAAAATGTAAGTTAAAAGAAGATATTTTAAAAATATGTTTCACAAGAAATCTCTCTTCTAGTTGTTTTTTGAATGCAAATTGAAGTGGTATTTATAGCAATCAAAAAGCAAAAAGTTCTATCCAACCAGATGACCATATTGACGTTCGCCACTGAACCGGACGACCAACTAGCCGTTGAGGTCAGAATTGTAAAAAAATTGACCGTTAGAGAACCGAACGTCCAGTTGACCGTTGATCGTTGACTTTTTTTCGAGGTGTGATCTAAGTTCAAGTATCACTTAAAAAAATTAATCTTACTTTTGATCAAAAATATTTTATGCAAGTGATATGAAAATAACTCTTTATGCACAAAATAATTTTTGAGCTATTGTTATTCATTGCTAAAGATTAAAGTGTTAATATTGAACTATCATCACTCAAAATTAATTGTTAGAAATAGTATTAGTCTTTTTTGTTATGATCAAAGCATTAAGAATGGAATCAACCATACGTGTCAACACTCTTTTCCAAGATACACTAACATGACACGATCATATTCCTAATCCGAATTCATAAGAAAATCATGCATTTGATTTAAATTATCAATAATATTGCATGTGTGAAAGCAACTATTCTTAATTCTAACTACACATATTGATTTTACCGTGTTCTAGACTTATTGTGAATATTCCTACACTACAACAAGTAACTAACTACTTAATTGGTGATCAAACAATAAGTAGTGCAATGTGTATGTAAAATCAATTAAATAATAACATAAAATTCCTAAATTGAAGTTTTGAATTAAAATAAATGAAAATAAGATTCAAACACTCATCCAATATAAATGAAAAACTAGTCTATCATGATGTCGAAATTAAACACGTAAAAGTGGAATGACATCATAAAAAATTGTCGAAACGTGAAGTTGCCGTCTTTTGCCGTATATATCATTTTTCCTCAACAACTGCAATCTGTGTGTAATCTCTCTCGGCTCTCTGCGTGTGTATACAGAGAAAATTTTTGACTTGCCCTCGCAAAATTTTGAAATTTTTTATTTTTTCTCCATTAATAAATATTGACCCAATAACTTACACTTTAAAATTCAACTATACAAAAATCTTAGACCTAAACAAAAAATCCAATAGTTACTTAAATAAATAAATAAATAGCTCAAATTTAATCCAAAAGTAAATAACCCATTTATGAATCAATTACTCAAAAGCATACCCATAGCCCACAAAATGTAATCCCGACTACAGACACCCCTCATTCTTCCTCAAATCTCTTCTCTACGCGTTAGGCTACTGTACCGTAACTCCATCTCCACGGCTCTGTCAACGCCCAATGCCCACCTCCCCTGTTCCTGCCCCCTTTTCTACGTGTTGACCAGTCCGACTTCGACAGCTCGTCCAGACTCTAGCAACTTAGTTTTCTTTATTTGAATTAATTCGTGTTTATTTGAGCAACTGAGTTCATTTTTGTGTTAGTTTGAGTAATCTCCCTGCAGCCACAATGTTTGACTTCCAAAAGGATCCAATTTCTTGTCTGCTAGTGTATATGTGTAAAATATATTCCAACAGCCGGCCTCTATTTGTATATATGTAATATAATATATTTTAGCCGCCCAATCTATCTTGTGTAACCTCCCTTCTTGCAACTAGCGTATATGTGTAATCTCTCCAATCTGCCGCTTACTGTTCTCCTCCTTTTCTCTCTTTATTCTCTTTTTTTTTTTTTTTTCTTTTTTCTTTTTTAGCCGACGGATGTGTGTATTCTCCTCCCAATTTTTAGCCGCAATCTCTCTTCCCATTTTTCTCTCGACGTGTGTGTGTCTTAAGCACCCATTTTTATTATTTTCTCTAATACCATTAACATTCCAAATTGAGGCACATTAATAAACTCCAAGCCCTCAATTCTTTTAATATAATGCATTCAATCATTGAGTCCACTTAATTGTGCAACCAATGTCAATTTATTCTCCGTTCTTTGTATTTTGCAATTTTCCCGCTATTTTGCACTATTTTCTCCAATTTTCATCAAACATAAAGTTTTACCTACAAAATGCTATATAACATAAATTATGTATGATTTTTATCCAAATAACAATAAAATATGATCATTTAGGGTCTCGAATAAGTGTAGAAACTACATTTATCAATCAACATCATGAATTTGGGCCTACTTGAATCGGTCAAGACTGTCCACCACTTGTGATTAACTTATCAAAGCTCCAATTTCATTGGTGGGGGATTAAAATTCGACTTTTAGTATATTTTAATAAATATTGATGAAATTTGCAATTGAAAAGTTGTGAATTCCATAAAATATGTTGTTGAAATTAATTGTTGACTTTAACTTTAATTAAAATATAGATTTTGGTCCATTTGGACTCCATGTACGAATTTTTGAAAGGTCTGGTACCGTGGATGAAACAAATGAAATGTTCGGATAAAATTTACAATAAAATAAAAGATTTGATACCATAGATGCAATTCTCTTAAAAAATAGTCCCAAAGCACTATTGCAAAGTACTCATTAAAATTTTTATTTTCATTTCATCGAGTCACTAAACAACCCAGAAGTAGGACAACGTGTTACTCCAAAATAATCTCTTAATTCTTCTCAAACTATATATGTAGAGAGATCCCTAAAAATAATAATGAGGTGTAAAATACATAAAACATATAGAACATAATGGCTATTTTTTTCCCAGTGTTGCATGGATTATCCTCAATGTGTACATATAACATTACTCAATTCAAAAATATGGTAGCTCATTATTTAATAATTAAATGACAGTAAACCTTGATTTGTAAAATATTCAAACTAAAAAAAATCATATTTTTCTGTTAAGTTAAACATTGATTTTAACCACACATTCATAATTACTAACCATTTATTGATCATACATTTCACAAAATTCAATATTATTTATTCTGAAAGTTACCAATAATTTTATCCCAATACTTGACTCTAAATTTACGTCTTCTTTATACACATTTCCACTCTCTAATACAAGTTGGACCATGGGCACTTGATGTGAACTCAGTCAAGAATTGATTTTGGGAACCCACGAACAAGATGAAACCAACCCAAGAAAGCTAGAAATCACGTCGCGCAAAGATTAACCCGACCCGTATCAAGAACCGAGTTTCCGCGTGAGAAATCTGACCCGTTGATTACCCGGAACAAGAACCATGAAGTGAGAACGCCACAAAATGACTGCGAAACCTTTTGATAAGTTCAAGATTATAAGTCTAAGCCACCAAAAATATGGAGGAAAAAAAAATCACAAATTGTATTTAGGCCCTGTTTGAGCCATATTTTTTCCTCACTAAAATGAAAAATATGACCGTTATCCATCACATCAACATTTAAATTCAAATTCTCTATCTCTTGTGTGGACCCCAATAACGGCTGATTTTACAATGAAATAAATCTCCTATTTATACTAATGATAAAAAACTTAGTAAAAACGTAATTAAGTTACAAAATATTGCAAATTTGGAAAGAAAATAGAATTCTAGTCTAACAAGAAATTCACGTCAAAATAGTTTCCCTAGATCCGGATAGCTTTCAGTATTTTGGTCAATATCCGATTGCAGTGATTCAAAATGGGTTGGCAAGCTTATTTCAAAGGCTACAAATCTTCAAATTTGAACGTATTCTATACCAAAAATGGGTCTCAAACTGAGACTGAAAATTCGAGTGCTTTTCAATCCTGTTCTAGTTTCCGTCCCCAACATGTTACTTAACTATTGACTTGTTTTCTTCAATGTTATGGATTCCGTTGCTAGAACATGTAAATGACCAGATTTATCAACTCTTTGAAGTCTCGAACTTGGCTCTGCTCTCTCTCCAGCAATCATCAAAATCTTGATAAATTGTGGCGCATCTCGGATCATATCATCATCTCTCTCTTCGAAAGGATTCGACCTCGAATCCGTACTTGCATCAAACAAAGCAACATTATCAATGTCGAAAATGTAAATATTACAGACTTACCCAGTAGAAGTAAACTGTAGCATTCATTCTCGATCATAGCAACTGAATAGCATAGTCCGTCTCCTATAGGATGTAATTTTGATCTCATCTGAGTTTGTACCCGCCTAGTACGTATCATTACCAAATTTTTCACGTGATTTACACCAAGTGGATAGTCAATGTATGGTGAGCCACAAATTATTCTACCATGGAATAATTCCTTGAAATCCTACAAAAAAGAATTATCGAAATTGAGGAGGGGATTGTTAGCTCTCACTGAAACCCTCTCATACTCGACTTTTCTCGCATACAAACTTACTTTGGAATTTTTCTCCTCTTTGATTTTTCCCTCTTTTTTTTCTTTCATGTGGCTCTATTTTTTTTTCTCACTCTTAGCCACCTTACTTTCTTCTCTCTTGCTTTCATTTTTTCACTCTTTATTCTTATTTTCTCGCTCACTCTTCAATTTCAGTTGGTCCTCTTGGACCTATTGTGGTGTCAAAGGCACAAGAGTAATTGTTTTTCCACCCATTACAAGGCTGTATCGATTTGTGAATCCTTCATACTTTACTCTCCTATCATACTGCCATGGTCTTCCCAACAAGAGATGTCTCGCGTGCATTAGAACCATATCACACAACACCTCATCACTATATCGCCCAATCCTGAAATTCACTAAGGCCCTCTTGGTAACCCGTATCTCTCCACAATTATTCAGCCACTCCAATTTGTATGGTTGTGGATGCCTCATAAGAGGCAACTTCAACTCTTCTACAAGGGTCACGCTAGCCACATTCGTACAACTCCCCCCGTCTATAATCAAACTGCAAACCTTATTGTTAATGTAACACCTGGTATGAAATAAATTCTCCCATTGCTGCTCCTCATCATCCACCTTTATTTGTGTACTCCACACAAGTTTCACCCTAATCTTTCTCCAACTCAGGTATGCTGTCACTCACACTCCCATCATCCGACTCAATCTCTCCATTTTCCTGAAGAATCATCACCCACTGGTTTGGACACTGTGAAGCGATATGCCCGGAACCCAGACACTTGAAGCATTTAATATCCCTTGACCCAGCAGCTTAATTTTCGATGTTTTGTTTACTCTTATTCATCTCTTCCTTAACCTTATGTATTTTAACCTTTCTCATGGTCTCCACCCGATCATTCCTATCACCACCACTCCATTTGAGTTCTGTAGTAAACCTAGCTATTCCCTTTCGTCCGAGTTGCCTCTCCACCTTCATAGCCAAATGCACCAAGTCCTCCAACTCCACATAGTGCTGCAACTCTACCATGTTAGCAATATCCCTATTCAACCCATTCAGAAACCTAGCCATGGTGGCCTCCCGATCCTCTACTACATTTGCCCTAATCATTGCTACCTTCATCTTCTTGTAGTAATCATCCACACTCCTAGACCCCTGAGAAAGAGTTTGTAATTTGTGATGTAGATCTCGATAATAATGTCCATGTACAAACCGCTTCCGCGTACAAGCTTTCAATTTACTCCACGTCTCAAGTGGCCTATCCAAGTTCCTTCTACGACTAATCACCAATTGATCCCACCAAGTGATAGCATAGTCAGTGAATTCTACTACAATTAACTTCAATTTCTTTTCCTCAGAATAGTTATGAAAATCAAACACCAATTCTACATTTTTTTCCCACTCCAAGTAAATTTCAGAGTCACTCCGACCTTGGAAAGCTAAAATATTCATTTTGATACTTCTCAAATCTCTATCAACACCCCGATCAAACAAACCTCCTCTATTTCTTGTTCATCCCATGTCAACCTTCAAATAGTAGTCACTACTGCCTACACTCACCGCCTTATCTTCACCATCAAACTCAGCCATGAGATTCCGTTCTCTCCTATCTACTCTACCCCCACGAGGAACCCTTTGGGTGTCCCTTGTTGCTGACTCCCAATCATAGTTTCATGCCTATCTATATCACCACTAATTCGTTCAACAACCAAACCCAGTTGATCAAACTTACGATGTATTATAGCCTGCATACTATCCCTAAACTCAACATAAAACCCCTTAGGCACTGCATCCACTTCTCCTTTATTTATATCTCCTTCCATTTTTTTGCAAATAAATAAATGACAAAAATTAAAAGAATGAATTAACAGAATAAAACAAATCAAATTTACCTCACGTGTTTGCACTCGTGTATCACTCAAGACTGAGTTTTACCCGATAATGAGCTCACCACTCTGCCTTTTACCGCTCGTCCTCCTTTTTCAATAGCTCGAGAAATAACCTATTTCAATCAATTGGAACACAAATTCCGCAGCGGACACCACCACAAGTGCAAGTCTCGAATAATCAACAGAATACGTATGGACCGTGGTAATAGACTCGAAGTTCAAGAAAATAAACAAAAGACTCGAAAATTTTGATATTATTTTGACTTGCTTTGCTCTAAACGTTCACAAGGGTTTCTTTTTTCTTTCTTTATTTTTTTTTTTCATGTGAGCAGTAACTTTTTTTTTTTTTTGACTAATTCATTAAACAACTAAATATAATCTAGATGCAAAATAACAATGAAAACTATAACCCAAAACAAAATTAACAAAATTTTCACGTGAACAGTAACTCTTTTTTTTTTACCCAAACAAAAAAATAAATTGTTGGAAAATAAAGGATAGATGACCTAAAATCTATAGTCAAACTCTGATACCAACTGATATGAATCCAGCCAAGAATTGATCTTGAGAACCCACGACCAAAATGGAATCAACTCAAGAAAGCTAGAATTACGTCGCGCAAAGATCAACTCGACCCGTACCAAGAACCGAGATTTCGCATGAGAAATCTGACCCGTTGATTACTCGGAACAAGAACCGTGAAGTGGAAATGCCATAAAAGGACTGTGAAACCTTTTGATAAGTTCAAGATTATAAGTCCAAGCCACCAATAATATGGAGGAAAAAAAACTCACAAATCGTATTTAATCTCTTAAAATAATAAAAGTCTTGATTTTACAATGAAATAAATATCATATTTATACTAATGCTAGAAAACCTATTAAAACGTAATTATGTTACAAAATATTGTAAAATTGGAAAGAAAATAAAATTATATTCTAACAAGGAAATTCGTGTCAAAATAGTTTTCTTGGATCCGGATAGCTTTCAGTATTTTGGCCATATCTTCCTCTCATAATATCCGATTGAGGTTATTCAAAATTCGTTTGCAAGCTTACTTCAAGGACTACAAATTTTCTATACTTATAAATCTTCAAATTCGAATGTGTTCTATGCCAAAAATGGGTCTCAAACTGAGACTGAAAATTCGAATGCTTTCCAACCCGTTCCAACTTCCGTCCCCAACATGTTACTTGACCATTGGCTTGTTTTCTTCAATATTATGGACTCCGTTGCTGAACATGTAAATGACCAGCTTTATCAATTTTTGAAGTCTTGAACTTGGCTCTACTCTCTCTCCAACAATCATCAAAATCTTAATAAATTATATCGCACCCTGGATCATATTAGCACTTCTCGATTTTCTATTAGAAGATATTTTTTTTCTCTTTGAAACACACGATACAATTTTATCTGTAAAAAAATCTAGGGACGAAATTAAAAGTCAACATCATGAATTTGGACCTCCTTGAATCGGTCAAGACTGTCTTATCAAAGCTCTAGTTTATTTGGTGAGTATTAAAATTAGATTTTTAGTAGATTTTAATAAAAATTGATGGAATCTGTAATTGAAAGGTTGTGAATTTCATAAAATGAGTTATTGAAATTAATTATTGACTTTTACATAAATTAAAATATAGATAGGGATGACAAAAAAGTCCGACAGCTTGCACGGCTCCGGCTCGGCCCGTAAAAAGCTCGAGCTGGGCTCGGGCCTAGCCCCACTTTGGGGTGTCGACTCGAGCTCGGGCGAGACTGCCGCATTATTAAAAAAAATTAATTAATTTTTTTTAAAAAAAATTGGCTTCCTTTGCAGGCACTTGAAAGCTGCTTGCTACGCAGGATGCCATGTACAATTTTTTATACATTTAAAAAAAGGGAAAAAATCGAGCCGACTCGGTCCGCTAAGACCCTCATTTTTTTGACCGGGCCTGGCTCGGCTCGGGTCCAAAAAAGCTCGGGCTCGGCTCGAACTTTTTTTTTTCCGACTCGGGCTCGGCTCATTGACAGAGCTAAATATAGATTTTAGTCTATACCAAATAGGGACATAATGTTTTGACCCGATACGAACCGAGTGTTGTCAACCTCCTATATTTGACTATGGAATATGGATAAAATATCAAATAAATCCATCTTTGAAATTTTGTTACACACCAAAACAACTCTATCATGTGATTCATATATGTATATACACACAAGAATGTATCGGGTCTTGGGTTTCATTTTAGAGTAATGCTACCATTTCAGAAGTGAGGCCCCACAGATCACACACAAAGGGAGGCGGGGAAAAAATTGAACTAATTTTTAATCAGGTGGGTCCCTCATGGGCGGGAAAAAAATTGAATCAATTTTTAATCGGGACCTACTTCATGTGAGAGTTGGTAAAAGGTTAATCGAACCTCTGTATATTTGACTTAATCCTTCATTTTAAAACATTGACCTAATTAAGTCATGATCACAATCTTTATAGTTAATTATTTATAATCGATATAAAAATTATCTCTTTATAATATTTTAGTGAAAATAGGACTTTTTCCATTATTCTTAATGATTGGAGATCTTTTAGCAATTTTAATAAATCTAGAGTTCAGATCGCAAGGTTTTTCCGTAATCAAATCAAGGCTCATTGTTCGGGAATCGGGATTGTTATATTTATAGAATATTCAACTGCTTTGAATATTAGAATATTTATAACGTAAATTGACTAAAAAAAGTTTATTTAAAGTAAAGAGTAGTTGATTTTTTGTAATTTATTTTTAACTTGCGTTGCACAGGGCTACTTATTTAATGATAAATTGATTAAAAAAAAATAAAAAAAATTCTTAGAAAGGGACATATTTCCATCTCAATAATGAATGACGATTTTTCCTATAAAATAAAGGGAACAAACAATTCATTTACTTCACAATATAATGTATTATTTTTAATTTTTAATTATATTAATGGGTTGTTTGACAGCAGATTTTGATAAAAATTGACAAATACTCAATATTATTAAATCGACGCGACAAATACGTCGAAATAACATTAAGAGGAAAGTGCTAATAATAATACAAATACGAATCTCTTTTCATGCTCTCAACTATAAGGATATGTTAGTGTGTTGAATTAATAATAGAAGTATTCGACAATGTTTTTGATCGATCGATCGATCTCATTCAATGCGTCAAACGTCCCACTAGCAATACCAACTTTATTTAATCTAATGTTGCAGATTGTGGATGTAGTTGCTCTTTAGGCCGTAATCCACACGGATCTTTGCCCAGTTCGGTATAAATAGAGGTTCAATATGTTTGAGTCACATTATTTTGGAAGAATGCATTCTGAAATAGTAGATCGATGGAAAATGTGTGGTTGAAAAACGAAGGAAAAATTATTGATGTGATGGAAAATATTATTTTATTGAAAAATGTGTGGTTGAAAACGAATAGAAGAATGCAAATGAAAATTTTAATGTGTATCAAACAGAGGCTTTATGTATTGAAAAGTAATGATAATATTCAACGACCGACGAACCATTTTATTACCTTAAACCTATCAAAGGAGCAATTTAGCTATTAATGAAGTAGTTTTGTTCCTCAAAAAAGTGGTAAGAAGTAAAAATAAATGTTAGAAAAGCAGGATCGCAAATCGTAGACGAGTAAGAGTGCATATAAATTAATTAATTGTCTCCACTTACTCATCATCCTCTCCTTTTCGCGTGGATGCGGTGCTTACGCTTTCAAAAGCCAATAACATTCCCAAAATTAAAAATTACTTGTTAAATATTCCTTCTAAAAATTCTCTTAACAAACCTAATAAATCTACCAATAATTTCATTTGTAGATTATTACGTGACAAGTATGTAAGCTACACCCGAGTCGAGATAATTTAAGTCATTCTATATATTACATATTATTTAGAGCCTGTTTGGTACGGCTTAAAATCCAATTAAAATTGAAAATATGGCTGTTATTAGGTCCCACCCGTCTAATAAAAGTCAACAATAACGACTATATTTTCAATTTTAATTTGATTTTAATCTCTACCACACACCCTCTTAATTTATTTTCTGAAACGCCTTAGATAACTTATATATTGGGCGATCTTCCTGAAAAGATTCAGTAAAACAATTTTAAAGGAAAAAAATTAAAGCTCGAAAAAACTCATTCTTCATTTCAACCACACATTCTCCAAATAAAATAATATTACACACAAATCAAAAAATTTTCATCACTTTTTCACCACACATTCTCACGTCAATCACTATTCCAAAATTTTTCTTTTCCTCAAAATGAGTGTCAAACCAAGGCTATATCTGGGTGTGGTAGCTTGTAGCCATCAACTTTTCCATTTCACTTGAAAATTATAAATGAATTTTAGACCTGGGTTCAACTTATTTCTTTCCATAAAGATGAATTATTGATATCTTTAATTGTGACCATAAATAATCTTAACTCCTAGTTGACATTAGAGTTTAAATCTAGACTCATTTTTTTAAAAAAAAATATATATATAAAAAAAAGAAACTCGATTTAATATAATCAAATAATTTATCCATCGTGAAAAATAATATAATAAGAGAGGTTTTAGAGAAGTTTTTTTTTGACTTGAGATTGTAATCAAAAGGGAAGAGAGTAGGCAAGGCAAGGGCTAAGTAGATAGTTCTTAGTAAGTTCTCTTTTTCCCTTTAAAAAGAGCCCTATTAGGCAATATTTTTCCTATAAAAACCTAATTATAGCTAGTATTGGCAAATGCTAGCAAGTCCTGGAATGCTTAACCAACTCTTCAAGAAAGTATTAAATTTGAAGTTGACAAGGTGAGTTGAGTGGTCCAAGTTTAGGGAGGTGGGAAGGAAGAGTGATAAAAAGAAAAACGAGGGCCAATTGATGACAAATATTCGATCTTTTTTTTCTATTTTTACCCAATTTAGGCGGATTTTGCCCATTTCGAATTGACTTGGATCAGTTCACTTGCGTGTGGGCATGCTAGCGGTTCCTCGACTTCATCCAAATATTGTAATAACTAAATTGAAATGTACATGTTCTCCCCAATTTATTTTTTACACATCAATACATCATATAGTGGTGGCGGCTCGTACTGTAGTGATCCACGAGCCGCTCGGGCTTTTTTTTTTTAACATATAAGGATAGGTAAAAAAAAATAAAAAAAGGCGAGCCACGAGCTTAGCAGCTTGGCTTGGCTCAGCTCGTGAGAGACGAGCTCGTGGGCCGAGCCGAGCTCGCCCACTAGCCACGAGCCACGAGCCAAGCTCGTGGGCAACGAGTCGAGCCGGCTCGTTTGTCACTCCTAACATCACATCTTCTTAGTAGATAAAAAAACGTCAAAATAATTTTTTTTTAAAACTTTAGACACCTTCTTACTTGCTAAGAAAAACTTGTATGTCAAAATGTCAAAATATATTGAGCGACAGCTAAGAAAACAACAAATTCGAGACATCAAATCTGGGGTCTTAATATGTTCGGCTCATTTGTCACCCCTAACATCACATCTTCTTAGCAGATAAAAAAAAGTCAAAATAATTTTTTTTTAACACTTTAGACATCTTCTTACTTGCTAAGAAAAACTTGTATGTCAAAATGTCAAAATATATTGAGCGACAGCTAAGAAAACAACAAATTCGAGACATCAAATCTGGGGGTCTTAATATCTATGACATAAGTCATGACTCTTGGGACAAGTCAATTTCTTGTACAAGTGGAAGATATATTTGCAATTTGCAAATGTACGAAGTGCGTCTCTAAGTCTACACCAAATATTTCATTTTCATCACAGGTTGCTAGGTAGGTCAGAATAATGACAAATTCAATGAATCCTTTAAATTCACAAAAGAGCCCAAAAATTGGGAAAGCATGGGGTTTGATGTTCAGCTATAATTCTGTTAAAGAAATAGTGTTAATGATATCGTCTCAAGCACGAACATAATCGCCTTAAAGACCTAACGAGTTCTTTTTTATTCAAAGCAAATATTATCTCGTTTTCTGAAATGGTGGTTCACGGAGTGAATTGCTTAAATAGGCACTGAACTTTACGCAATGCGTCTAAGGGGTCACTGAACTTTAAAAATAACTCAAATGATCACTGAACTTTGCAAAATGTTTCCACTAGGTCACTGAACTTTAAAAATCACCTAATTCATCACTGAAATTTACAAAATGCTTCTACGAGATCACTCAACTTTGCAAAATGTTGCCCGGGAGATCACTGCATTAGTGACCCATGAGAAATATTTTGCAAAGTTCAGTGATGAATTGAGTGATTTTTAAAGTTCAGTGACTTAGTGGAAACATTTTGCAAAGTTCAGTGATCATTTGGGCGATTTTTAAAGTTCAGTGACCCCTTGGACGCATTGTGTAAAGTTCAGTGCCTATTTAGGCAATTCACTCGTGGTTCACGTGAAAAAAAATTCTTTTTAACTTCTTGAAAACTCACAAATTCTTATATGATAATACAATGACATGTTGAATTCAGATGTACGATTATACATTAAGATTATTTATATCTACAAATAGAAGTATATTTATTATTTAATTAAAGTAAAACCTACTATTATAATTTAAATAATTGGTCGATATATCATAATTAATTCACGCCTCTTCAAATAAAATTGAAAGTAATCTCTTGTTAGATACTTCAAAATAAATACGAAAAACTGTAATTGAATAGTATACTTCCATAATTATAAGAAAACAGTTCTTTGAGGAAGCTAAAAACAAGATCAAGAAAGATTTAGAGGATGTTTGAGCCCAATTTTTTTTCCCGAAATAATGCATTTTTGGAATAGCACTTTGATGGAGATTGTGTGGTTAAAAAACGAAGAAAAGTTTTGAGTTAATGTGTATGTTATTTTATTAAAAAATACGGGTTGAAAATACGAGAGAAAAATTTATTTTGAAAATAATGTGGACTGTATTTGCACTATCCAAGCTAATAAAAACTTTGAATTCAAATTTCTTTATACTTTTATTAAAATAAAATGAATTCCTATTTCATACGTAGTAAGATAGAGACTCTAATTTACATATGAATAAACGCTCGAGACTTTTGCATTTTCATCCTAAAACTTCAATATTTTGTTAAGCTAAACTTGCATTAAATGGTGTCTGATTGAAGATCACCAATTTTTAAGAATAATGCCATATAGACTTACTAGGGTTGCAATTCCAAAAGAGCCATGCTTTACTACCAGGTAGGGGTTCCACTACCAGATAGGGGTTCACAGAACTCCTACCGATTTTTATTTTTTTTTGACTTTTTTTATTGAGACGGGTCCTACATGGGACCCGCCTCATGTGAGAGAGGCTGCTTTATTTGTGACACATTGTCACAAATATACGTGACACATTGTCATTTAATGTCACATTGTCACTATCTAGATTGAGTTTGCAACCTCGACGTGACTAAATAGTGTTACTCAATTTAAATTCACTTATCATTTAATGTCACTTTGTCACCACTTAGATTGAGTTTGCAACATCGACGTGACTAAATAGCATTACTCAATTTTTAAAGTCTACTATTCAATTTTGAGATGGAACTTTATTTTCATTTTATAACTTAAACATCATTAAGCATCTGTTTGGTACGCATTAAAATTTTCATTCTTATTCTTCTACTCATTTTCAACTACACATTTTTCAATAAAATAATATTTTACATCACATCAATAATTTTTCCTTCTTTTTCAGTCATATATTCTCCATCAATTTACTATTTCAAAATATATTTTTTCAAAATAAGGTGGTTCAAACATACACTATGAAGCGTAATCCAAATTTTAAATATTTATTATTGCTTTTATATTTAAGCGGTCCCACAAAGAAATTTGATAAAGTAAACGCATTCGACAATCTGAATTTCAGATTGTCAAATCAAAATGCTAATCCATAATCAATAGCATTTATATCTTAAGCATCTTATTGTCTGCTAGCTTACATTGACACATTCATAGCCAAATGGAAAGATATGGAAAAAACACCAACTTCGACAAATATACAGTCACATAAAGAGTATTTTTTTCAGAAGGAAAAACTTGAACGTAACATACTCTCACAGTCTCATGAATGACAAACCACATCTCACTCTCCTAAAATATTGTAAATATAATACTATCTTAAGTTGTCGCTAGCAAATTACTCGAGCCAATATGCTCTGATTCCAAGTTGTTACCTTTCTTTAACAGGTTTTTAACAGCACTGTTTTTTGGGTTTTCTTTTGTTCTTTCTCCAGAGGTTGTTAAACTTCTATTTCAGTGTGTAACATATGGACACCTTCCAAATAAATTATTATATTTCTGGGTTTATATAATTGGAATCTGTCATTCTGTGTTTTTCTTTTTCTTGAAAGTTCTTTACTGGGGAGGGTAATTTGGAAAAGGGTCATAGTTGAATTCTTGAATTTGCAGTGGAAATGGTTTTTTTGGGGTTTTAAGAGCACCCACAATGGATCTTGAAACTGGGTTTCATCAGAATCATGTTAAGGTGAGTTCTGTTTGAAATCATTGATGAATTTGAGCCTTCCAAAGGTGGTTTTTTCTCTGATAAATCTTGTTTTGGTGGGATTGCAGAAAGAATCTTGGAGAACAGTTTTGACATTAGCTTATCAGAGTTTGGGTGTTGTGTATGGGGATTTGAGTACATCACCATTATATGTATACACAAGTACTTTTGCTGATGACATTGAACATTCTGAGACTAATGAAGAAATCTATGGGGTCTTATCCTTTGTATTTTGGACATTAACAATAGTTCCTCTTCTAAAGTATGTGTTCATTGTGCTAAAGGCTGATGATAATGGTGAAGGAGGCACATTTGCACTCTATTCACTTCTATGTAGAAATGCCAGAGTGAATTCTTTGTCCAGTAGCCAGGTTGTAGATGAAGATTTGTCAATGTACAAGAAGGATATTATTAGTCCTGCACCTTCTACTTTTAGTGCAAGGCTAAAATCTATTCTGGAAAAACATAGAGTTCTGCAAACGTTTTTGCTATTATTGGCTCTAACTGGCGCTTGTATGGTCATTGGTGATGGCATACTTAGTCCTGCAATTTCGGGTATTTTGTTTGTTTATGCGGTTTTATTTTTGACATTTTGTAGTCTGTTAATTTATGTTCAATGCACCCCCTGTTTTATGCAGTTTTCTCTGCAGTTTCTGGAATCGAACTAGCAATGTCGAAAGGGCATCACCAGTGTAAAATTCTTAATCTCGTACTGTTTCATTGTTTCCAGGTGTATTATTCGTCTAGTTGCCTTTGCCAGTTCCATCGCAGACAAGTTTGTAGATAATAAAATTAATTGCAAGACTTTGAACTAAATGTTTAATGACTTGTTTCACTAGAGATTGAAGGATATAACTATAAAACCAGTTTCAAATAATCTAAGATTGTGTGCTCGTTCTTTACTTTTTGTCGAATATCTCCGTCATTGTGCCTGGAGGTAGTTGGTACTCATGATGCTTCCAAGAGAAACATGAAGAAAATGGCTCTCTCCCAAAAGATTCAATTAATTATGCAGAAAAACTATTAGCATACTGTTGCATTAGTAACAGTTTCATTTTGTTATCTTACATTATGCATTTGTATCTCATATCATCCAGTGCAATACTCTAGTCGTGGCACGGCTCATACTGCATAGGAAATAAGGGGATTTATAAGTGAAATAAATGATTAAATGATTTGTGTGTTTAACATAATGATCATGGATGTGGCTCGATGCCTACTATTATTCAGTATTTTTTTTTTTTTTTGGGTGTGGGGGCGAATACCTGATATAGTCATGCTTCTAGTTCCTAGTTCTAGTTCGTACGAACTTTATGTCGTTGCATTTTTTTTGCTGAGCTATTATATGCTTCAGAAGGCTCGCCATCATATGGTTTAGAAAGAAAGAAGTCTAAAGTTTTACTGTTCTGTTCTACATCAAGTGCTTTTTGGTTAAGCCATGGCGGGTGAAGCTTTCTTAATTTAAAATGGAGTGAGAGTATTGCCTTTATGGATGGAAAGAAAGAGATATTTTAAAGCAGTGTTGTGCAAAATTGTTGTCTTTAGGTGATTCTGATACAATTACGCCATGCAGAAACATGAGAAGTTTGAACAAATGCGTATATCTGATTTCTTTGATTAGTGTCATTTTGAAGATAATATTATGGCCATGTGTGAAGATATATGCAGAATTGGACAATGAATAAAGCCACGTGAGGAGAATAACACCTTTCTATGTAATATGCTCTAATATGATTCGAAAACATACAGATATTTACAAATATTATGGATGCTTGTCCCAAATTTATGAACAGTTGATTTCTCTTGTGCAAATATATTATGGCACTTTGGGAATAAGTTTCAAGTTTGGTTACAGTGTATAGGATGAAGCTTCTTTTCGTATGTTGATCAGCATCTATACTATGTTTTATCATTATAAACTACATAATACATATTTTAGCTGAATTCGTTTGGTACGGATCTCACAAATAAAAATTTTCAATCTATAATTTCTTGTCATGGAATTTTATTTGTGCTTATAGTACATAACAGAATACTAATCTTGTAAAATTGCTTCTTAAAATGAAAATCTCGCAGATATAGAAGTCCCATTTGCTTGTATCATATTGATAGCCTTGTTTGCCCTTCAACACTATGGCACCCACAGGGTCGGGTTCTTGTTTTCACCTGTGGTCATAACATGGCTTTTGTGCATAAGTTCCATTGGTGTATATAATATTTTCCACTGGAACCCTCATGTGTATCGAGCTCTCTCTCCATACTACATGTACAAATTTCTGAAAAAAACACAAAGAGGAGGTTGGATGTCCTTGGGTGGGATTCTGTTGTGCATAACAGGCAAGTTTATCTATTCAATATTTGGACATTAGAATTACTTGTATGAACCTTCTTCTCCTTTGTTTTTTTCCTTACCCTCAAGAGTAGTTAATATGTGTTTTTATTCTCAGGTTCAGAAGCAATGTTTGCTGATTTAGGACACTTTTCCCAATTGTCAATTAAGGTATAATACTTTCACATGTAATAACCGATCTAGGACAATTTTCCCAACTGTTAATAATCTTAAAGAAAAAGTCGCGTAGTAGATTACTCCCCCTGTTATGAACTATACATCATCATTTTAAATTTCCCCCATGTTATGAACTATATATCATCATTTTAAATTTCCTTCCTCCCGGATTCATTTGGTTTTAATTGTATTGAAAAAAAGCCCCCAAGTTCTAAAGAAAAGTGTTTTGGAAGTCAATTGAATTGATCTAGTTTTTAGTCCATCAGAAAGTTATTTTTTAGTTTAATATAGGTAGTTTCTCTCTTACAAAAGATATAGATGAGTATTGACCACTTTTAATGCTGTTATGCTTTTATGTTAACATATGTTTCTTCGTAGCTGAAGTTCTTTCAAGAGGGACCATGTGATTTTATTGTCACGAAAGACGTCATAATTTATAATTAGATATAACAAACTGAGTGCTTGTTCGAGGGGCATTTAATTTATAATTACTCTTGGTCAAACATACTTTAAACCCACAAATTTCGTAGGATTCACAACTACTAAAAACTTTTTATCCACACATTCTCTGGGACCTGCTACTTTAAATTATAACTTAAAAACTCCCATACAAGCATTAAGCCTTTTTTCATATTAAATTTGGGTTAGCTACATGAATCATTTTTCCACACTTTTCTTGGTTGATTGTTTGAAGATTAGTCTCATTTCTTATGTTGCAGCTATGTGGAAGCCGTACCTGATATGTAACAAAAACAAATGATTATAGAAGTAAAAACAAGTAGCTTTCTATGTATAAATCAAATAAAATAGGATGGCCCTATCATTTTTTTTTAGTTAAAGGAGGGCAGGACTTCCAAGATTTTATTAATTTGCCCTCACTTGTGGTGGAGGAATACTGTAGTTACATGAAACTAATGAAAGCAAAAAATGAGGAAGTACTACTTCCCTTACAATGAAAATAAATGACGAAGATAAAAGCAATAAACGAGAAAGTACTACTTCCTTTACAATAAGAACAACATCAACTTTAGGCAAAAATAAGAATTGAGTAAAATCAAAATTTAAACTCTGAACCTGGGCAACCCATGTCTGTCAATTTGTACTAGTGCCCAGGGGCGGAGCCAGAATTTTTTGTTAGGGTGAGCACAATTTATCGACGTTGAACGTCGAGTTTTTGTCATGAACTAGATTTATGAACTCTTATAAAAAATAAAAATACATGCATGATTCAAGACAACGTGAACTAGATTTATGAACTCATATAAAAAAAAATATACATGCTGCACAAACACTTGCCTCCTGACATGACAACAAGCACGCCATGAAGTTAAACAAGGTCCTTCAAGGTCAAAGTCAATACTTCTATCATTTATCCCCTAATTCTACTAACCCTCTGAATATTTGTAACCAATTCATCTTCTCTAGCATGCATGTCATAAAATGCTTTTGTTCAATGTATTCTTGTACATCATTCCCTGCTTCATACTATAGTTGACTAATGCAAGATTCACTCCTAAGTGGTCAACTGAGTTTGCCCAAGGCAAGTAGTCCTACCACTAAGGAGATAAGTGAACTTAAAAATGACATAAGAAAAGAACTTTACGGTCTATCAGAACTTACTGAATTATAACCAAGACGGAATACTGACAATTTATTTTCTTGAAGAACTTTTCTGTCCACTTCAACCCAACAGCTTGCATTGTCTTTAGCAATGAGAGGTGCCTCTGCTTACATCTGCAAGACGGTCCAGACCTTCACCTCTTGCCAACACCAAGGGATGCCTCTGAGCCCGCGTGAAGAAAAAAGACAAGTGTTAACACAAAATCATTTGTTTCTCTTGTGTGCGCCAAAGTGAGTATGCCGCCAATACAAATTTAGAAGCCAAATCTAATAAGGTGTCCTAAAAAAAAAAAAAAATTCCACCCTCTCCATCAGAAATAACAAAATCCTCTTTAGCTTAAGTGGGTGGGGAAAACCTTAAAACTCAAGTAGTTGACACGGGTAAAACAACAAATAGATTAATTTTACCCCTAAAATATATAAACCTAAATTCTACCTCATATTAGAATTGAGCGAAAGGAATCTTAACGAAAACAAGTAAAACGTTAACAAACATATTTTTCAAAATCCAACTAATAGTAATTCACGATCATTTCCCTACTCGCAAACACTTTGAAGACACGCCACTTCATCAAAATTAACAAAATGATTGATCGGAACATAAAAAAATATTCCACTGACCACTTCAGTCTTCAAGTGCCCTCCTACGCTTCAACTTCATTCCTGAAAATCAGCCAAATGAAACCATTTTCCTTAACAAATAAGGATTAACAAATCAATGAAAAAATAGACCGATTCAAGAACCGATCGAAAGTGATACCACGGAAGTAGAAGTCAAGAATCTCAAGAAAATAAATGGAGGAGAATCATACGGTAGACAATCAAGAAATTGGAAAAGTCATAAAGGCTTTGAACGGTACTGAGAAATTAATTGATTTGTATATATAAATATGAAAGATTTCAACAATTTCAATTCAATAATACCCAAGGCGGAGGCTGCGAAGATGAGATCGAAAAGTCCCGGAGGCGGAGGAGGGGAGCGGAGGCCAAAGCTTAGGTGCGATGCGAAGAAATGGAGGAGGAAGTTTGAGGAACGAGGTTTAAATTTGAGATTGGGCTGGACCTGAAAACTGGGCCTCTAGGTATAATATATTGGTAGTTTGGGCTTTCTCTTTTAGGTTGGAACTTAGTCTATAACTTAAAAAAAAAAAAAAAAAAATTGAGCCCAGAAGTTTGGATGGGCCTGTGCCCACCCTGGGCCTTACTGGGCTCCGCCCCTGCTAGTGCCCTAATATGTCGAGGTAGGTCATGTGGTCCATATATCTAGTGTCGTCAATGATCCTAACCCTCCGCAGTAAGAGCATCTGCAACCTGATTTCCTTCTCTATAAATGTAAGAAATTTTATCTCTGTCGAAGGATATGATATCTGTGATACGTCTGAGTATGCCCTGAATAGCCCATGGTCCTCCTCCTCTAGTGATGCAGTGAATAGCTACTATAGAATCAGATTCTACATCAATCGCTGAAAACCCAACTGTACGAGCTGCTAAGCGGACTTGGTAGCAAAGCTACCATCTGATGTATTTCGCCAAACAATTCGATCTGGGGTATCTGCACATAAAGGTATAGCCCCTATCTGCACCGCCACCAGAGAAGGGAGAACTAGTAATAAACGTCCAATATTCCACCCAGTATCATCAAAAAAATCCTGCACCCTCGCAGAAGTGTGCTACCGGTGTGGGAATAGGGATGCCAAAGTGGTCTCACCTATCCAGCAGTCATGCCAAAAGAAAATCTGTCCTACAACAAGGTGCCAAGCAATGTATGGCTTTGTACATGGCCTAACTAATTTCAGTCTCTTCCAGATAGGAGAAGTCAAGTAAGGAACTGCTACAGATAAAGGGTGTGTCCCCATACAATACTTGCCCTGTAAGAATTGGGCCCAAAGAGATCTCTGAGAACGGAACAACCACCAGAGCTTCATGGAGAAGGTGTCCACCGCATCCTGTAGTCTCCTAAAGCCTAGACCACTTTCATCAGTAGGAAGACAAATCTCTTTCCAGCTCCGCCAATGTAAACAACGCGCCTGATCTTTGGAATCCCACGGGAATTACTCAAAGATGTTCTCTAGTTTCTTCAGGAAAGTTTTAGGAGGCTGCATGATTTGAAGAAAGTGTAATGGCATGGAGGAGAGCACTGACCTTAGCAAAGTAATACGACCCTCATATGAAAGAAGACGTGAAGCCCAACCTGAGATCATGTTCCTGACCTTCTGGATAAGATCATCATAAATGAAGCTCCTCTTGGCCTCCTGAAGATGATAGGATGGTCCTATCATCTTCAGGATTTGGAAATTGGTGTAGTATGGGAGAATAATGATAACATCCAACAGATTTTTGTGGGCCATGTTAGGACCTATTTGCATTTTACACTATTTTATAACGAGGTTCTTCCAACAAATTTCATAATCTTGAACAATTCAAGTTGGCTCCTGAATTGTGCGTCCTAGTGTATGCAAAATAGATATTTTTTTTTCCATTTACAAGTCAGTTGTCTTCCTCCAGCAGTTTATAAGCTTGTGGAAATTATTCCCTCATGCAATCTTAAAGAAAGTTTTGCTAAAGTCAAGCTATTAATCCTATCTGGTACTAAGAGACCCCCGACTCATACTTTTTCCACATTAAACACGGGATCAATTGATATGACAACTATTCATTTCTTAATATCTAATAAAACTGCACATTCATTTTATATGCTTATGCTTTTGCAGATAGCCTTCACTTCTATTGTCTATCCGTCTTTGATCCTTGCATATATGGGGCAGGCTGCTTACCTTTCCCAGAACCATGTTGTCGATAATGATTATCGTATTGGATTTTATGTTTCAGTACCTGGTATGTGTTTTCAATTGTTGTTTTTTTAGATAGGAAGAATGCTAGTTATTGGTGAATTAACGCTCTAACAGAAAAAATATTTGCTCGTGTCAGAGAAATTAAGATGGCCGATTCTGGTGCTTGCCATACTTGCTGCGATAGTTGGAAGCCAAGCCATTATTACTGGAACTTTTTCTATTATAAAACAATGCTCTGCTCTGGGGTGCTTTCCTAGAGTCAAAATAGTACACACGTCGTCAAAAACCCACGGCCAAATTTACATACCTGAGATCAACTGGATTTTGATGCTTTTATGTTTGGCAGTCACTATTGGTTTCAGAGACACCAAAAGCATGGGAAATGCCTCAGGTAATCCCCACCCCCCAACCAAAAAAATGAAAAAAAAGGAAGGAAGAAAGAAAGATTCGGAGAAAGAAAGAGAGAAAGATTACTAATATAAAATAAATCATGCATATACAGAAAATAATCGATATTGGTATGGCATTGGGCCATTGTCATGTTTGGCTAAGCTTAAAAATGTAAAGTACTTAATTGAAAAGTAAGCAAAAACTCTCTTCTAAAAAAGCAAGCTTCTGAACTAAATGTGAATTAAAAAAAAAAAAAAATAGCTCCAGGATGCTTAGAATTCCATGCTAACTGAAGAATCTAATGTAGTTCTCAACCAGTCCCAATTGTCGAATAATGACGACATTTACTAACCTGAAGTTTTTTTTTCTTTTCTTTTTTCCAGGTTTGGCAGTTATTACTGTTATGTTGGTCACTACTTGCTTAATGTCTCTAGTTATTGTTTTATGCTGGCACCAGAGTGCCGTCCTTGCAATTTGCTTCATCTTATTTTTTGGGACGTTTGAAGCGCTATATTTCTCTGCTTCTTTAATCAAGTTTTTGGAAGGAGCTTGGGTACCAATTGCCCTTTCATTTGTCTTCATGTCAGTGATGTGTGTTTGGCACTATGGTACATTGAGACAGTATGAGTTCGATCTCCAAAATATGGTTTCTGTTGACCAGCTACTTAGCCTTGGTCCCGGTTTGGGCATTGTACGGGTTGGTGGCATTGGCCTCATTCACACAGACCTCGTATCTGGTATACCGTCAATTTTCTCCCACTTTGTCACCAATATTCCGGCCTTCCACCAGGTTCTCGTCCTTCTCTGTGTTAAAACAGTTTCAATCCCTCGTGTTAAACACGAAGAACGGTTCCTCATGGGACATATTGGTCCGAGGGAGTATCGTATATACAGATGCATCGTTCGATATGGTTATTGTGATGCTCACGTGGATGATGTGAAGTTTCAAAATGATCTTGTATGCAGTATAGCCGAGTTTATACGCATAGGAAGAGAAGGTTTAGACAGTGCTGGTAAAGATTCTGCTAAGCAACGTGAGGAAATGATGGTGGTGGGAACGCCTTCGACCCATCAAGACGGTATCCAAGTCTGTGAGGATAATGATGTGGCAAATATCGAATTGGCTAGCACTTCGGAGCTTAGAGAAATACGGTCTCCACCCGTGATCAGGCCACGGAAAAGGGTGCGGTTTGTCATTCCCAAGAGCCCAGAGATCGACCGAAATGTTCGGGACGAGTTGCGAGTACTGATGGAAGCTAGGGAAGCCGGTGTGGCGTACATAATGGGGCACTCATATGTGAGGGCAAAGCAAGGATCAAGTATAATGAAGAAGATAGTTATAAATTTTGGATATGATTTTTTGAGAAGAAATTGTAGAACAAACACATGTGCACTAAATGTGCCTCCAGCATCTACTTTAGAGGTGGGAATGGTGTGTCATATATGATGTGTGAAAATTATGTTTTTTCTACATGTGTTGGTTATTTTACATAATAGTTTGATTTATTTATTTTTTGTTTTTGGGGTGCACTATGGAATTTTAATAAATAGATGATGGTGGAACCAAACCAAATGGGTTCAAGTGTACCTACAGATTTGAGTCAGATCTCATAGATATCCATACGGTTGGTCATAGGTGAAAATTTGGGCGTAGGATATGAAAATAGAACGGGACGAAAAGAAATGAATGAGTATTACGAGAATCATATGTAATAGAAAATTACTAGAGAGGTGATAGCCACGATCGCTAATATTAGGAGCATCACGGAGTAAAATTCCACCATGTCACTCCTTCGACAAATGCAAGCACAAGTGAGTATGCATATGCCCCAAAATATGACTTTCCCACTCTTTGGATTTGATGTGAACTGACGTAGCGAAAAACTACGAAATCCACGATTAGATTGAAATCGAACCCAATAAAGTAAAAGTAATCAAAGTTTTGGATTTGATTCGAAAATAAAAAATCGAAATAACCAACAATACACAAATGATATGTTGACCCTTTTCATTGAATATTTGAAAATCTCACGCGTTTGATTTGAACGCCACAAGAATAATCTTGATAAATTCGTGATTTATTTAACGAAAAACAAAAATTCGAAAGCAAATTTGTCTTTCAATAAATCTCAATAATAATGTTGTGTTTTACAATGAAAAGAATAAGCCATATTTATAGAGAACTCATAAAACCTAACTAAAAACGGAATTTAAGCCTCAAAGGTGTCAAAAACATTTCATAAAAGAGTTTTAACCTAAATAGAAGATTACACGAAAAATTGGAAAAATCCATGCCTAGAATGAACTATGCGGCCGCATAGGGTAAATATATGCAGTCGCATAGATCAGTTAAAAGCCCCCAAACAGTTTCGGTATACATGTATGCGACCAGATGCACAAGTGTGCTATGCGGTCGCATAGCTTCACTCCTCAGCTTCCTCGTCTATTGCTTGAATCATGTTGATCCATCTGGCTTCTCTTCCCGAACCTAACACGAAACTTGTTCTTTTACTTGTCGAGATTAGCGTTTTGTCCACCGTAATTTGAGCCAACAATCCCTTCGCCTCTTTCACACGCTTTTCTCTCAACCGTGTCATCGGTCCTCCTTCAATAATCAATGGATCCTTTCCCTAGCTTGACTTTGATGTGCTCGACTCCGTGCTCACATCATCCCTCTCTCTTCAAAAAGATTCGTCCTCGAATATGTACCTACCTCAAAAAGAGAGAGATTAAATACATTAAAAGTAGCCGAAACATTATACTCATCATGAAGATCCAACTTGTATTCATTATCATTGATTTTTTTAAGAACTTGAAACGGTCCATCTCCTCGTGACTGCAACTTTGATTTCCTTTGCTCTAGAAAATGCCCATTTCTCAAATGTACCCAAACCCAATCATCGGGTTCAAATGAAACACTCTTTCGACCCTTGTTAGCTTGTGACGCATAATGCTTATTTTTGTTTTCAATTTGCAATATCACCTTTTCATGGAGTGACTTCACCATCTCGGCCTTCTTTTTCCCATCTAAACTACCATGTTCATTCACAGGTAAATGAATTAAATTCAACGGTGTTAGTGGATTAAAACCATTACAATTTCAAACGGTGACCACGAAGTAGTAAAATATATAGCCCTATTGTATGCAAACTCAACTAAAGGTAAGCATTCCTCCCAACTTTTCAAATTTTTATTAACCACAGTGCGCAACAATTGAGTCATAGTCCTATTGACTTACTTCGATTTGCCCATCGGTTTGTGGGTGACATATAGTAGAAAATAATAATTTTGTGCCTAACTTATCCCACAAAACCCGTCAAAGGTGACTAAGAAATTTAACATCTCTATCTGACACTAAACTCTTAGGGACTCCGTGTAAACCCACTATTTCCTTAAAGAACAAATCAGATATGTTAGTGGCTTCTTCGGTTTTATGACATGGAATAAAATGCACCATTTTAGAAAACTTATCGACCATTACAAATATTGAATCCCGACCCCTTTTAGTCCTAGGTAAACCTAAAGCAAAATCCATGGAGATATCAATCAAAGGTTCACTAGGAACGGGTAAAGGAGTATACAATCCGTGTGGTAGAACCTTAGACTTAGCATGTTTACAAGTTATGCATCGATCACAAGTTCGTTATGCATCAATTCTCATTTTAGGCCAATAAAAATGTTCCCTTAACATCTCTAAAATTTTTACAACCCTAAAGTGACCCATTAGTCTCCACTGTGTGCTTCTCTAACCAATAATTCACGCATGGAACAATTAGGAATACATAGTTTATTTTCCCGAAACAAATAACCATCATGCTTAAAGAATTTATCTACCACACCCTTATTACACGATTCATATATGCTGGAAAAATCTAAAATCATTCACATACATGTCCTTAATGTACTCAAAACCAAGCAACTTCACACTTAAAAAAGTAAGAAGTACATACCTTCGGGAGAACGCATCCGCCACTACATTTTTCTTACATTGTTTGTACTGGATGACATAGAAAAATGTCTCAAAAAATTCCATCCATCTAGAATGCATTTTGTTCAACTTACCTTGACCCGACAAATGTTTCAATGACTCATGATCGATATGAATCACGAACTCTTTCGGCCATAGGTAATGCTGTCATGTCTCCAAAGCTCGAACAAGTGAATAAATTTCATTGTCATATGTAGGATAGTTGAGCACTGTTCCACTTAGACTTTCATTGAAATAAGCTATCGGCCTCCTATCCTGCATAAAAATTGCTCCAATGCCTATACTTGATGCATCACACTCAATCTCAAAAGTTTTGTCAAAATTAGGTAGTGCTAAAATCAGTGTTTCACACAACCTATCATTAATAGTGTTGAATGTATGCTCTTGTTTATCGCCCCATTTAATAGTTACACTCTTTTTAACAATTTCAGTGAGTGGTGTGACAAGTGTGCTAAAATGACTTACAAATCGCCTATAAAAACTAGCCAAACCATGAAAATTTATTACCTCGGTTATACTTTTAGGTATTGGTCATTCTTTAATAGCTTTTATTTTCTTTTTATCTACCTTAATTCCCTTAGCATTAACCACATATCCAAGAAACACAATATTTTTCATGCAAAATGTGCACTTTTTAAAGTTAGCAAAAACACTTTGAATCGCCTTAATCGGATATTGGGAGAGAACGTTATGGCCAAAACACTGACTGTTACGAAAAGACGTAAAACCTGCGTGCAAAGATAACTTTACTTATTCGATTAGAAGTCTTTTGGATGTCAATTTGTACGTGATTTTCACCCACTTTTCGAATCCTACAAATACATAATAGTAGAATACATATGGGAGGCTCTCATATATATATATATATATATATATATATTTCAATATTCATCAATTATTATCATCAAATGAGGAAAATTCATAGTTTTTGTGAGAGAATTGAATGAGACTTTCAAGAATTCAATCAAGTGAAGATTCGCACCTGATTTTTGGGCAATTGGAGATTCATCTAGAATTAATCAAAAATTCGGGTTATATCTTTTCACTTAAATATTATTTCTTGTAATTTCAATATGTTAGGCTAATTTTCTACATTGCTATGAGATGAACCTTTGTTATGATATTTTTAGTTTTTAATTAATTATTTTGACTTTCATTTGATTTGATTATTGTTTTATTGTTCTTTTCAATTGCTTGATCACAAATTGAATTGTTAGTGAATTTTATTGTTATCGAGAGAGACCATAGAGTTTAAGCACAATATAATAAACATTGTAAGGTTCGATAGAGGATATAGATATATATATATCGATGCTTTATATGATTTCAATATGTGTTCTAGTGCTTGTTAATGCATTTATCTTATTTGCATTTTTTCAATGAGCAATAGGAGCGTCACATGAGAGGAATATATTTGATCGCTATCGAGAGAGACTTGAAATTAAATTAGGAACATTGACCAACATAAATGATTTCAAATTGTCACTTTAATTGTTACATCAAAAATGAAATAGTAAGAGGGATTCAACATCTTAGCAATGCATCTCACATATTTGAAAAATACATTTACGTGATTTCATTAGTTTATTTGATAATTTAGAGATTAGTATAAAAAAATCACAAAGTTAGTTTGCTATTCGATTAAAGTTGCAATTAATTTTAACTCGATTAAACATGTAGTTCTCGTGGGTTCGACACTCTATTCACTACTATATTACTTGATAACGATCCTGCTTACTTGTGGGAAATCAAATTTCATTCCTTTTTGAGTTTTATTTCCATCCAATTGTCTCCTAGTAATCTTCAAAGTATTATCTTGTGGTCCAAATCAACTATTGAATATTTAAAATTTGGTCCTCAAATTTTGAATTTTGCATTGTTCACTTCTTTCTTTCGATTCTTCGTTCAACCATTGAGTTTTACCTATATACATAAAATACAACAATTTAAGATATATTTTGTCAAAAAAACTATCAAATGTCGATATTTTAGGATCCCAAATAACTGTATAAATTACACTTATCAAATACCCCAAAACTTAAACATTTGTTTGTTCTCAAACAAAATTATAACCTAAATAACAACAAACACACAAGCATGTAAAAATATTTGATTAGACAATCTAACTTTTTATCTTAGTATTTGAAATTATAGTATTAAATCTTGAAACTGTTTCAAGGTCACAATTCCAAACTAATATCCATTCTTCCAATGCAAAACTGAAGTGTGTGTGTGTGAAATTAAGTAGACAATCATGAATTTACAAGTTGCTTCAATTCCCGACCCTTTGTGGTCAAATATATAATTTCATCTCTCGTATGATTCACACACCCTCAAACATGTTTTTTTTTCACTCTTTTCCGGTGTGTAATCTAAGGTTGAAATTCTCGTTACTATCATGACCATCTCTAGTTCAAGTGGACTCTATTAATTGCAAGTCAACACATCAATAAATAAGGATTCCCCAATTTTTTTATTATTTCGACCTCTAGGACTAGACTAGGCTAATAATAAGTAACCACTCTTAAGATCAATTTTGCTAAATATACAAGCACCAAGTAATTCGTCCAACATATCATCTAACCTAGGAATAGGATGATGATACTTTACAGTTATATAATTGATGGCCATGCAATCCATGTACATTCTCCAAGTTCTATCCTTCTTTGACACAAGTAGGACTGACACGGCACATTGACTCATGCTCTCCCTTACATACCCCTTGCTCATCAACTCCTTCACTTTCCTTTGAAGTTCCTTTGTCTTTTCGGAATTACTTCGACAAGCAGGTCAATTTGGAATGAATCTACCGAGTACGAAGTCGATTTGGTGTTCAATGCCTCAAATGGGTGGCAACCCACTAGGCACGACCTCCGGGAATACATCTCTAAATTTCTCCAATAAAGAAATAGCCAAGTTAGGGAGAGGAGGATTAGATTAATCAAAATTGAGGAGTGACTCCTTGTACACCAACAAAATCATTTGTTATCTCTCTACTATCGCTCTTTCAACTCACTCCCTTTTGCAAAGAAATTTACTCTAAGCTTTTCTCTCCTCTCGAAAGACCCATCTTCTTTTCTCTCATATGTCTCTTCTATCTTTTTCTCTCTTTTAGTCACCTTAATATTTTCTCTCTTACTTGCCACTCATTATTTTCTCTCTTTTTCTCTAAGTCTTTCCATCTCTTTTCTTCCTTATTTTTCAATTTGATTTGATCTCCATACACTTGTGCCGATGTTAATGGTGTAAGTATAATAGACTTTCCACCATTAACAAAGCTGTACCTATTTTTATACCCATCATGTATCATATTCCTATTATATTGACATGGTCTCCCCAACAAGATATGACCCGCATGCATAGGTACTACGTCACATCATACTTCGTCTTGATAACTACCAATTGAAAAACTTAATTATCAACACTCTTCTATTTACCTTAACTTCATCATATTCATTCAACCACTTTAACCTATAGGGTCTAGGGTGTTTAAGCATTGTTAATCCCAATTTTTCAACCAAATTAGTGCTAGTTACATTTGTGCAACTCCCACCATCAACGATCATGCTACATACCTTATTATTGATGTGACAATGTGTATGGAAAATATTTTTTCTTTCTTGCTACAAGTCATCTGCCTTGATTTGAGTGCTAAGAGCTTGCCTTGTGACCAATAGCTCGCCAACAATATATTCTACTACCTCCATCATTAGCCTCCTCAAATTCCGATATGCCTTCATAATCACTCTCACTTTCACTCACCACCTCTCCATTATCCCACAAAATCATTGCTCTTTTGTTTGAATATTGAGAAGCGATGTACCCCGATCCTAAACAATTAAACCATTTGATGTCTCGACTCCTTGATGGTCGTGATTCCATTTTCTTGGTAGCATTTTCTTCCCTTTCCTTCAGCAATTCAGTTTTGTCCCTAGAAACAACCTCATTTCCTTTGTTGTTGTCCCAATTCGATTTCAAGGACGAGTTATAACCCGAAGCACCCGATGAGTACCTTGCTATCCCTTTCCTCTTCAATTGCATCTCTATCTTCATAGCCATGTATAGCATGTCTTCTAATTCCACATAATGTTGCAGCTCCACTACATTAGCTATGTCCCGATTCAACCCATTCAAGAACCTGGCTATGGTGGCCTCATGATCCTCCTCCACATCTGCCCTAATCATAAACAATTCCATCTCCTTGTGATAGTCATCCACACTCTTTGATCCTTGGTATAGACTTTGTAGTTTTTTATAAAGCTTTCGGTAATAGTGATTAGGTACAAACCTCTTCTCTATGATAGCTTCCAAGTCCTCCCATGTATTGATCGATTCTTCCTTATTTCTCCTCCTCGTTGTCACCACTTGATCCCACCAAGTGATTGCATAGTCAGTGAATTCAAGGACGGCTATCTTCACCTTCTTCTCCTCCGAATAGTTGTGACATTAACAAAATTATAAAATCTGATAACAACAATTCCTAAACATAAAAAATGGGTTAAATTTATTGTAGGTCACCAAACTTTGCCCCCTTGTTTGGGCTCCATTATTTCAATTTATAATGAGAGAAATAGTATTTTTTGGAGAGTGTGTGGTTGAAAAAGAAGGAATTTTTTTTTTTGTTTATGTGTAATATTATTTTATTGAAAATTTTGTGGTTAAAAAGAAGAGAGTGAGAAATGTATTATAAATTAATGGGGGCCAAACGGGGGCTTTGTTTGTTTTCTTTGTTCCAAGTTAGTCCTCCTATCTATACATGTTAATGAAAGGTCACATTAGTTTTCATGGATTATATTAGTTTTTTTCTTTGATGAAATATACGGTTGAAAAGTTGAAAACTTTTACATATCGATTTTAACCCCCCATGAATAAAATTAATTTCTTTCTAATCCTTAGCCATTGTTTGAGCCTCATTTTGAGGGAAAAATGTATTTTGGAATAATGATTTTTTGAAGAACGTGTTGTTAAAAAATAAGAATTTTTTTATTTACATGTAAAATTATATTATTGGAGAATGTGTAATTGAAAAAGAGTTTTGAAAAAAAAAATGAAACTCAACAAAGGCTTATTATTATTATTCTACATTTATAGATATTCTATTATAGAATAATATAATTTTATCCATTCAAATATTCTATTATTTATTTATCTTTTTTTTTTTAGCTCTTACCTCTCAATATTTTCTACTTTTTAAAAAATTTGAATTTGATGAATATTAATTTTTTCCTTCCAAAAAATAGCTATGCTAAATATATTATAAAAAATAAATATTTAATAATTAATGTATTGTGCATTTATATAAAAGTGAAAATAAATTTTACAACAATAATATTACATAAGAAGATTATTATGTTATGAAATAAAAATAATAGAACAAGAAGAGAAGAAAATATAAGAGTTAAAATTTAAGTGTGTATTTTATTAAGAATCAAGACCAGTATTTATAGGATCTAAATTAAGAGTTACAATTGGAACGAAATGGACTCTCTAAATTAGATAAGACTTATCTATATAATATGATAATACTAAATAATCATCAATAATCATCTCATTATTTTACAACAATTCCCCTTTGATGATTATTTGTGCAATAACTACTTCATCAAAACTTTTTTTTTAATAAAAATCCAATGAGACAAAAAAATCAAACGAAGGAAAAATAGTACAATTATTTTGAAATATTAAAAATAAATTTTGCTTCATTAAAACCTTATTAGGAAAACCTAGTAGGATAAAACTTAAGGGGGAAAGAGAGTACAGCCACTCGCTTTGATGTTGATCGCTAAAATTCTTTGAGTCGACGCATTCCAATCTCTCGAACCAATTTCTTGAATGTAGATATTGGCAATACTTTTGTAAATAAATCAGCCTCATCGTCACTTAAACGAATTTGTTGAATATTGATATCATCATTTTTCTGAAACTCATGTATATGAAAGAATTTTGGAGAAATATATTTCGTTCTGTCACCTTTGATATAAGCTTCTTTGAGTTGTCTAATACAAAAAATATTGTCTTCATACAAAATTGTTAAACTATCTTTTGTTAAAATGAATCCGCATGATGCTTGGATATGATGGGTCATGTTTCTCAACCATACACATGTTCAGTCTGCTTCATGGATTGTAATAATTTCAGAATGATTTGAGAATGTTGTTGTCAATGATTGCTTCACAAATCCTCATGATATAGATGTTCCTCCACGTGTAAACACATATCCTATTTGTGATTTAACTTTATGTGGGTCACCGAGATAACCTGCATATGCATATCCCACTAAAGCAGATTTCGACTTTTGTGAATAAAATAATCTCAAATCAATAGTACCATTTAGGTAACGAAAAATATGTTTAACACAAATCTAATGTCTTTGTATTGGTGTAGAGCTATATTTTGTAAGGAGATTTACAGATAAAGCTATGTCGGGTTGAGTACAGTTTGTATGATAAGTCAATGCTCCAATTGCACTAAGATATGGTACTTTAGGACCAATAATTTTTTTTCCATCTTCAAGTGGATAAAAATGATAATTTTTCATATCAAGTGATCGAACAACCATAGGTGATGCCAATAGATGTGAATTATCCATATAAAAGCGTTTTAAGACTTTTTCTGTATATATAGATTGATGAACAAATAATTCTATTGAGAAATATTCAATCTGCAACCCGAGATAGAATTTGATTTTTTCCCGAATCTTTCATCGCAAATTTATTTTTCAAATAATTTATAGTTTTGTTGGGCTCTTCAAAAGTTCCAATTAAATATAAATCATCAACATTAACTCACACAGTTGCAAATCCAATATTTGTTTTCTTTATAAAAACACATTAGCAGAAATCGTCATTTTTATAGCCTTCCTTAAACGAATATCCGCTGAGACGATTATACCACGTGCGTCCAGATTATTTCAATCCATACAATGATCTTTATAATTTAATTGAGAGCATGGTTTTGGGGCATGTATCATTCGTTTCTCGTACTTTAAGTCCTTCAGGGACTTTTATATATATGTCACTATCAAGTGAACCATACAAATAAGTAATCACCACATCCATAAGGTAGATATCGACATTTTGTGACATGGTCAAACTAATTAAGAATCTAAAAATGATGGTGCCATTACGGGAGAATATATTTCCTCATAATCAATTCCTGATCTTTGTGAGAAACTTTGAGTTATGAGTCGGATTTGTATCTTATAATTCCATTATTTTCATTTCCATTTCATACAAAAATTCATTTGTATCTAACATGGATTACACTTTCTGGTGTTCGAACTATATATTCAAACGTTTCTCTAAGGAATTCAATTCCGCCTGTATGGATTCTTACCACTTTGTTTAATCATTTCTATGTTGACAGTCTTTAACAAACCGTGATTCAAGATCCTCATTTTCATAATATCAAGAGTCACGTTAAAGATGAAAATATTTTCTACATTAACATTATTTTGTTCCCATAATTTATGAGATAACATATAATTTATTGAAATCTCATTATTTTTAAACACTTGTGATTATTCAGGAATCATATTTTCAATATTTGATTGATCAATCTTTTCTAATGTTACTTTTTTTTGAAGTTTTTGATTAATTTTTCTCTTGTACTTTTCTTTTTCCAGGTATAGAGTCTTTTGAACCAACTGGTCGACCACGCTTCTGATGTATTTGAAATTCATTTGTTACATCAAATTGTCCTGTAGGGACATCAATTTTTACTGGAGTATTTTCTGCTGGCATATATGACTTTGTCACTTTTCTTGTGTTAACAAATACATTTGGTAATTGATTTTTCAACTCTTTGCAAATGAATAATTTTTTCAACATCTTGCACACATTGATTGCTGTGGGGATCAAAGTGAGATAGAGTTGTTTCATTTAAAAAATTTTACCTTTTTTTAATCGGGGTATAGTTCTTCTCCTCCCAAAGTTGCGAAAGTCATTTTTATCAAAATGACAATATGTAAAATGTGTAGTAAATAAATCACATGTTAAAGGTTCCAGATACCTAATAATAGATGGTGAATCAAAACCCACATAAATCTCAAGTCTTCGTTGGTGATCGATTTTAGTCCGTTGTAGGGTGAATTAGGACTTGAACAGCACAAAACAAAAACTTACATGTGAGAAATATTAGGTTTATGACCAAATGCCAGTTGTAAATGTGAATATTGATAATATGCAATCGGTCTGATATGAACCAATGGCGCAACATGTAATATGACATGACCCCAAATAGAAGGTGGAATTTTTATTTTCATAAGTAATGATCTAGTAATAAGCTGTAAACATTTGATAAATGACTCTACTAAACCATTTTGTATATGGACATGCACAACCAAATGCTCAATAACAATCTCAATTGACATGCAATAATCATCGAATGTTTGTGATCTAAATTCACTAGCATTGTCAAGACGAATAGTCTAGATTGAGTAATTGGGGAATTGTGGTCGTAATTTTATGATTTAAGCAAGTAGTTTAACAAAAGCTACATTTCTAGTGAAAAGTAGGTACACATGTGACCATCTAGTAGAAGAATCAATTAATATCATAAAATAACGAAATGACCCACATATATCTCCATGAATTCTTTTCAAAAAAGTTGGATATTCAATATTGACCTTTGTAGTAGAAGGTCTAATGACTAACTTGCATTGCGAACAAGTTACACATGGATAATTATTAGGTAAAAGAATCTTCTAGTTCTTTAAAGGATGTCCATGTGAGTTGTTTATTATTCGACACATCAATATAGCTCCTGGATGTCCAAGTCGATCATGTCAAAGTATAATTTTTTTGGATCAACAAACTTCTGGTTTGTGAAAATATTTGACACGACCATTTTTATAAATGTATAGTACATGTCGGTGTGATTGCATGAAATTTTTATTTTATCTGCTTCTGGCCAGATACAAAAGAAGTTATGCAAAGATATCCAACATTATTTTCTTGTATCGTCTCAATGTGATATCCATTGCACCAGATATATTTAAAACTAAGCAAATCTCTTCTAGATTTGCTAAAATATAGTACATTTTCAATATATAATTTGTATTATTTGGTAAAATAATAAAAGTTCTTCCGGAGCCTTCAATAATATTCGATGCATCTGATATCATATTAACATTATTTTCTACTAATATTAAGTCCAAAAAGTATTTTTTTTATTTTGAAGAATAGTATGTGTAAGTGTACCATCAATCAAGCAAGTATTTTATCAATCCATCATGAATCAATAACAAAATAGATATATTTTTAAAAAAACTTGAATTTAATTTTAAAATAGTAAAAATAATTCAATATTATAAAATTAAAAACACATAATAAAGTTTCAATTTTTTTTTACGAAAATTAAGAACATATTTCAAATTGAATTTCTAAAAAGAAAGAAAATACTAGAAATGAAACTAATATATATCTTTCATCACTCCACCCCCAATCAAATGGTCAATATTCCCATCTGGATCAGCAAAAAATCAGAGACATTCAAATGAGTCACATCAATTAGACCATCATAATTAGCAAAATTTGTCTCCACTTTTCCTTTTTCCTTGATTATTTTTTGCAAAGATCCACAATGTGTTTCGCCGTACAACAGATACGTGTCCAATACCCGTTCATTCTACATCTAAAGCAACTTTTTTCATACTCCTTTTTGGATGTGCTACTTTTGTTTTCTTTGTGTCTTTTGAAATTATTGCCTTGTTACTGATAGTTTTGTCCATAATTTATTCCACGCACACGCCCTTGTCCATGTCCAAATTCATGTCCACGTCATTGTTTTGATATTGTATTTGTTTAAGGCAACATAGAACCATTTATTTCAGGCAATGGTACAGAACCAGTTGGACCTAACCCATGATTTTTCATCAGCAGATCATTATTTTGTTCAGCCACAAGTATGCAAGATATGAGTTTTGAGTTTGAAATCACACTCATGATATTACTGTTGTAGGAGCACATTCGAGGCGTGAAAGGTGGAAAACGCTTTCTCTAACATATCTTTATCAATAGTTTTTTCTCCTTACATGGCCGATTTCGAACATATTCTGAATAGTTCAGAATTGTAACTAACAGTTTTGAAGTTTTGCAAACTAATGTGTATTCACTCATAGCGGGTTTTGGGGAGGACTATAATCTCGTGATGATCAAATATTTCAGTTACTTTATTTCAATGAACATGTGGATCTTTTTCAGTAATATATTCAATTTTCAATCTATCGTGAAGATGATGACGAAAGAAGATGAGTGCTATTACACGATTTTGAAGGATTTTTTATTTATTTATTTTATTATTTCTCCCAAACCTTTTGAGACAAGATGAATATCGACATCGAGTATCCATGACAAATAGTTTTTGCCAGATATGTCAAGTGCAACAAATTCAAATTTTGTAATGTTTGTCATTTGATTAACTATACAGTGAAGCAAAAAGAAATACAATTAGTTTCAAAGAATATGATTAAATATCAAGTAGTCAATATGAACATGACATAAGTTACCTATCAATATTTTTCTGGAATATTGAAAAATATAGTTAATGCTCTTCGGAAGCAAGTAATATTCTTTTGAAATATTAATTATAATGTTATACTATTTTATGAGAAATAACAAACTATTTATAAGAAACAGATTTACAATTAATATTCTTTTGGATTATTAATTATAATGTCGTGCTATTTCATGAGCAATAACATGGTAAATTATTAATCTAAGGTTTATATAAGACCATTTACAAATATTAAATCAGGTTAAAGACATAAAAAATTCAATAATTATCTTAAATACATATATTTTTCAAACATAAATAAAAATAAATCAAGGAATCCGTGTAATGATTTAACAGAAAATATATTCACGTAGCCGCACTATTTTGTAATAAGAAAATAAGGGATACACATTAATCATTAGCAGCGTGTAATCATATTGAGGGATATGCACTATACATGATTGAATTTTGAGTTTCTTTAATAACACAATTAAATAGAGTGATTGGATTCCAAAAATTTGGATGTAAAGAAAAATTGGGCAAAAACCAATTGCATGTATTTATAAAAGTTGGGAGAAACCAATTGGAGCATTAATTGGATGTTATGGAAATTGAGTACAAATATGCATACAAATACTAATGGATTTGAGTACGAGAATTGATAAAATTTAAAGATTATGCATGTATGTTGTGTTAAAAATTAATTATGCGTGTATGCGACAATGAAAAAAAATAATGTGTATTATTTGAGATTGAATATAGACTACCTTCAAACTAATTTACTATATATTTTTAGAGAATCTTGTTGATAACGTGTTATGAAATAAAAATAATAAAACAAGAAGAGAAGAAAATATAAGAGTTAAACTCAAGTGTGTATTTTAGTAATTTTATACAAGCACAATAATTTTATCAAGAAATCACATGCTAAGTTTGAAACGTACAATAATTCTAAAATAAAAGTTAATCAAACACTTAATTAATTTTTCTGGTAACATTATTTTCTCAACATAATAATATCAAGCTTTAAAATTAGAAAGGGGAATTCTCAAAAAATGGCTAATTACATGTTTGTCATTTGAAAATTGTCTAATTTTGATAACTCTTGTTAAAATGGCCAAATTTGATATTAAATTGTATTTTATGCTCTTAATGAAAAAAGAAGCAATTTTTTTCCTTTTCAATGAGAAACTACATAAATGCAAGGTAATACCTAATGAGTAAATGTACTTTCATTATCTATTAGATAATGACCAATGATTTTGGGTATAAGTGAAGATGATGAAATAGAAAAAAATCATTAACTAAAAAAAATTTACATACTTCTAATTCATAAGAAAATCATATAACTTTGTTTCGGGAAATTTAATCTCATTCACAAATTTCGATAGAAGGTAAATTTTCTTTGAAATCTTATTTATTGTTGATAAGTTGTATTTAATAGTTGTTGTAATATATATTATGTAAATGGATGATTATATTTTTCATACAATTAGTAGATATTTGTTGTAAGATTATTGAAGCATTTTAAAATCAAATATTTATTGTTGGTGTCACAACCTATTTAAATAACTTTGATAGATGGATTTGTAATGATTGTCATGTATTGACAATGCCATTAATGATGGAATAAATATCTTGCAAAAATGGTTGTTGAAGTTGAAGAAGATAATAAATGCATATGATGAAATGTCTGACCGACATATTGTTCTCTACATTATAAATGTCGAGAACGACACTTCAAATGTAATTATTGACATTGTTTCAAATGTCAAGAATTATATTACAAACTTAGCAAAAATACGGAACATTTTGTGTTTACCATTGACCATATTGCTTACGGGTAGTATGTTGTTTTTGATATTTGTGTTAGTTAATGTTATTTGCGTTGATGATATGCACATATGAGAGAGATGTTATGAGATTCGTTGTCTCGCCTGGTGGTATATTAGTCAACATGGAAGACGAAGAAAAGTGGTTTGGGAACCGAACAACATTAGTTGTTATTCAAAGTGACATTAAATATGAAGAGTTTGTCAATAAATTATTTGAAAAGCTTAATCTTGATAAAATGAAATTTTGAATCCACCTGAAATTTAAAGTTCTGAACATGAATGTACCCTCGCTGATGTAGTCGATGACGAAGACTTGCAATGGTATATTTCTGTTCACACACAAGCAGCCTGGTGTATTTAATTGCAGATCAATATGTCAAAGATCAAGAGGTGAATGTCGGAGTTAATCTTTTATCACCAATAGAAGAAGTATTGTATGGTCATGAAGAAGTTGGTGTGTTCGATCTAGAAGAGCCACGAATGATTTCAGATACAGATGTCAGCCTAGTTTCAGGAAATCCATATATTAGAAATGAAAAGGAATCAGAAGATCAACAAGAAATTGTGGAGAATCAAATATTCTTTAGCAAGAAACAATTACACACAATGCTTCGACTACAGGCTTCAACTGAGAAGTTTAATTTCAAAGTTAAAAAATCGAATACTAGATCTCTCAACGTATGTTGCATGGATACCATCTATCATTGGTTATGAGTTTCCAAGATAAAAAAATTCAGATATATTTAAAGTTCGGAGGTACATACATGAGCACACATGTTCTTTAGAAGTTTGGCGAAATACACACATGCATGCATGCTAGTGCCATAATTGGGCAACACATAACGTGACAAAAGGATGATACAAACCAATCGTACGTTCTCGTTTGCAACATAGGTTTTAGACCTTGTACTTGTGAATATTGAAGTTGTGTTTATTACCAACATGCTTGTGAAGCCAACACAATAGTATACTCATCATGAGAGCTTTTTGTTAATGATGATGGATTTATAACACGTCTTTGATTGAAATCATATTGAGGAACTTCTACATCTAATCGGTTTTTTCTAAGTCTTTTTTTTAAAATCTAAATGCCATCTTACCAGTCCGTCAAGTGGTTCAACTTTATCCTTGATATTTCATGATATTCTCGTCATTTTAAAAGTTGTTACTGACATTTGGACCCTAATTATATCAACTATTGACAGTTCATGTATCATTATATCTAGAATGAGATTTCATTCCGTATCCGAGAGTTGTATACATTTTAGACATTTGATGTGTTGTTCTTGATATTAAATACATGTTATTCTCGATAATTGATATTTCAACTGTCAGGAACGATAGTTGGTAAATGTGTACACAATATAAGACCTGAACAACATGCAAGTATTGAAACAAAATATAGTAGTCTCCATTTCAATTCTACACGACACTCAGAACTGTACCATCAACCAAAAAACATGTTCACTACTCGAAATATTTTGGGCAAATAACTGATCTATGCGCAATTTCATGAACTGACTGCTTAAATAGTTTGAGCTCCAACAACTTCGCAACATGTCCTATGCAACTTTCCTTGATCATAGTCTTTTGTTGTGCATCTAATTTGTTGATGTCAATTGTTATATATTTGGTGTTGCTAACCTGTGAAATCTAGGTCTGAACGATCTTCTCATTCGGAATTTTGTATCGATGTGAGGAAGTTATCTACAAATAGCAAAAATGAACAAGACAAATAATATAAGAATCTACTAAATACATAAAATGACCTAAGAAATATATGAAACCACATAACCATTGTAAATGCTTACTACCTAACCAAATAGGTACACATGCACTCATGCCTACATATTCAACAAAATGTAAGAATTTCAAATCTAAACTATATGTAAAAACCTGTTAAGGACACACACAACCTATTGAACATATCCTTGTAGTAACGAAGTGGTTCCCACTACGAAAGCAAATCACAAGTTGACCGCATGAACGATTAGAATTATACATATCTCGACCCACCCACTTCTCTTTTTTCTCCTAGTATTAAACCAATAATTTCCTTGGAAGAAGTTTTTACACAACAATGAAGAGCTTGGTGCTAACATATACTACTAGACTAAATGCACAAAGGTAAGAATACAGTTAATAACTGCCACTCTTGACGTAGTACGACAAAAGAGCTTAGAACAGATCGACTTTATATCCATTCATACACAGAATACATTGAAAAACTACTAGATTGAAGTTAAAGAACCAAGAAAACACCGATGACATCTTGGCCAGTTCAAAGTATGGAAGCCTCAAATGGACATAATGGAAGCATTTCATCTCAGTCATCAAAATCTCTCTCGAAGAAAAAAAAATCACATTAATGATTATGTCTAAGATAAGTGCATGTTGGGATAAGATTAAAGAGTTCACTTATAAGTAAAATAGTACATAAGTCAGTTTAATAATAAATAATTATTTTGAGTTGAAGTTGGAATAAGTAACTCATTTTGTCAAGAAGGTAAGATTTACTTCAATCAAGTATCATATGTTTACATAAACGTAAGAAAGGTAATAAATCCAAACACGTTTCAAATAAATTAACTTTTTGATTTTCTTTTAAACTTAGCCAAATATGCTTGTAATCCATACGTTAGTTAAAAAAGAACATGCATATCAACCAGTATTTTTTCAGTTATCAATTTCAGCGATTTCAAAAGCATATATCCATCAAAATAACAACAAACACATTCCATGAAATCCAATGAACGGTGAATAAACAAAACAAAAATTACCTATTGTCTAGCTAAAAAAAAAACCAGAATTAACTAATTGCCATTTCGGATCATAAAGTACAGTAGAAACAAAGTCAACCATTTATTAGCTCAAAATCAAACAAACAAATCTCATTCCACATCATGAAAGTAGAAAAATGAAATTACCTTTACATGAGAGAAATTTGAACCTATAGTAGTCCAAATGAAAAAAACCATATTCAATTTAACATATAATACACATAAATGCAGGGGCGAATCCAGGAATTCGACCCAGCACGGGCGGAGACCGTTGACTCGTGACCGTTGCCCGATGACCGTAGACAATCAACTATCGTAATAGCGGAAAATATAATTCAATACATATATAAATGCACTAAAACATAAAAAGTATATACATATGAAAATATGTTTCAATACAACCCAGAATACTAAAAAAAAAAAAATACAACCCTACTCTGTAACTGCAAACTTAGACAACTGCATTCTCCGGAGTCTCATATTTTGAAAACGTTGCAATATTGTTTCATTCTCAAGTTTTAAAAAAAGATCTTTCTCCACGTAAACCGTCAAATTGTCATTCAACCATTCATCTCCCATTTTGTTGCGCAAGTCGCTCTTGATTAAATTCATAGCAGAAAATACCCTTTCAACACTTGCAGTTGCCACATATAATATCAAAACCAAGGTGATCAACCTATAAACCAACGGAAAATAACAATAACTTCCAGTTTCAACCAACTTCCGAGCTACACAAGATATGCTATTGAGGTTAAAGAAAGCTGCATTCATTCTCACCAACATAAGAAACTTGTCAAGTTGAGGTCTAAGTAATAAAAGCTCTTCACTATTGAAGTCCAAAGGATATAACTGAGCAAGACGCATCAATTTACCTTGATCAAAAGCCGCAAATGAATTTTTTGGATTTAAACATGCAATGCAAGTAAAGAGCTCGGTAGTTGTTTATGAAAAACGATCATTCAACTCTTGCAAGATTGAGTCAATCACATGACAATACAAATCAACATAAAAGCGATGATAATAAGTCACTTGCTCAGTTGCACGCCTAGGTCGACCTTTTACTACTACAACATCATCCAAATTAGGCACTAAAATATGTCTATCAACACAAAACCCAATCACCCTACGCAACAGAGTTTCCCAACCATTGTCTCTCATGTTCTGCAATGCACACTTACACAAATTCAATAACATCATAGCATTCTGAATATCCTGATCCTTTTTCTGTAAAGCTTGTGAAAGGTCATTTGTAGTTGCAAGAATTTCAAACATAAAGTGGAGACTAAACACAAACTGAAAATCTTGCATAGTGTCCATTTGTCTTATGGCCATTGATTTTTGATCTGAATTTACTCCATCTTCTGATATATTCTCAAGAACATCTATGATAGCATTAAACATATAAATGAAACGAGTAACTGTCATTAGATGCGAGCCCCATCTAGTATCACCTGGGCGAGCCAAAACCCATTTCTTGAAATTGACCAGTTCCACTAGATAGTTCCCCAATATGAAGCTTCTCCAGAATATTAGCATGGTAACTTGATCGAAGAGCATCTACACGCTTACATGATGCACCAACCAAATTCACAATAATAGCAAGCATGTTAAAAAAATCACCAAGCATAGAATTCCTACGTGCCACGGAAACAACTGATAACTGAAGTTGATGAGCAAAGCAATGAACATACATGGCATGTGGGTTCTCTCTTAGAATTAAAGCTTTCAAACCATTAAACTCACCTGACATATTGCTTGCTCCATCATAACCTTGACCTCGCAGGCTAGATATGCTCAATCCATATGTAGAAAACATTGCATCAATGACATTTTTCAGTGATTGTGCACAAGTATCAGTAACATGGGAGATGCCCAAAAAACGCTCCTTCACTTGCCCACTTTTGTCAACAAATCTCAAAACAACTGCCATTTGTTCTTTTATAGAGTTATCACGAGCCTCATCAACCAAAATCGAAAATAAAGAATCACCTATCTCATTGATAATAGCCCTTGTCGTCTCCACTGCACAACAATTAATCAAATCCTTTTGGATGTTTGGTGAAGTCATTTGGTCATTTGCAGGAGCATTACTAAATAGTACTTCTTTAACTTCCTGACAACGATCTCCATACCATTTTAGTAGCTCAACTAGATTTCCTCTATTCAGAGACTCTTTCGATTCATCATGACCACGAAATGACAATCCTTGCATCAAGATGAATCTAGTACAATGTAGCACCGCTGTCAATCTCATCCTATAGTTTGTTGTTGATTACTACTTTGGCTAGAAATAACATAGGAGATGCTCTGCTTTTGATTCATCAAGTTCGTATACTTTGCAAAAGATTGATTATGAGCACTATCAAAGAGACCGACATGATCTTTCAATGTCTTTTTGTGCTTCCAATCCCTAAAGCCGATTTGAGTGAATACATGTCCACCTCCTTGACCCCCTCTATCGGGTTTGAACAAGTAACAATGCAAACAATACGCATCATCATTTTCTATACTGTACTCCAACCAATGAAATTCAGAGAACCACTCTTTTCGAAAACACCTATTATTATTCCCTATTCGTCTTCTTGGAAACTCATGTCCATATGGTTGACAAGGACCTTTCTCCAAGTATGCCATCCTCACATCATCTCTGATATTAGGATCGTATGATTCGATAGATGGACGTTTCCCTGGATCAGATTTAAGATTATCCACATTGAATTGATGCCGAGACTTCTTTGCATTATTTACTAACTCTTGTGCTCGGCTAGAATCAGTGGCGGGACTAGATGCACAACTAGAGAATGAAGAACTATGTATGAACTTTCGTTTCGGTTGAAAAAATCGCTCCATAATCTGCAAAATGCCCCAAATTATTTTTCAATTCAAAATTGATTAAAAACAGTGTACACATGGACATGGTTAATGGTTTAATTGAGCCAAACATCTTCACGCCGAAGACTCTTCAGACTCTTCACTTATCCCTAAATCCTAATTTCCTAAAAGGCTACCCTAAATCCCAAATCACAATTCATAATTCAAAATTATATGTCGTAACTCGTAGTTAATATAAATTCTCATTTCCCATAAATTCACAAAATAGAAATATGCAGTCCAGGGGCTGCACCCATCACTTCAATTTTCATTTATCATAAATTCATAATTCATTAATAGCAAATAACAAATTAACAAAAATTGAAAAAAAAGGAATATAACAACACAAATATACAGTCCAGGGGCTGCACCCATCACTTAAATTCACATTTATCATAAATTCATAATTCATTAATAGCAAATAACAAATTAAAAAAAACTAAAAGTACAAAAACACAAATATACAGTCCAGGGGCTGCACCCATCACTTAAATTCTCATAATCTCATTTATCATAAATTCATAATTCATTAATAGCAATTAGCAGATAACAAATTCACAAAAACTAATAAATAAAAAAAACACAAATATACAGTCCAGGGGCTGCACCCATCACTTAAATTCTCATTTATCATAAATTTATGATTCATTAATATTGAATAATAATAGCAATTAAATTTGCAACTAACAAATTAACAAAAACAGAAAAAATAAATAAATAAATTAGTCATATACCTTCCTCCAGCAGCCAGCCCAGCTCCAGTCCACAGATAGCGGCCCAGCCCAGCTGCCCAAAGCCCAAAAGTCCACAGATTCCGGCTCCACTCCAGGCTCCAGCAGAAAGCTCTCCTCAGTCCTCCCTCCGCACAGCGCTGCTACAGGCTGCAGCCTGCAATCCGCCAGTCTCGCGGAATCGAGCCTCCAGTCGGCAGACGACAGTTACGGACTCACGGTCTCTCACGAATCCACTCCAGTCTCCACCGCCACAGGCACAGCCCAAGTCTGCCGTCCCGTCCTCGGTCCTCCTCAGTCCTCACCTCAGAAGTTAGACCCCCAAATTAATTTCACCAAGGCGCCCTACTGCCCTAACCCCGTCGCCCGCAAGAAGAAACAGATGGGAGAATGGAGATGGCTATGGATTCGATTGTTAAATGGATTGGATTCGATTGTTAAAACTTAAATGGATTCGATTGAATTGGGCTACAAAAATTGGGCCTTTTATTTTTTTAAAATCAGGCTTAACAACTTATTTTTTCTCTAGCCCAACCCCAGCAACAACCTTCTTCCTCTTCCTGGCCTGGCTCCTGCTGCTTCCTTCCCGGCGAATCTGAGACTGAAACTTTGAAGAATTTCCGGCGAACCCAGCACGGGCGGCAGCGGGGGCTGGCCAGGTGCTGGGTCCGCCGCTGCATACATGTAAAATACGCTTACGCAAAGAAAATAAAAATCCTAAATCCTAATAAAATAGTGAATTGAAAAAAAAAATCTGTTTAAATTCTTTAATAAACGTTATGCAAATAAATTATTGAAAATATGTTTTGTAATTTCTACCTTTTAATATCAGATCTCACAGTGCCATCAACCAAAATATATAAAAATTTTGTAAGGATGTCAAGAACTAACCGTTAAATTTGAAAAGTTTGGCACGATTCAAGCAAAAATTGGATGAGATTCACCGCTGATTAGCTATGAGAGAATCGTAATCGACGTGGGCGACTGAAAAATGATGATCGACGTCGACGATTAGGTGGAAGAATTTAATAGTTGAGAGCGAGATTAGAGCTTCATAGTTCTGGCTTTTGCTTTTCATAATAGGTTAGTATTAGGGTTGAACATGGTCCGATTTAGTTCGATTTTGAAGAGAACCGAACCAAAATCTTTGGGTATTTAATAAATGAAACCGTCGGGTTCAAATATAATTATGGAACCGTTTGGGTTCGGTTACATTCTGTATCATAATTAATTTTTTTAACATTTACATCAACACTACATAAATACAACTATGACATGTTCATTCATATCTTAGATGAGTAGTTGGAGAGAGGTTTGACTCGGCAGTCGACAGCTTCAATTTGGACATGTAGATATAGATTTTCAATTTATCAAATGATTTGGGGTTAGTGAAATTGAGCTTACCAATTGAAAGTATGAAATTGGAAAGGAAATGATAAAAACTTTAAAAAAGGCTTAGATCTTGAGCTAACGATGAAATTAATAATTGTGCCAAAAAATTAAAATAAAAAATTAAATTTATAAATTGGGTTGGATTGTGCTAGCTATACATGGACTTGGTTTGGGAGGTGTAGCATTAATCACTAAATTAGCTAATTTGATAATTTGTTTAGAAAAAATTTAAATAATTTAATTAATGCAATATAAAAAATAAAAAAATTATTTAGATTCGATTCTTATTTGATTTTTCGGTTCTTGGTCTAAAACCGAGAATCGAACAAAACTCATCAGTTCTCGATTCAAATACCCCTTTGGGTATTTAACTTATGAAGAATCAATCGGTTCGGGTTTGGTTCAGAAGTTTTGACCAGCCCTAATTAGTATTGTAAGATTATTTATTTTTTATGTTGACAAGTTAGTTCGAATGGGTTGTGACGGGTTTGATGGGCAAACCACCCGAATTGAACCAACCCATTTCAAAACAAACTAAGTAAAAATCTGATTAGAATTGATTTTCATGAGTAAACTGATAATCCTAACTGATTCAACCAAAACCCACTAAAAAACGTGCAAAAGCTGGTGGTTATTGACCCACTTCTAGGAAGAATGTAACATTTAATGCATGAATTGATATTTGTACTTTTCAAATAGATAGTAGATTATGTATCAAATTTTTATTTACTAATACAATTTATAATTATTATATGAGAATATTTGTTTTCAGGGTGGAATATGAAATTCTCATTAAGAGCATTTTGGTCTAAATTTTAGTAAAATTGACATGTAATAAATTTTGGACATTTTTACAAATCACCGCGTGACAGTGAATATTTCTTGCAATTTCCTCCATCGCGTGACAATGAATATTTCTTGAGGAAATTGCAAAAAGTGTCCCGGTCATTTGCAAAAATGTCCAAAATTTCTTCAATGTTCATTTTACTATAACATAGACCAAAATGCCCTCATTACAATTTTAATTCCACAATGAAGTCAAAATTATTTATATAATTAAAAATTGTATTGAACAATAATAACTTGACACATAACTTATATTACTTATTTTAAAAAGTACAATATCAATTATGCATTAAATGCTCCTTATTAGTAGGTAAATAAACATTTATGAAATGTCGAGTAGTACACTTAAAATGTCAAAATTTTTATAAAATATAGAAAAATCTCATGTTCAGAACGAAAACTCGTTCTCGAGAAACAAGAATAAAAACTATTAAACACAACTTATCAATAAAAACAAGATTTCAAAGAAAAATTACATTATACCGAGAATTGTGGAAAGGCTAATCAACTACAAATTTGGACTACTTATTCTTCTAGAAATTCGTGAAAAATTAAACAAAAAAAATTGCTTCAATTTTCATTGAGTGTCTAATAGACAATTTTGCACCAAATTTGGGCATTTTTACCAGAGTTATCACACTTTTTAATTTAGATGCATGAAATTGATCATATTTGTAAATTGCCCTTTCCTCAATTAGAAAATCTCCCGTGAGAAAAATTTCAGTATCTCGCGTTTCATTTCGTTCCCATGTGAATTACCCGAATTCCACCACTAGTTGAATGAAAACCAAGAAACAACAATTCACACAGAATGATATAAGAGGAAATTGAATTGATTACTTTTGAATTCTTGTTAAATAGAGCATCATCATCATTATAGAAATCGAGCCATTTTATTTTCCTACTTCATATTCCAAGTCCAACTCTTCCTGTAAAATTTTGGATCCTTCAAATTTTTCCACCCCAGATCTCAGTTTCTTTGTCTTTTCACTTGATTATTCTATCTGGGTTTTGAATTTCACTGTAAGTTATCATCTCAGTGTGAGCAAAATCATCGTGACGGCAGGATCTAGTAGGGCTATCCCGGAGTTTCAAGACTGACCCAATCATGAATCCCTTTTCCTCTGGCACCCGCCTAAGGTAAGTCTTATTGCATCTTTAAGAATTATGTTTTTCGTACTTTTGTGTTCTGTTATGGAAAGTATTGGAATTTCCAACTGGGTTGTTTAGATTTCACGTAAATGTGGTGATTCTGCTGGAATTTCGTACTTAGTCCTAAATATATAAGATAATGTGGCACTTGAATGTAGCTTTAGGTGGATTTATACGGTTAATTTAGAACAAAAAAAAAAAAAAAAAAAAAAAAGGAAGAGAAAAATTATGTTCTTTGGGATTATGGAATGTACTGATGAAAGCCTGGAGCATTTACATAGGGATTTAGTGGCACAGTTTTTAGTTTGGCGAGAATAAATATCGATCTGGAGAATTCATTTTATGAGTGAGTGAATCAATTTACCAGTAAATTGAGGAGAATATAATCTGATATTGATCCAAGATTTCTATAGTGTGAGATTACATCACAGTTAGAGGTTCTTGTTATTCTGTTTTATGACGCAAAGTTGGAACTTTGATTGGTTTAGAACGGTCGAATGCTCAATGATATAAGCTGTGCATTCGAATTTGACCCTATATACACAGTAATGAAGCATTACTAGCTATTTTATAATCATTTGACGATTTAATGTCAAGTAAAAAACATCCTATTTGTTCCTAGCCCACTCTATCCTTGGCTTCCATATAATTTCTTCTCCAATTTGGATATAATTGGCAAGATTTAGCTTGCTTTGGTTGCCGGTGAGTAATTTGCCTTCTATGGATATCTAATAGGATTTTGACTTAGTTGACTTTTCAAACCTTTTATAGTTGTCTATCTTTTGGAGTTAACTTTCAAGGGTCATTTGAAAAGGACAGGAGGGCACGACTGAAGTGCTGCTGCCATTCTCGAACTCAAATTCATGTTTATATGCAATTTCTTAACTTCCATTAACTGTGGCTTCCCTGGTCAAAATACAACTGTACTTGCTTGATATATCATTTTTTTTTTTTCATTTAAACATTCTGCACCATGACGATTTTTGATTTTATTGTTTAATTACTCGTCCAGTCCTCCATTGGATGAGATTCTTTCAAATGTTTGTTATAAAGACTTCTATACTTGTGAATGATTGCCTCCATGGTAAAGTAAAGGATGAAAATATTCATGCTCCACAACATTCATGGATTTTGATTTGTTCTTGAAAGGTTCTGTGAAAATTAGGCCCAAACATCTGTGAATGACCTTATATGAATATCAACTTGTAAGGAAACTATGGACATAAATAACAAATTGAGGATTAAAAGAAGTGGCTTTATTTATGAGCTATTTGATCTATATAATGCATGAATAAATATTATTTGGCTTACAATATTTCCTGATAGGTTGTCACTAAATGATATTACAACAGTGATCATAATTTCCATGTTATTAATAGTTAAAGGAATCATGGAGATGGGGAGCTCAGTTACATCACTACTTTTAATTAGACAAGTTACTTTTCTTTATCATATTGTACTTTTTTAGATCTTTAGATTTAGATTAAGCACAAGTATACCCAAGGAAAATATAACATTTCATTTCTACTAAAGTAGACTTATTTATCATATACAAACCTAGTAACTACATTAATATCGAAATAATTCATAATTATTTGCTTTCTTAGAATTAGAAAATTACAGTCTGAAAGAAATTTGAACTTAAAACTTTTTGTCAGTAAATTATTGCTTGTCGAATCCAAGATATGGTATATACACATAATATGTGCCTAAAGTTCAATAAAAATTAAAAAATAATATCTTTTGGTATGCTTGGGAGGTGTAAGGTAAAGTCCTTGTTTGCGTGTATTATACATGCACAAAACAAATAGACTTAGTTCCCATCTTCTGTCTTTATCATAACTTTTACCCTCAGTTGAAACGACTAGTGAAACTAATAAAAAAAAAAAAAAAAAAAAATATCAAAGCTTCAAGAAAATATAGGGACATTGTAGGATTCAATGGTCATAATATGGAATTAAAAGAATGTCACATGGTAAAAATAATTAAGACCTTGTTTTAATAGTCAATTTTTCAGTAGAGTTTGATAAAAGTTGATTTACATCTTTACCTTTCTAAAAAATTTGATAAAAGTTGATGAAATTTTTTCAAGCAAAACGTCAGCACAGCCTTAGTGGGTTTGATAAAAGTTGATGAAATATGTGGTTGAAATTAATTGTTAATTTTGACTTGAATTTTTATCTACTTTTTTTGGGTAAACCAAACAGGGGTTCAGTATATTTCTTCCTGAAATTAGCAAAACTATTGTTTTTGTGGTTATCCTATTGATATGTTTTAGAAAGCTGTACATAAATGAACTAATGGACAATGGACCTCAGTGTCTGACAATACTTGTAGCATCTGCGGCGACTACTAGATACGATTGTGAACTTATTGCTATTTTTATGGTTGCATATTAGGGTCCCGTTCGGTAAGGATTAAAATCCAATTAAAATTGAAAATATGGCCGTTATTGGGTCCCACTCCTCTAATAAAAGTCAACGGTAACGGCTAGTTTTTAAATTTTAATCCCTACCGAACGGGCCCTCGATAACATTTTCATAACATGGTTGCTGCTGTCATAGTTGACATAAAAGTTGTTCTGATACATCAGCCACTGACATTCCTACCACAGCTTTTCCTGATTTTTTTAATTACACTCTATTTCGTTGGTTTCTCCATTTCCTTTTGGATAAGTGTAATTTCTTTAATAGCTCCAAAACATAGAATTCCCAATGAGTTCTATGCTTTTGATTGCTTGAAAATAACGAATTTGATGCAGTGAGAAGTGAGGAAAGCACGACTTGAATAATAAAATATGACCTAATATTCACAATGGAATACCTACTAATTGATGAAGCTTGAGAAAATTGTCAAAGTTTTATGTAAAATAATGAAACCTCTCCAACAATAAACTCTACACTTGGTAGCTAAAGAAATCCTACAGCCCTAACTCTGTTTTATAATTAGGTATTATAAAGCGTTGGCGTAATGAATTGTTGTCCTATTTTAATTTTAATTTAATTATTCTAGACCATTTAATAAATAAATGATATATACCTTGAAAATTTATAGAAACTTCATACATTCAAGAAAGGTTTAAAAAGACGAAACTAAGTACTGAGGCGGTTTTTCTTTATGAGGCGAGACGTAAGTCTCAATGCGAATTGAGGTGTAAGCTTCACAAAAAATAAAAAATTGAAGTAAAAGAATTAAAAAATAATACAAAAATGCAAAAAAAACAAAAGTTGGAGCATATAGTAAATAGGATATATAGCCATTAGTATATTGAGATATAATCCACCTAAAGAAATAAGATATTTAGCCAAAAAAAAAAAAAAAAAAAGCATTACAGAAGTTAGAAATCACTCCATTTGTAATGAAAAAAAGAAGCAGCTTAAACTAAAAAAAAAGAAGAAAAAAAGCCTAATAGTCTACACTATCATCACTATTACTAGTATCGTTAATGGAATCATCATCAAATCTAATTTCCCCATTATCTTCGTCTTCGCTACTCTTAATTTCTACAAAATCATTTTCCTCATCCACCAATTGCAATGTGACCTCATTTTATTGTTTTGTTTGGGCCCAAAATGCTTTTTTAAATGTGCCATTTTCTTTTTTAAAAAGGGTCATTTCTGATTTCTTTTCATACAATTGAAAAATCAAATTTTAAATGAAGCGCGCACCTCGAGGCGTGCGTCTCAGATTTAGAGGCACGAGTCTCATATTTTTAGCCTAAAAAATGCTTCAGATTTAGAGGCGCGAGTCTCATATTTTTAGCCTAAAAAATACCCACTAACTCCTTTTTAAACCATGCATTCAAGTTTTCAACAAAAACATAATTCTTAAAATCATGAATAATACAATTACTTAGTACTTAATTCCTACAGTTAGATAAGATATGAACATATCCTAAACCTTGCCTAAATCTTTGCCTATAGCGGATCAAAAGTCGAAAATATTTGGAACATAAACTGGGCTGAAAAACAAGGAGAAGGATGAATGCTTTGATTTTTTTTAAAAATAAAATTGTGATTGCTCTAATATGGAACATAAATGATATGGAGTTTGGAACTGTTTTTGTGGCTAGGTTGGTTTTTTGGCATATTTCTTTACTGAGTTTTAACAATGGTTGGGCTTTTTGTAGAGCTAGACATAAAAAAAAAAAAAAAAAAAAAAAACACTATCTGCCAAACAAAAGGAATACCTTTCTCCGCCTAGGTGCGCCGTAGGCAGTCAACTCTAAGTTGACTTCCTTTTCTCACCTTGCCCCTTTACCGTTGTTTTCTCTGATTCACGAGCCTAGGTGTGCTTTTTTAGAACAACAATTATAACAAAAGAGTCTACTTCACTAAAATAAACAAAAGGAGAGACTGTAGACTTAAGCCCAAACTGTGTTCCATCTTCATCAATAGCCTTCTTTGTCTTGTACAAAAGCCAAGAAAACAATGTGTGCCCATGGCAAATTCATACTCTCACACAGTATATTAACCTTACCAGTACTTGTAAAGCCAAGAGGTTCACATCTTTATTATGAAATTATGTCCTTTTCTTACTAGATCCTCTATCTCCTCCCTCTCAAGTTCAGTCCTCGTTTGGTAGAATTTTGTGCCACTTCAATTTTCAAGCCACTATAATTTCATACTTCATTATCTTCTCTCACACGTAGTTCATCATATCCTGATGTCCTCCATCAAATACTCCTATTGATTGTAGCTTTATGATGATACTTTTCGTGTATACAATTTCTTTATTATCGTCTTTTACTGCTAATTATCAATTTAGCTTGAAGATATTATTGATTTTACCTACTGTTTCAGGGACATGATTCGGGCTATACGTGCTTGCAAAACTGCTGCAGAGGAGCGTGCTGTTGTGAGAAAAGAATGTGCTGCTATTCGTGCCGCAATTAGTGAAAATGACCAAGATTATAGGCATCGCAATCTTGCGAAGCTCATGTTCATTCACATGCTTGGCTACCCCACACATTTTGGTCAAATGGAATGCCTGAAGTTAATTGCATCTCCTGGATTCCCTGAGAAGAGAATTGGATATCTTGGCCTCATGTTACTACTTGATGAGAGACAGGAAGTTCTGATGTTAGTTACCAACTCAATAAAGCAGTATCCACTCTAAACTTAATTTTAGTTTTCTTTATAACGTGTTCTTGAAATAATTAATGTTATTGTTACCCCCATTCACCTAGAGCAAAAGAAGCAAGTTAAAATAGAAAAGGACGAGGTTACTGATCCTAACTTGTCTATATAGTTAGCTTGTTTTTTTAATGTAAAAAATTGGGAGTTCATATATTCATTTGGATGCCTTAACTTGTGTAAAGAGATCTGAGTCAAACCAACCAATATATTGTTGGTCTGGCTCTTTGTGCATTGGGGAATATCTGTTCTACAGAAATGGCGCGCGATCTTGCACCGGAAGTTGAGCGATTACTTCAATTTAGGGATCCAAATATCAGGAAGAAAGTAAACATTCATAACATTGTTTGAATGCTTTTATAGAATTTTCTGATGTAACTAGTTTGAGTTCAGTTAATGCTTCATGTTTTGACATGTCTACAAGGTCATGCCATTCTGTTTTTGATTTTTGTTGTCAGCACATTAGAATCATAGTGTAACTGTTGCAAAATCACGATTCCTCACTATTGGACTAAATCACGGAGTACATTGTTTTATTTGTAATTTTGATGACGAGAATTTCATTGGTGCTTCAAGCTATTCTTTGCGTACGCATGATTTGGAACATTATGTTAACTTTTGCCTACTCTATTTGGGAGACTTTCAAATTAATGTTCCCTTAGGAAATAAATAGCTATATAAAATATGGAACAGGAGGATTCACGTGCTATCTAGATCTATTTCTGTATGCTTGTTATGCCACATTCTTTCTCCTTTATGAGTAACCTCTACGAAGCGCATTTCTTTTTTCTTTTTTGCAGTTATTTTTATGGTGCTGATACTGATAAATACTACTAAAAATCTTATCTAGAAGATTGAAAAGGAATTCTATTTTGACATCCCACTTTTATTGTTCTTAGGATTAGGATATCAGTTTCAGCTTTGACCTATTTTTCTTTGATGTTTTTTGTTCATAACAGATATATCCATGTAAAATTTGGGTTCTTAAAATGTCTAAAACATCAGTAATACATCTTTTCCTATAATTAATTAATCTTACGTTCCTATTTATAAATTTTCCACTAGAGACCTGAAACTAATCTTGTCAACCATCTACTCACTGTGTACTGTAGGCAGCATTGTGCTCTATAAGGATTATAAAGAAAGTTCCAGACCTGGCAGAAATCTTTATAAATCCTGCTGCTTCTTTATTGAAAGAAAAACACCATGGAGTCTTGATAACAGGCGTTCAGCTTTGTACAGATCTATGTAAAGTCAGCTCAGAGGCTCTTGAATATTTCAGAAAGGTAAATTGACAATCACATTCTCAAATAAGTTTTCTAAGGGTGTGTTTGAGCCACATTATTTTGGAAGAATGTATTTTGGAATAGTAGATTGATGGAGAATGTGTGGTTGAAAAATGAGGAAAAGTTATTGATGTGATGGAAAATATTATTTTATTGAAGAATGTGTGGTTGAAAATAAGTAGAAGAATGAGAATTTTAATGTGGCTCATATATTTCTCAATACCAAAAGACAAAACTTAGTGCCCAACTTAACTGAGAAGACGATTTCTCTGAAGTGTGAATAAGATGAAGATAACTTCTTGTTTTTATCAAATGTATTAGTTGTGCATCTAAATCATTTGCTAGTGTTGTTCTATGGGTAAATCATAAATAGAGCTGGAAATATTATATGTTAAGAAGTAGCTATGCCTGATGCTATAGATGTTCAATCAATCTTCTGATTTCTGTGCTAGTCATGGGAAATAATGGTTCATGGACCGTAAACTAACCAGGCTGTTCACATCTTTCCCATTTTCTGTAGCTTATATAGGCTCATCAATTGGAACTGGAAATATGGAATATCTTGCCCTGTCTTTAGCAAATGTACATAATCAAGATAACCATATGACACTTCTAACCAAACTTTCATGAAACTGTATTCCTTGCATTATTGATGGGTAGACCATTATTCTTTTTTCCCGGTTGGTTTGTGTTACATTGACAATATTATATTCAACGTGTAACATCTCTTTATATATTTTTCTGTCGATCTATAAATCAGCAGGGTACACTTCCATACCGAAGCGATAAAACTAAGATCAATGAATAATCTTGTCGCTTGATTAGACTAGACAAGTAAAAGAATTAAGCTTTGTAGCTTTGCCAAATATTTGATGTCGATGATGATTCTCTGGAGACGAAAACATGTAATTGCCTTGCTTTGATGTGTTAGAATTGGAAATAGAGTAGATCATGCTGAATAGAATTATGATTATCTTTGATATCCCACATTTTCTATTCCTCGGTGAAATTTATTAAGAAAACTGTCCATCTTTGTCCTCTGTGTAACAGTTGGAAAGGGTTAATGCTGATGAACAGCATTAGAACAATGCGAAAGGTGGTCCTTAACCATTTCATTTGCTTGTCTGAAAAGGAAAAAACTCATCGTCGGAGAACGTAGTCATAGATCTCCATCTTAACTTGTCAGAAAAAAATGCTCGTTATCCAGGAAACCTAGGAGATTACAGTTAACAAACCTCCGCACTACAGACCTGAGTTCATGTTGATTTCAACATATCTTGGTTTGGTGTCTACAATCTTTAAAAAGGTGTAAATGGCTACTAAGTTGTTTTTCCTTCACGAGGCGAGGTGTTTGAGGTATAAACCTCACAGTAAACCCAAAAAATGTCAAAAAGTTATTTAGAATGCAAAGTAAGCTCGATAATACATCGTGAAATTTTTCAAAACTCATAATAGAGCAATTTAAAGCAGCAAACAAACAAAAAGAAAATCTATAAGGAAGCTATTATTTTAATTGGTGGGGACAATGGACTAATCCCAAAGTAGATCTATGAGAAACAAATTTTTTTAATATTTTAGTGGCAGCTTGAAATGGGTCAATTATGTTTTGTGGGTACAAGCCTTGAGGTGTAGGCCTCAAAAAATTTCCTCACAGCGGCTTGAGGCATTTTCTGCACGCCTCACTCTAAGGCTGGACTTAAGGTGGATTTCAATTGGTTTTTTTAAACCATCGGTCTCTACTGTTGGATCTAGTTTTGTCTCATACAGCTATAGTTATGATGTAATGGTAAATTACAGCGATTCATTGTATTTTTGAGCAATTTGCATCCGGGGTGCAGTCCCTTCCAACTGCAGTGTTTCCTATCTGTAACTTTGTTGCGTATTAAACTTTTGAACTTGAAATAAGCATGAGTTACTTTTCTAATTTCTTGATAAACGATTTTTTAATTTTAGTGTATATTTGACATTGGGTTTAAATGACTTTAAATGCGGTTTTCATTTTGACAAGATTTTCATCTTTTTTTTTTTCCTTTTCTTTTCCTCTATGATTCTAGAAATGTACAGATGGTCTAGTCAAAGTTCTAAAGGATGTTGCAAACAGTTCATATGCACCTGAGTATGATGTTTCGGGGATTACAGATCCTTTTCTTCATATTAGATTGCTCAAGCTTTTGCGTGTGTTGGGCCAGGGAGATGCTGATGCTAGCGATAGTATGAATGATATTCTTGCTCAGGTAAGTTAATGTTTTCATGTTTATTGACTTGCTTTCCCTGATATGACAAGTATTTTTTTTTAAATTTGTTTTCTTGTGTTTTGCGATATCTGATGTTTGTTTCAATTTTTCTAACTATATTATTAGAGATCATTAAATTTTTAGATACTAATTACTGGTACACGGTCTGTAGTCAACTCTTTGTATTTTCAATGGAATGAATTTCTTCTGTTTTTCTCTATTGAGCAGACAACTCTTAGATACGGAAGTAATCCCCATTGCTGACCTTCTACAGTAAAAAAGACCTCTATGGAACCCGAACCATCTTCCAAACTCACCGCCGTCCACCAGCCAACCACCACTATTCTTGCCGGCGTCGGCACCCTCGCGACGTTAGGTAAGTCCCAGAATACCGGCCTCACGCCAATCAGATAGCCACACTCTTAGGTGGCAGCCCTAGGTGGAAACCCTAGCGCCGCCGCTCAAGATTTGCAGGTTTCGGCCCCCTCCCCGGCAAACGCGCCGGACCAGAGGGTTGGGGTGGGGATTCCGACGCTGAGGTCGGGGGCGATGGGCACGCGCTGGTGCCGGAAAAATAGAAACCTCGCCAAAATGTCCCCGGGCCAGCCACGCCACCTATTCTACCATCAGACATATTTTGGGTACTAAGTTGGGAAATGCATATGGTTTGGTATTTGATCGTCGCTTTCGAGTTGAGGCGAAGGAGTTTGCAATCTCTGTTAACAATTTTGGTGTTATTAGGATGACTGAGTGGGGCTCAAAGTTATCAAACTCCATCTGCATGGGAAAGTTTGGTGCACTTTGGATGGTGAATATGGTGGACAAGTTGAGGGCGACCAGCAGACTGTCGGGTTTTGCTTCTAAGTTTAATGAAGCCCATAGAGCCTTTTTGGCACAACGATGTGCGAACAACTGTGGCAGGTACTTAATGATAGCACAGTATGGGGAGAGGCGCCGGAAGGGAGTCGTGATGGTACCGGAGGGCGTGAATGGAGAAGGTTGGGCATCGATCTCGCGGGTGTTTCAGGACGTTATTGACTCATTTGTCGCTGGTGACAAGGCCAAATGTCGAATTGTAGACGATAGAATGCAACAAGGAAGGACGTACTCCGGAGTAGTGCCAAGCTCACAGGTTTCACACAATGTCGATCAACGGGTGTTGTTGCGAAAGGAAGGGGCGGATGGTGTGAGTAATCCTCATCTAGTGAGGCACACGGGGGTGGAGGCAAGTGCAGGAAGCACACATGGAGGGCTTTGGAGGTCCGCTGAAATAAGGGCACGTATCCAGGCATTGAAAGGGGAACTTGATGAATTAATTAGGTTGGTGGGGAGTGAGATCGATGTAGGTTGCGAGTTAATTTGTTGTAATAGGTGTGGGATGAGCGTGGAGGAATCTCCAGGAGATGGAAAACTATTAGCACCTATGGATTCCAAGTGGTTATCTTCGAACGTTGCCCAAGCTAAATATGAGCAGGTCTTGATTGAGCCACTTCAGGAGTCTCAAACTCGGAAGGAACCAGCGTTTTCAGTTAAGGACGATGTAGTGGATGTAACGGGGTTGGTTAAGGAGAATAAAGGTGAGCCGATTATGGTTAATTTGGAGGCAGTAACTATAGAGGCGCTGGATACATGTGAAGTGGAAGAGGGACTAGTGTCGGATAAGAATTAGAAAGATTGTGTATTGGCAGAGGGGTTAGCTTGTATGGGTGTGGAACAATACGAGGAGACGGGTTTGACCAATAGGGTGGTGAATACTTACAATAGGAGGCACCCGAAGCCTCTACAAGGAACGGAGCAAGGGTCTGAAAAAGCTTTGGTGATGTGGGTTGATGACGGAAAGAAGCGAGAGATAGACAGTAGCGCAGCCCCAGTGGAAGGAGTGGAGGGATACACCTTTGTTGATGGGCTCTCACCATCGAATTGGGTACTTCAAAAAATTCAGGAGTTCAGCAGGATGGTTGGTGTGTCCTGTACTGGTCATGAACGCGATCTCATGGAATTATTTGAGGCAGTAGAGACTAATAGAGAACAGGAAAAGAGCACACCAGGAGGGAAGTCAAAAAGAAAAGGCAATCATGAACTAAAGAGGCTTGAATGGTCAGTAAATTATGACATCAAGGGCGGAGACTCTAAGAGAGGTATGTTGGGGAGGGATGATGGAGTGTTGAAATGATCCCTAAAATCATAAGTTGGAATGTGAGGGGGCTTAATGATGAGGGGAAAATGTTGGGTATTCGAAATTTGATTAGAGGATGGAGGGCGGACTTGATATGTTTACAAGAAACTAAGATGGAGTTCGTTTCGAGGGCTGTGGTTAGTAGTTTGTTGGGGGGGGAGCATGTGGGATATCAATTTTTGGAGTCCTCAGGGGCTTCTGGAGGTGTGCTTGTCATGTGGGATACTAGAGTGTTTGATATGGAGGAGGTTAGTGTTGGGTTATTCACCATATCGCTTTCACTCAGGAATATATGGGATGGATTCCGGTGGATGTTTGTTGGAGTTTATGGTCCGACAGCGGACGGTAGTAGAGGGGGTTTGTGGGATGAATTGGCCGGTATGATGGCGTGGTGGAGTCCCCCAACGTGTATTGGGGGTGATTTCAATGTGGTTCGATCTCCTTCTGAGAGGTCGAGCGGTGGAAGACTTATGGGGGCTATAGAGGAGTTCTCAGACTTCATTAGGGAGAATATGTTGGTGGATCTTCCGATGGTTGGGGGAGACTTTACTTGGTCTTCTAGTAGGGATCGATCGGTTCATTCCCGAACAGATCGGTTTTTGGTTAGTGGGGAGTGGGAGATTAAGTACTCAGATATGACACAAAGGAGACTAGAGGGGGTGTACTCTGATCATTTCCCTATTTCATTAACTGGGGATATGAGGGGCATGGGTAGAAAGCCTTTTAGGTTTGAGAAGATATGGTTAAAAGTCGAGGGTTTTGGGGAGCGTGTACGGACATGGTGGGCCTCTTATGACTTTAGACGGTCTCCTAGCTTTGTGTTGGATCAGAAATTAAAGGCTTTGAAAGGGGATTTAAAGAGGTGGAATGAGGAGGTGGTGGGCGATGTTAATTGGCGTAAAAGTCAATGTCGTTCAGACATTGATGAGTTAGATAAGAGGGAGGAGAGCTGTGGGTTGGTTGGGGAGGAGAGGGAGAGACGTGAAGTATTAGGGGGAGAGTTGGAGAGATTGGTGGAGATGGAGGAGATTTCGTGGCGCCAAAAATCTAAGGTTACATGGTTGAAAGAGGGGGACAAATGCACTAAGTTCTTTCATAGGATTGCGAATTCAAACAGGCGTAATAATTCTATTTCGTTGCTAGAAGTAGATGGGATTACTTTTGAGGACCCACAGGTCATTGGAAACAAAATGGCGAGTTTCTATCAAACCCTTTATCGGGAACAGTTTGAGTGGAGGCCAGAGTTGGAGGGACTGGACTTTTCCACCATCACAGAAGAGGATGCTAGAGGGTTAGAGAGACCGTTTGGGGAAGAGGAGATCAGGGAGGTTGTTTTTAGCATGAATGATGATAAGGCACAAGGACCGGACGGCTTCTCGTTCGCGTTTTATAAGGTTTGTTGGGAGGTGGTGCGAGCGGATATTACAGATGTTCTTAACTATTTTTCAGAGTGGCAGTTTCTAAGAAGCTCTAGTGCTACATTTATTGTGCTGATTCCCAAGAAACCAGGGACGATGGACATTAAAGATTTTCGCCCTATTAGCCTTGTTAGTGGGGTGTATAAGATTATTGCGAAGTCATTGGCGAATCGATTGAAGGAAGTGTTGGGGAAAGTTGTGTTTAAGTTCCAGAGTGCCTTCGTGAAAGAAAGGCAGATTTTGGATTCTGTGCTAATAGCAAACGAATGCGTTGACTCAAGATTGCATTTGGGCGTGCCAGGGATTCTATGCAAGCTCGATATTCAGAAGGCATATGATCATGTGAATTGGAAGTTTCTTTTGTATATGCTCCGGCGATGTGGATTTGGGGAGAAGTGTAGGTGGATTCAGTTTTGTATCTCAACTGTTTCTTTCTCAGTAATGGTTAATGGCACTCCGGAAGGATATTTTCGAAGCAGCAGAGGATTGAGGCAAGGAGATCCCCTATCTCCGTTGTTGTTTGTCATTGTTATGGAGGCGTTCAGTAGGATGCTTGAGAAAGCTGTGGAGGAAGGTCTGGTTAGGGGCTTTACGGTCGGACATGCACATGTCTTGCATTTGTTATTTGCAGGCGATACTCTGATTTTGTGCGATGCTAATGACGAGCAATTGAGGAATTTACGTTGGTTACTTCTATGCTTTGAAGCGGTGTCGGGCTTAAAGATTAATCTGGGGAAATCTGAGGCTATCCCAGTGGGAGAGGTGGCTACGTGGATGAGTTGGCCGATATTTTGGGTTGTAAGGTTGCGCACATGCCTATATCATACCTTGGGCTCCCTTTAGGGGCAAGATTTAAAAGCAAATATATTTGGAATGGAATCATTGAAAGGGTGGAGAAGAGATTAGCGGGGTGGAAGCGTATGTACCTTTCGAAGGGTAGTCGCCTTACTCTCATTAAATCCACCCTCTCAAATCTCCCTACTTATTTTTTGTCGTTATTTCATATTCCTGTTACAGTGGCACGTAGATTAGAGAGGATTTAAAGGGAGTTTCTTTGGGTAGGGATGAGAGAGAGGAAACTCCACTTAGTCAAGTGGGGCGTGGTTTGTTCTCCTGTAAGGGTTGGGGGGCTTGGATTGAGGAGTTTGGTTCTGTTTAATAAGGCTTTGTTGGCAAGTGGCTGTGGCGATTTGGAATGGAGATGGCGAGTTTTTGGAGATAAATCATTGGAGCGAAGTATGGTGTTTTGGAGGGGGGTTGATGTTCAGTTGACGGTCGTGGATCTTATGGGGTGAGTCTGTGGAGGTATATCCGACGAGGATGGAGTGACTTCCGAGATAATCTGAACTATGAGGTGGGAAATGGCAACAATGTCAGGTTTTGGGAAGATTGATGGTGTGGAGATCAACCACTTAAGGCGCTTTTTCCTTCTTTGCACCGTATTGCCTTGGAGCCGTCTGCTATGGTGAATGATGCACTCACCGTTCATAATGGAAGTCTCAGTTGGAATACTGTTTTCGAGAGGGGTTTACAGGATTGAGAATTAGATGATTATGCGTTGTTTTTGACTTCTTTGCATGAGGCGCACATTCAGGGTGGAGTAGGTGATCGTAGCAGGTGGAGGTTGGCACGGAATGGTATATTCTCAGTTTGCTCTTATTTCAGATCTTTATCGGAACCTGTTCAGAGCTCATTCCTGTGGAAGATGGTGTGACAATGTAAATTGCCTCCACGGGTAGCTTTTTTATTGTGGACGGTTGTGCGGGGGCAAGCGTTAACGGTTGATAATCTTCGAAGGAGGAGTTTCTGTGTTACCGAGTGCTGCTACATGTGTAAGAAGGATGGGGAGACGATTGATCACTTGTTCATTAATTGCAATGGCGTTAGGTGGCTTTGGAACAACATTCTTGTCTCCCAACATTTGGATTGGGTGATGCCTAGGAGAATTGAAGATGTGGTGCGGGCATGGAGGAGGAAATTTTGAAATAAGAATAGTAGGATTATATGGAATCTCATCCGGGATGCATTGTTTGGTGCGTGTGGAGAGAAAGGAACAATCGCTGTTTTGAAGATCAAACAAGAACTATTGAGCAGTTCTGAGAATTGTTTTATCTCACTTTGTACAATTTGTTTAATACTGTGGCTGATAACCATATAGAAGGGTTGCCTAATTTCATGTCTTTTTTGTACTGTTTAAGTTGATAATACATTCCCCATGTATTATCTTTTGATTTTTATTCATATATTGATTACTTATCAAAAAAAAAAAAAAAAACTCTTAGATACGGAATGATCTGCTATTTTATTTATTCGTTTGGATTCTCTAGAAGTATGTTTTCATAACTATCAAAAGATAGTGCTACTTAGCGTTTTCCTTATTGATATGAATTCAAGAGATACTGCAAGAATGTAAGGGACGAGTAATGAACTCTATCCTTGAAAAGATATAGCATGAGATGAAGAGCATGTTTGGAAAAGCCAAACATGATTTTTATCCACATATTTTGTAGGACGCAATTTATTAACCATTTATTATCCACGTATTCCGTTAGACCCACAACTCATAAGCACTACCATACAAGCATGAAGCTAAATTGTAATATATGGCAAAATAATTTTTCCGAACCTGGTCTTAAAGAAACACCTTGTATATCATTAATCTCTTATCTAGAACTGTCTTTTAAGGATGATTGGAGTCCATAACAGTACAAATTCGGTGATCAACATTCAAATTCTGTGTATTCATTTCGGTATAAGGGATACTATTTTTATTGTAACCACTACTTAGCCCCCCTGTTTGAACCCCATTTTGTTAAGAAAATGTATTTTGGAATAGTGATTTTTGGAGAATGTGTGGTCAAAAAAGGAGAAAAAGTTTTCAATTTACGTGTAAAATTATTTTATGGGAGTATGTGTGGCTGAAAATGAGTTTTGAAAAAAATGGGGGCCAAACATAGGCTTATTCTGTTTGCCTGATATGCTATATGCATTTTGCAGGTGGCAACCAAAACTGAGTCAAATAAAAATGCAGGGAATGCAATTCTATATGAATGTGTTTCAACAATCATGATCATTGAAGAGAGTGGTGGTTTAAGAGTGCTAGCTGTCAATATTTTGGGAAGATTTTTGTCCAGCCGTGATAACAATATCAGGTCACCTTCCTTGATTTGGCTTGAAAACTTCCCTCAGTTACAAGGGCATGTCTTTGTTTTGTTACATAATAAATCCTTGCAGTTCTTTCTCACTGTTTACTATAGTTTTTGGATTCATTACATTTGAATCATTAAAAATTCTGTAGCTACTATCTCATGCCTTTTCATCTTTTCGAGTTGAAATCTGTTGTCAGATATGTTGCATTGAACATGCTGATGAAGGCTATTTCTCTAGACCGTCAAGCAGTGCAGAGGCATATCACTACTATATTGGAATGTGTAAAGGTACCATTTGACCATATCTATTTCTTTTGTTTAATAGTCCATTTTTGGCATCTTTGAAGTCATAGATTTCTTAGCTGTTAGAATTTTGTGGCCTTTAATGGAGGAAGAAATAAGGTTGTTGGGTAAATTAGATCTTGATTGAAAATTGCTTTTAAAATTATTGTCAACATAAACTTTTAAGCGAGTGATCAAGTGTAATTTTGCCCTTTGACACATTAGGGCATCACTGGTGTTTTGCGCTCCTATATATAGTTCATTGTCAGATTGTTCCGGCAACTTAATGGGGTTCATTTTTCCTAACCTTTGCTGCAATAGTCTTGAATTTGGGCCTTCTAGATCTAAGTTCTCTGAAGAAAAATGCGTAATAATTTAGTTGTGGTGTAGTTTAAATGCTTGCAGTTGCATATAAATAAAGACTAGTAGTTTTTTTTGTATAGCTTTTCTCTAAATTTGACAACGATCAGCGTTACAACTCAACTCCGTAACCAAGGACCATTCTTGTTGAATCAATAAAATGCTATTTACGTTTCTCTTGGTTTAGGTAAGACATTTGATTGGAATGCCATTTTTGTGAGTTTCTCTCACCCTTTTCCCCGTGGTAACATCTTTATATTAGTGAATAAATCTGCAGTAGCATCTTCGAAATTCATGACTGTTGTTTTGTTGTTAGGATTCAGATACTTCTATCCGGAAACGGGCCCTTGAGCTTGTATATCTTCTGGTGAATGAAAGGAATGTGAAGTCTTTGACAAAGGAGCTAATTGACTATCTTGAGATAAGCGACCCAGAGTTCAAGGGAGATCTCACTGCCAAAATTTGCTCCATTGTGGAGAAGTAAGTTGACTGTGTATTATGTGTATCCAGAATATCTCTATTCCTTGGTCCAAGAATTGCAGGGTAGTATTGCTTGTAGTATGGAGTGTGTGGCACTTATAATGCTCGACCGAATTCATCCTAAATGTTCCATTTGTTTTGATCACCCTTTCCTTTCATCTTTTTCTTTTCTCTTGCTTGCATACCCCTCATATCAGTGATTAAATCCTCTGAGTGCAATATGATAAGTTGAGAATGACAAAATCTTTATCAAACTATTATTACTATGTATCTTCCAATTTATTTTGTGATTTACGGCCCGTCCTCTGTTTTGTGATGCAGATTTTCTCCTGAGAAAATTTGGTACATTGATCAGATGCTTAAAGTTCTGCCCAAGGTATATATCATGTTTTTGGAGTTTCAAATGTATTGTTCATCACTATAATTTTGAGACATCTCTTGATAAATGTTCAGATCATTTTTAAATGCCAAAGACATTAATCATTTTTGTCACGTGAACACAGTATCTATCTTGTTTAATTAATCTGCTTTTGGAAAGGAACAACAGTTGGATTTATCATTTTTTTTGTGTCAGGGTGCTTTTGATTGAGACAACTTTGCCTCTTAAATTAGTGATTTATAAAGAACATGAGTGCTTTTATGGGGGAGTTGGAAATGTGAGTGCAGTACACCAGTAAGTCTAAAACTTCATAACTGGAGGGAAGATTATTTTAAATATCTTAAAGCCATTGAGATGATCATGTATCATGATGTAAAGGAGAAGATATAATTCCATAACATGATTGCAACAACATATGCCTAATTGCACGCATTCTGTGTGAGAATCTATCATTCATTATCAAATGGTTAACCATACCAAATTCTATAAGAGGACGTTGAATCTTTCCGACGGTTATGCACATTTATTATTTCAGATTAATGATTCAAAATCTTTGTTTGAGTTCAGTATATGCCGGTACATGTTATAAATGCTGTTTTCCTATCGTTCTTTATATATTCTTCTGGACTAGTTTTGGTACAAATGGCTTGTTTACTCCCACTTTTAATTGTTCACCACTAAGACTTGTGAGTATCTGTATGTTTTCAATCAACTATATATTGCACTCATTTATTTTCTCAGTCAGGATCTGTAGATGTTTGTTAAATGTCATATTCAAGTTGAGCTTGACCAGACTCATGTCGCAATTGATCTTTTCTCTCTCTCTTGGAAAGAATTGATATTCTATTACATGTTGCAGGCTGGAAATTATGTGAAGGATGAAGTCTGGCATGCCCTTATCGTTGTGATTACCAATGCTTCAGACCTCCATGGATATACTGTTCGGTCTCTGTATAGAGAGCTACAAGCAGCAGGTGATCAGGTACCATGTAGCTATACTATTATCCTAAATTGACAGCCAGCCTTCGGTCGGCTAAAGTTGTCTGATTTTGATTGATATTCTTGCCTTCATTAACCACATCTTGAAATTCTGTTGTTTCCTCCAGGAAACTCTTGTTAGAGTTTCTGTTTGGTGCATTGGAGAATATGGTGAGATGCTGGTTGGTAACGTTGGAGTGCTCAATCAAGAGGATCCAATAACTGTGAGTTCATGCCTCTTAAAGTTCATATCTGTTTAATTTGTAGTTAGATTTCCATAAGATATTCGTATGTTTTGGATACATCAGTGCAGTCGTGAAGTTTTTATTTTGTTAATGTAATAAAAATGAAGAAGTTGGTTCTCGGATGAGTTATTACAAATTACGATTTACTTCTCTCCAGTAGTGACATTAGTTATTGTGAAACAACCTTCTTGCGCTACAGAACCAATATAGAGCGATAACTGCATAAGAGAATCACCTTTGACGTGCCAAGTCAAAATCTGAGGTTCTCTCTCCCTCTCTGCTTCTTCCCCCCTCTGTCTATTTCCTTTTCTTCAATTTCTTTCATCTAGCATGCCCACAGTGTTGCAATATGTTAGGATTCTGATTCAAAAGGGAAAGAACAATGTTGATAAGGGAACTTTTAATTGAATTGTGAAAGAACAGAAATAAGAAAGTAGCTACAGGACTCTTCTCTACTCAATTCTTGCCTACCTTCTAATGCCACGTTTACATTTATTTATAAGGCCCTCTAACAGAATTAGTTTTCCCTTAACAAACCCATCATTCCTCCCTAACGGTTGCCACATGGTCCAGCTTGCTTCTTAGCCTTTCTATAATAAGTGTGAACAATAGGGGGTCTATCACTACCCCCGGTTTCCAAAGACACCTTGTCCTCAAGGTGGAAGTCTGGAAAGTGTTGAAGAATTGAAGCCACAGGTTCCCATGAAGCTTCAAAATCAGGCAGTCCTTTCCACTTTATCAGGGCTTCAAGTCCCAAGTGTTGCCCCGCAGGTGCCTAGCGCACCCCCGGAACCTTTTCAGGCTCCACATTCCAGTTCAGTTCAGCATCCAGGAGTGGAGGTAGCTGTTGGCACGGTTTTGATGACCCTAATGCTTTCTTCAGTTGAGACACATGGAAAGTCGGGTGTATAGCAACTGTAGGAGGCAAGTCCAAGCGGTAAGCCACCGGTCCAATACACTTCACAATTTTAAAGGGGCCAAAGAATCGAGGGCCCAACTTTTCATTGAGCTTCCTTGCCAACGAGCTGAGTCGATAAGGACGGAGTTTGACATAAACCATGTCCCCTTCCTGAAATTTCACTTCTCGTCGATGCTGGTCCGCCGCGAGCTTCATCTTAGCCTGTGCTTGCTCAAGGTACGATTTCAACTCTACCAAAGTGTAAGTAGATGTTCTACAGCTGAAACGATTGTAGGCTGTTTGTCATAGCGTAGTAGCGGAGGGGGGTCGCGACCATACACAGCCCAGAAAGGTGTAGTCTTTATGGATGCATGAAAAGTGGAGTTGTACCAATATTCCGCCCAAGCCAGCCAAGTATACCAGCTGCGAGGTTTGTCGTACGCAAAGCACCTCAAATATGTTTCAAGGCAACGGTTCACCACTTCAGTCTGCCCATCCGTTTGAGGGTGGTACGCTGTGCTGCGACGAAGAACAGTACCCTGCAGGCGGAACAACTCGGTCCAGAATTGGCTAAGGGAAATTTTATCACGGTCTGATACTATTGAACGGAGAATTCCATGCAACCGCACTATTTCTCGGGCAAACGCACCAGCCACTGCCACCGCCGTGAAGGGATGTTTGAGTGCCACAAAATGACCGTATTTACTTAGTCGATCCACTGCCACCAATATAGAGTCGTACCCTCCTGACTTGGGAAGCCCCTCAATAAAGTCCATGGAGATATCTTCCCAGATTTGCTGTGGAATTGGTAGGGGCTGCAGCAACCCTGCTGGAGAAAGGGCCGGACTTTTGTTTTTCTGGCACATAGGACATTCATCAGTAAACTTCTTAACATCCTGCTTCATACCCTTCCAGTAGAGGTCCCCCGTGATGCGTTTGTAGGTCCTTAAAAACCCGGAATGCCCCCCCAAAGTACTGCCATGAAATTCATGAAGGAGCTTCGGGGATGAGAGAAGTACACGGAATAACCAACCTTCCTTTGTAAAGCAGCTGATTGTGTTCAACCGAATAATTGGGATGTTTGTCTGAGTCCTCCAGAAGTTCCTTCTTAATTTTAGAAAGCTGGGGGTCACCCTCTATCTGCCGTGTTACTTCCTGGACATCCAGAACGGCGGGGGCTGAGATGACAGAAAGTTCTATTTGCGGAGTCGCTCGTGACATAGCATCAGCAGCCTTATTTTCCAATCCTGGTCGGTATTGAATCTCAAAATCGAATCCCAAGAGCTTGGTTACCCATTTTTGGAACTCCCCTTGAACCACCCTTTGCTCCAACAGGTACTCAAGACTCCGCTGATCAGTTCTCACGATGAAGTGACGTCCTAGAATATAGTGCCTCCACTTTTGAATAGATAAAACAATTGCCATTAACTCCCTTTCGTACACGGACTTGAGGCTAGTTTTGGAAGACAAAACTTGACTGAAGTAGGCAATAGGTTGCTGGTTTTGCATAAGGACTGCCCCAATTCCATAACCCGACGCATTCGCCTCAATGATGAAAGGTATTGAAAAATCTGGCTCTGCCGTCCTTCTTTTTCACTAACAGCACCGGACTAGAGTAGGGGCTAGAACTAGGTTGTATGATTCCTGCATCCAACATTTCTCGGACTAGAAACTCTATCTCGTTTTTTTGAATGTGGATACCGGTAAGGCCGCACACTAATCGGATCAGTACCTTCTCTTAATTGGATGGTGTGGTCTACTTCCCTGTTCGGAGGCAGTGACTTTGGCATCTGGAAGACATGCTGAAATTTCTCTAGCACCGGTTGCACCTCTACAGCCAGGGCCCCCTCTTCTAACCCTTTTTTCTGCCCCCAGGCTTCTCAGCTCCACCCAAATTCCTTGCCCCTCTTGCTGCAGGGTCTTTACCATGGCTTTTAGAGAGACTTCAATGTGGTTTCGCCCCTGATCTCCTCTCAGACTGATTACCTTCTCCCCTATCCGAAACCGCATGGTGAGGAGTTTCCAGTTCACCTCCATGTTTCCCAATCCACCTAACCATTGCATTCCCAGAATAACATCAATGTTCCCCAACTCCAACGGTAAGAAATCTTCCACTATTCTCAGTCCCTGCATCTCCACCACCACTCCCTAGCAAATCCCCTTACCTTGCACTGACACCCCTGTTCCTATCACGACTCCATAATGGGTAGTGGCCATTGTCGAAATTTCCAGCTGCTTGACGAGCTGGGCTGTGATAAAATTGTGGGTAGCCCCACAGTCCACGAGTATTGTTACCTCCTTCCCGTTTATGGCCTCCCTAAGCTTCATGGTATCGAGAGTAGACAACCCAACAACCGAATTAAGTGATAACTCCACTGGTTCCGGAATCTCCACAGGGTCGCATCTCTCTGGCGTGACTTCCCCTTCCTCCCCAGCGGTCTCCCCCTCCTGTAACAACATCACCCTCAGTTCTCAGTTCTTACACTGGTGCCCGACAGTAAATTTTTCATCACAGCTAAAGCAGAGCCCTTTTTCCCTCCGCGCTCGCCATTCTGCGTCCGGCAGCCTCCGTATCGGGGCTTCTCTGCGTGATGCCGACGCCTTTTCTCCCACCATCACCACTCTCGTGGGAAATCCGTCTCCCAATCGCCCGTCTCCTCTAATCGGGGCTGTAGAAAATGATTTATAGCCCCTTGGGCCTGATGGGCTGGAAAAAGACCTCATTATTTGATCCCTCTCTTCCACTCTTTGGGCCATTTCCATGATACGGCCCAGACCATTAGGTCGATGTAACCTAATTTCTGCCCTTATGTGGGCCTTGAGCCCATTAACAAGTTGGTTCGACAGCCCCTATCTATCGCACTTCTGGTCCCGTCCCCTCCCAAGGCCTGTTCCTTTGTCGCTTGAGGATGGTTCCAGGTGGCTATGGGTTTCTGATTTGCTTCTATTGCCTGTAGCATTCTGGTCACGTTTTGAGAGATTTTCCACTGCTTGTTCCAAGTTGGTGAGACGCTGCAACTCAGTTTTCAGCCCTTCAATTTCCTGCAGCCCAGTTTTCAGCTTTTCCATTTCCCTCTCCATTGCTTCAACCTTACTGTCTGTTTTCTTCTGTGCCATCAGGATTCAACGTGCTCTGATACCAATTTGTTAGGATTCTGATTCAAAAGGGAAAGAACCATGTTGATAAGGGAACTTTTAATTGAATTGTGAAAGAACAGAAATAAGAAAGTAGCTACAGAACTCTTCTCTACTCAATTCTTGCCTACCTTCTAATGCCACGTTTACATTTATTTATAAGGCCCTCTAACAGAATTAGTTTTCCCTTAACAGACCCATCATTCCTTCCTAACGGTTGCCACATGGTCCAGCCTGCTTCTTATCCTTTCTAGAATAAGTGTGAACAATAGGGGGTCTATCACAATGCTGTATTCATTTAGAGCCTGTCTGGTATTCATTTTTGCTGAATTCTACTTGAAATTGTGACCGTTTGGTTTGGTCAGTGGGACCCGCTTGTGAGATGGTAAGTCAAACTTTGCAACTGATCTCATAGTTAACGGTAGGAAAAACAACTTTTTTAGCTCTTGTAATTGCTACCAGACACACCCTTAGTGAAAAAAAAGTAGTTATGCACTAGCACAAGTCAAAGTCTGACATGTCTTTTAACACATCTAGTTACTTATCTTCCACACGCCCCCTCTTGAGCTTGTCTTTAAGAGTGAATATTGTTCCTTTTTAGTGCCGCTACTACATTCTGTTTGACTCGCGCTTGAAGCAGTTTGTCTCCTTTGAGTTGGACCAGTGGAAGATCAGAAATCAATAATCTGAATTTAGCTGTTTTCTCACTCTATGGCAGAATGCTTATGGTATCTAGTTGCCAATAATGACATGGACCTTGGTCTTCCTCGTATGCTGTCTGCAACACTCTTATAAATCAGCATAGGTTGTGATTGAGGACATCTAATGAGTATATGACCATGTCGTTGGACAGATTGATAATATATCTTACAAGTGATGAATTATCACATAACTCCATAAGCATAATAAGTAATAACTAAGTTGCCAACAATGGCTGAATGATTGAGAGTAACAGTCAAATATCAACATCATGGTTGTCATCATTGTCATCACTCCCCATCCCCACCATGAATCTCTTGATCTTTTTGTGCTTCATTTTCGTGATAATCTTGATGAATATGTTGTCTGGAGCAGGTAACTGAATCTGATGCTGTGGATGTCGTAGAAACTGCCATTAGACGCCATTCTTCAGATCTAACTACACGGGCAATGTGTCTGATTTCTTTGTTAAAGCTGTCAAATCGTTTCCCTTCCTGTTTGCAGTATGTTTTCATTGATTTTCTTTTCTTGCAAGTTGCAAATGCTGATAAACTTTATTACGTGGAGCATATGGTTATGCATTTGTGCAGTGGGCAATTTACAAACTTTATTTATGTCTCTAACATACCTCACATATGCTTTGCATCTTTGAAAATAGTTCTTTCCTATACTGCTAATGTTTATTTTGGTTATAGCACCTAATTTCTTTTCAGCTTGGTGATATTATGTCATCGAGGTGCTTCAAGAAAGCATTTTCACTCTCTACTTTTTAATTGTCTTAAACAGATTCTAGCCATCACTTCATTCAGGATAATTGTGCAACTTATTGTAATCCAATTTTTCTAATCTTAGCATCTATACGGTTCCAGTTCCTCGTTTTTACTCTGAAAAGTTGTATCCCTGGATTCTTAGCCATCACTAGCCTCAGGATTGTTCTGCAACTTATTTTATACCTTTTCTAATATTAGCATCTATAGGGTTCCAATTCTAGTTTTTGCGATGATAACTTGTATTACTGGATTCTTGATTCTCTTTTCTGAGGTTATTTGAGCTTATCGTTGGAATAATGAGATTAAACTATCATGTTCTACTTCCTGTTCTGAACCATTGTACCGCATTAAGTGAATTACAGAGTTCGTTTATGATAGACTATTTTATTGTCTGTAATCCTCTAATAAATTTTCCAAACTTCCACTCGTCGCAGAGCGTCCATTTTATCTGAGTGCCTCTGTTTCTCTTGACGAACTAGTGTCTTTCTCTATCCTTTCTAATATGTCAAATTTTGCACTTCTCCATAAGAAAATCAGCTGCTCTTCCTGTTGTGTTTGACCCTGTTCCTATTGTCTCATGGTAGAGAGGATTTTTTTTTTTTTTTTTTTGGGGACCTGCATACATAATGTTATGTTGGAGTTCTTTATTTATTATTTGTTTAAATTGGAAGTTGTTTTACATATATCTACCTTCGGTTAATATAATGCTTATCACTGCCAAGACCTGCAATCAAACCTTTTTTTATTTTATTTCCATTACCTGACAACATGGTTAAAATGTTTTCTACTTGAATTGTATAAGTGAATCAGGTACAATTTAATATCAAACTTAATGCAGGAGGATAAATCATATTGTCATTCATTATAAAGGAAGCCTTGTACTTGAATTGCAACAGAGAGCCATTGAATTTAATTCTATTATCGAGAAGCATCAGAATATTAGGTATGAAAAAGGAGAAATGCACTAAGCTTTTTAATTGTGCAGTTTTTATGTTATTTATATAGGTTAAAAGGCTGCTGGATTGCATTTTTTCAGTTCAGCATTGGTTGAAAGAATGCCGGTCCTTGACGAGGCAACCTATAGTGGAAGGAGGGCCGGTTCTGTGCCAGCAGCTGTTTCTACTTCCCAAGGAGCTCCACTGAATTTTCCAAATGGAGTTGCTAAACCCACTTCAATTCCACTTATTGATTTGCTTGATTTTAGTTCAGACGATGTTCCGGCACCTAGCTTGTCCGGTGGAGATTTTCTTCAGGATCTTCTTGGTGTTGATCCATCGCCAGCTTCTTCACAACCAGGTTGATTAGAGTTTGCTTTGGTCACCGAATCCTTTTTATTGTTTCAAAAACTTTTGTTTTGTTTCAGTTTAGGCACTCCATTTACCTCCATTTTTAAAAAGTAATAAATAGTTTTGTACAACAGAAATGACGATGTGGCCTAAAAGGTCCGTTAACGGATTGGTTTTGATCCAGATTGCCAAAAATGCTTAGTCTTCTTAGAAGTTGTGCGTCTTAAATTCATTGGCTTTTAGAAGAATAAATGTATTTTCAATTTTGACAACAAAAGTTAATGCTTTATAGGATTTTTAAAGCTACATTGACGTTTCCGTGATACAATTTAGCAATTACATTACTTTTAACTTTGGTAGACGGAGTGCTTAAATTGAAACAAAATTACCAAAGTGAAACAACACTAGGAATTTAGTGACTAACAATGTTTTTAACCTGTTTATATTATATCAATGCGTCTCTGAAATAGAGGCTGCGAATGATTCTGATCTCTTGTACTTTTATTATTTATCGTTGATGATCTGTTTGAACAATTTATGCATAAATAAGAAGTGACATTCATATGTACAGCACTTGTTTAATTCTCTCTTAGGACATGCATCATTGGTTGGATTGTTCTACAGTAGAGAGTTTGTCCCTTGGATAGAAGAAAAACATTTAAAATCTTACTCTATACAACATGCATATTTAAGCTTTTTTTCCTGTATAATATATCTCAGGAGGGAATCAGGCTCAAAAGAGCGGTACTGATGTCTTACTTGATCTTTTATCAATTGGAACACCTCCCGCTCAAAGTAGCCCTTCCGTGGTTGACATGTTATCATCCGTTCAAGATGACAAAAGTCCAGTGGATAACTTATACAAACTGGGTTCTGCTTCTTTGCCTCCTGCACAAGCCTCTCCTACTGTTGGAAATTCTCCTATGATGGAGTTGTTGGATGGTTTTGGACCCATCTCATCAGCGTCTGGTATGTGTCATCAGTCTGTGTACCTAGTTGGCATCATTATTCTCTCTCTAAAGACACGTACCCTTGCTTTCAATTGCAGAAAACAATGGCTCAACCTATCCATCACTCGTAGCATTTGAAAGCAGCTCCTTAAGAGTGACCTTCAACTTCTCAAAGCAGCCTGGAAACCCACAGACGACACTTGTTGAGGCTCAATTTGAGAACAAGTCACCTAATGCATACTTGAATTTCATTTTCCAGGCAGCTGTCCCAAAGGTAATATCTGTAGTTTTTGTTTCATTTTGATGTTTGTGGAGGCGAAAGTTACAACAAAAACGTGATATCTTGTCCCCAATTCACGTTTCTTTTCGTTGCTTTTTATTCTTTCTTATGTAAACATTACTCAACATGTAAAATAAATTCTTATTGTTCTGGCCGTTTCTAATTTAATTGAGAACTATGACTTGTTATTATCATTGTTTAGCCTACAAAGCTTTGGCTTGTCATGTCTCTTCTTGTTTGAATTTTTTTCAGTAACTATTGCATCAGATTTCGAACTTTGGGAAGTTCCACAGAAATTTATACATGCTATTTAAATCTTGGAAAATACTTAAATATTTCCCCATTTTCTGTTTTTGTTTTTGCAATAAAGATTCATTTTGGTTCCCAATGTGTCAGCATGGATTGCCAAACAATGGACCAAGTATTTCTTTTACACTTTCTTTCCTGTGCATTTAAGATTATTTTTTTCCTTTCAATCCACAGTTTCTTCAACTGCACTTGGATCCAGCTAGTAGTAATACTCTTCCTGCAAGTGGTAACGGATCAATCACACAGAAGCTTCGACTTACAAACAGCCAGCATGGGAAGGTGAGTGGATTGTTCTTGCAATTCATTTCACTTGATTTCATGTGTTGATTATATAATCTTTTGTTGTTGTTGTAGTAAACTATATAGATTATGCTATAGTTAAGCCAACCACTTTTTGTGCCACCATTTCCCCGGAATATCATTTAAATGTTATGTGGAATAGGTGTGTGAGAAAAGAAAAAACAATGTAACTGTGCAAACTGTTGAACTTGTTCTTACTCTATGAGCATGTTAGGCTAAACTTTTAACTTTTTGTTTCCATCATGCTTGGATGTGTTAATTTTTTCTCAAAAGTAAAAAAGTTGCTTATTTTTTTTTTAAAGTAACTCTTCCCTTACTATCAAAGAAAGTAACTTGTTTCCAACTTTGACTGGTAAAGAATATTTATTTCGTAGCTTATTTACTTAGAAATGAACTTTTTAAGCTTAGCCAAACATGCTCTCACAGATAAAACATGTGCTCCAATTGTTTTTCCTAATCAGAAGTATATATTATGTAAAGGCACAAATTAGTACTTGCAGCTTTTGCTTAATCTGTTTACCTGATTTCTTGCTAGTTAAAGACTAAACATTAACGTCTCTACTTTCAGAAATCCCTCGTAATGCGCATACGGATAGGTTATAAAATAAATGACAAAGATGTTCTTGAAGAAGGGCAAGTCAGTAACTTCCCCCGTGATTTATGAGATTGAAGGGTCCCTTAAAATGTACGATCTCTTTTTCCTTTTTTCAAAGGAAAAGCATTTGCCGGCGGCTGTCTGTAGTTTCAGGTGAAATTTCATTTTATTGTCTCGTCAACTTGTGACAGTTGGTGCTTCGAGCGGCAGCAGTATAACTCAGGATTGCCCCTTTTTTGTTTTCTCCCTTAAAAGGGTGGTTGAATGTACATTTTAATGAGAGAAATTCATGAAAGTGATGGAGGAATGAAATTTTGCCTTTGAAGCACATACATAGAATGAATTGGTGTGTCAAATTTTCCATTGTCGAGAACATTTTGGTTTTTGATTTTGTAAGCTTCATTAGTTCTAGAATTTGGTGTATTTGTTAAACACATGTTTAGTAAGGTGCGTTACACAGTACTGGATAATATAAAATAAGAAGTTAAAATGTTATAATTTATACTTTTGTATTGGACAGTATTTTATGCATATCGAGTCCACTTGTTAGCTTAATTTCTAAAAGAAATTATATTAGCTTGCTACTTTTTGTTGATTCCTCTACCCTGGTGAGGTTCACTGAATCTATTATTTAAGGAATGTACCGACCATTTTGGAAAATTGGCATAGGTGGTGAGGTCCCAATTGGATGGAGAGGACCTTGAACATTTGTGGCAAAGATGAAATTATATAATTTAAGTGGGTCTCTCTCTCTCTAAATTATATAATTTAAGTGGGTCTCTCTCTCTCTCTCTCTCTCTCTCTCTCTCCATTCGTCTAATTTATAATAGGCTGATTTTTCTAATTTTCTTATAATTTTTTTTTGGCAAAAATTGCTGTTTCAATAATATTAAATAAAACTTTTTAATCCATGTGAAAAATAAAATCAACCAATATAAATGTGACGCAAGAGTATATTTTGTAGGAGTTATAATTTATTCCATACTTATTATTTACGTATTTTATAATATTCTTAGTCTATAAGCGTTACCAAACAAATACGGGCATGTTTGGTATGTTAGATCGTAAGATTAAATATGACAGAGCAATTTACACGAGTTTGATTTTCTATAGATGGTAATAGGGTGTGACGAGGTTGGGACGGCTATTATCATTTCGGATATTATTGGGAGCCCTAAGGATGAGAATAAAAACTCACTCGTTAATGTTTCGCTTAATTGATTAATTTGAAAAGAAAACATAAAAATAAAATATCCGGGGAGGCATGTTCCTCACTCCCGACTCGTTTAACATTCGGGAGGGGGAGAAGCGGGGGCGTGGGCTTAGGTGGCGATGGGAGATTTTGCCTACTAGGGATTTTCTCCCATTGAAACTATGCTAACAATGTAATAGTGTGTTTGATTAACTTTATTTTTTTATGAAAAATGTCATTTTTCCACCCAAATTCCTATTTTTGGGATGTTTGATTGACACTTTTTTTATGGGAAATATTTTCCAACTTTTGGTAATATGATCATATTTTTCTCAAAAACAAGAAAAACATTTTCTTTAGCAACGGGTGGTTTTTATTTTCCAGATAAGTCACTCTCTTTCTGTCCCTCATCTACTCACCAATAAAAAATAGACTCGCAATCAAACGCACTCTAAGTGATTTCACGTGCATAACAAGACATTATGTACTCGTAAAAAAATACAAAAAACCTTAAAACAGATTTGTATTCTTCTGTCTAGATTATAGTTTAAAAGCTTTGAATTCAAGTTGTCACTCAATTATATGGATGAATCGAAGACTGATGAAACAATTGTTCACCCGACCCTCAAGATCTAAATGAACAGTTGAACAATTTTTCTTTTGTCAGTTTACAGTATGTCCCTTTTTTGGCAACATGTGACAAGCATAAACTTGTCACTTCCAAGTAATTTTTACACCTTGAAATGCTCAATATTTGTCCAAAAATTACCCCCAGAGTTGTATATTGATTAGACATGAGATAATATATAAGCAAGGATTTGAAATACTTTACTTAAAAATGATTTTTTGCGATGAAACTCGTAACAAATGATATTTTTACATGAATACTACGTTTAGATCTTATAGTACTTTCGTTAGAGGTCCCACCGACTATCCTTTCGTGCGATATAGTTGAAAAATGAACTGGCGTGTGCGTGAATTATGGCTAAAACATGTTGAATCGTTAGGATCCAGACAACTCGACTCATTTTTACTCGATTGCCCATGCCTCATGACATGAAATTTGCGCACAAATTTCCCACCAAATTGCTTTCAATCAATGCTGCAGCAGAGTATATTTGGACGGGACATGATAGGGTAGAGAGAAACACTCCATGGCCCCATGCCCACTTTGCACTAACTCATAAGTCAACTTCTCAAATCAAAATTTCTCATCATGGCAAGAGTGCCATCCTCTTTTAACTTTTCACTCATCCCCACCATTCTCAAAATCATCTCACAATGGGGCCCTTGAGCATGCTACCCAACGGACACGCATTCATTAGTCAAACTATTGTACAGATGATCTGTACAAGTAGAATAATTCTATTTTCGTCCCCATATACTACATATGAGTGAGATTTCTACTGGTTAGTACAAGTCATCGGGACCCTTTTGCCCCGAGCTTTGATTGAATAAAATTGCCCGCATTATGAATTATACCTTAACGAGCCTCACGACAAGACACATTTTCCAAGCTACATTTCCTCCGATATGTTACTGGGTTGGGTTAGGAGAACATCGGAGCGATTTTTAGTTCAGAAGTTCTCATGCTTCATGACATGGTAGAGAAGACACCTCTTAACACACTAAAACATTAAAAAAACACCTCCTTTAGAAACCAAAACCTTAATTTGCATCAGAATCCACAAAAGCTAAAAGTTGAAATAGAATTGCAATTTGAGCAAATTGCATCTTAGGCCATCTTCAATCCATGGCACTAAAACTTTCACATCAAATTAGTGTAATTTTTGCACCATTTTGCAAAGTTTTCAACAACCAATTGCACCAATTATTTCATCAAATGAAATAGTGTTCCGTGTATTTTCTATTTTTTAATTCCCAATATTTAATTTGTTTTTAAAATTATTTAATCACAAATTATACTACTACTAAAATAACTAAATTAATTTGTCATTTAATTATTGAATTTGTAACTTTTCAATTTTAATGAGTATTTTTATTTTAATATATTTAATAATTATTATTTGTTACTTGATTATAATTTATTATAAATATTAATAAATTAAAACTAAATTCTTAAATAATAAAATAATATAACAAGAATTAAAATTTGTTGTGGTATAGTAAAAGTTATACTAAGATGAAAGGTGTTTCACTTGCATAAATTTGATTTAATGGTTGGAGGGGATTTTTTTTGCACCAATTTGGTCCAAAAGCTCATTAAATACAGAAAATTTCAATTCCCAAGATTGATTTGGAGAACTGAAATTTGCTGTTTGAACTTTTGGACTGTATATATTGTCGTCTGCCACACAGTGTGAAGAGAAAAGAAGAACCATTAACTGTAAATTGCATAAAAATAATACAAGAACACGGCCAACGATGATATAATATAACAGTGACAAATCACGTAAATTAAAAAAAAAAAAAAAATCTTATTTTTTAATAACATCCTCTTAAAAATTACCATTCAAAACATTGTTTTCGTCAAATAATGACCTTCAAATAGGGGCTAAATTTTATTTCTTGACTTTGATCGCTTCATTGCTATTTCCGCTAAAAGATCCAAAACAACAAGCATCAAAAGAAAAAGGAAGAAAGAAAGAAGCCATTTAACAACAGAGTGGTGTTCCACAAATGAACAAAGTATATGGCAAGAAAAACTTTAAATTGAAAACATTCGCATAAAAAAAAAAATGCCCTTAGCTCTAAGAATTAATGAACAAAACTAAGTACAAGACAAGAAAAACTTTAGAACTTGTACTACTATTGCTATTACTAAATTGTCATCTTGTTTTATAGTCTGAACATGATCATCTCATGGCAAATTCACAGTCAGAACAATGAGTCCCTGTGGAACTGGGGAATTGACCTTTCTTGGACCACAGCCATATCTTAGAAACGGAAAAGCTTTCACCTTTACTTTTAGTGTTAATTTTCTTCCCATGAAAAGCATCCTCATCAGTTGTCAAATTCCCACTTTGCCCTCCTTTCCCTTTCACAGGAGGGCACAAGGCCACTTGCAGATCTGAATCAGCAACCACATATTGGAATGAACCCATTGAGAAACACCTCCTAGCATCAATATTGCTGTTGCTAGTCTCTCCCACTTCTCCTTTTTCACATTCTTGACTATTATTTGAGTTCTTGAACTTGCCAAGTCTCACTGAGAAAACCTTTCTGTCACTGATAATGCTACTATCTTCTTGATTTGTCTTTGGACCACAAGAGACACTAACAAAACCTGAATTCCCTGAATTTCCATCTTCATCTTTCGAATCATCGAAGGCGAAAAATGGGTTCTCAAAAGAAAACCCAGGTGCCAAAATTACCCCTCTACAAAGTGGACATGTTGAGTTTGAGAGTAACCATGTGTCTATACAATCAATGTGAAAAGCATGGCTGCATAAGGGCAGAAGCCTCAAATTATCTTGTTCTGAGAATTCACACAAACAAACCGCACAATCAAATGGCTCTTTTGAGCCCACAATATCCTTGTATGGAAACACAGGGAGTGCATCAATATAATCTTGATCTAGACCTGAATCATGTAAATGGAAGAGGTGTTGTAACTGCCTTTGAAAAGCACCAGAAGTAGACATCTCTGGGTATGCATTAGACTGTGATGATGAATTTCTTTGCTTCATAAGAAATTTAACAAGCAGGTGGAGAGCACCAGAGATGAAGAATATAGCAGCTAGTATTACTATAATGAAAAGGATTATTGGGCTGATTTTACTTCCAAATGCTGACTGAATCCAAGACATTTTTGCACTTAGACTGCATAACAAAGCACCATCTACTCAACTCGATAGAATCAAACAGGGAATCGCATGTTAGTAATCCCAAGAACCCAATATCTTTTGCTTGCTTAGAGAACAAATCCAGCTCATAAATTGAGGTGCACAAGCAATAGGCAGATTCCTTCTTGCAATTTCAAGAAAACCAACTAATAAATAGAGAAACAAATCAAATCTTAAGCAAAATTATGATGCACAAAGATCATGAATTGCTTCAAGATGATACTTAGTGCCAAAAAATGCCACCATTTCTTTGCTTGGACATAAATGGCAAAACCCAACAAACAGCTGTCTAAATATCAAGAGTAATGTACCTCATAATTTGAACATTCGCCATAGCTTCTGCACTGCTATGCCAAAGTGCGAAAAAACGATATGCAGTTTTACCTGATGATTTAGCCTAGGGAAGGGTGCAATTTAGTGGGTTAGGGAAGAGAAGGAAATTCTCTTCGAGGGGCATAAATTTCAAGTGTGCAGTTGAGGGTAGGTATTTAGGATTTGTAGCTGCCTAGAACTTTCATCTAACAATCTAGCTACAGTGCAATTTACTAAAAAGTTGACGTGATGTGATAGGACATTTTATTGTAAATTTGTTTAAAATAGTCAATTTTTTCATTTAATCATCTGCTATTACCTATATTTTTTTTTTTTTTATCACCGCATCGGTTAAAATCCTTCTAACAGGTGGCACAATCTTTTATCTAAAGGCAAGCGTCAAGGTCCAAAGTGCCAAAAAGAGGGGACAAAAAGGAAAAAAAAAAAAAAAAAAAAAAAAAAAACAAATTAGAGAAATTGAATGAAAATAATAATTTCATTTTAATGAGAATAGAATTTATGATCATGCTACATGTATTGAATTTTTTTATCGAATCTTTTACCTATTATTTACAATGAGGATGTGGATCACATTGTTGGAATTTTTAAATACATGCGGACCCCGCACATTATGTGAAAGGGGGTAATTCATTATGTACAAATGAATTAACCCTCGAATTTATGGGAGAATGTGTGGTGGAAACGTGATAAAGAATTTTAGATTTTTGTGTAATATTATTTTATTTGAAAAATGTGGTTGAAAGGAAGAAAGAGAAAAAAATGAAAATGAGAATGAGAAAAAAAATGTGTGTTGAACAAGGTTTAAAAGATAATAGTCAACAGTAGATTATGCAGAATTTGTAGCTTAGATGATTTCTCTTTGCACTTCTTGTTTGATCAACTTCATAGGTCATCGAGAACCTCTAGAGAACACAAAAAGTAAAAAGAAAAAGAGAACACAAAAAGTAAAAGGAAAGAAGAAATTCTCCACCTTTTCACTTTTCTGCACTTCTAATATACAAAACGTGTCAAAAAAATCAAGAAAAGCAAAAAAAATCTCAAGCCCATTAAAGGAGCCTAACCAGTTGAATTAAGACCCTAATTTAGAAATTTAAAACGAAACTGAAATAAAAGAACCTTATTGGCTATTGAGGAAATAAGTAAACCTTATTGCCATATTATTGTTTATTCCATTCCTTATGTAATTGACTACAGTTAGGAAGGTTAACACTATATATGCAGTGATCTTGTAATGATGTTGTTAGTTATATATTTTGTATTGGCGATTTTGTGAATAAAATGACCAACTTGAACAATTATAAAAGTTTAGGGATTGAATTATAAAGTTTAATAGTTGGTAGGATAGCGTAGGGTTCGAGGTTCAATGTTTTGATCAAGAAGGAATCATGTCGATTTTTTGCTAGCTGCTCATCAAAGTGATGCTCGAGCGAAGGAATCAGAGATTTCCTCGCTCAACCTTCGCCCTACTGTCGCTCGAGCGATAGACCCTTCGTTCGAGCAAAGTAGCCTTCTAGCTCGAGCGACGTTTTTACGGCCAGACCTAATTTTCATTTTTCGAGAATTTTACTTGGCCTATACAACCTATTTCGTCCAACACATAAATACTGGCGCCACATCTTTTGCTGGAGAGAGGTTGAACACATTACATTCTTGAGAGAATTCATGCTTCATCACATCCAAACTTCAAATCCTCCATTGTTCATGTGCCATTAGTTGTGAAAACATCAAAGAGCCAAATCAAACACTGAGTTGCTTTCTTCACTTGGATCTGCTGCAAGATTGTTTCGTCAACTTTGTTGCATTAAGGATCAAGGAAGAATTGAAGAACAAGAGTTCATTGGGAAGATCTACAGGAGATAAATTGCGTAAAGAGTCAGGATTGGAGTTCGTGTGCTCATTCCAGGAGGACCGCTTTCCAAAGAAGAGCCGGGATTGGTGTTCGTGTGCACATTCCAGGAGGGCTACTTCACACTTCAGACATGAGATCAGAAAGCTTGTGTTGTCAACTTTGCTGGTGGTCTGTAAGTTAATTGACAGTTTATAGTGTATCTTTGACTGACAAAGTGCTCAAAGTTTTTCTCACGTTGGATTTCTTCGTGAACAATTCTGTGTTATTTACTGTGTTATTTATTGTTTTGATATTGCTGCGGTATTCAAAGATATTCTAAATTGAATTGTATGAATAATCACCTAGACATAATTAACTTGCGACTTGTTGCTTGTTAATTAATTTGATAATTCCGTAATAACACCTAATCATCCCCCTCTAAGTGTAGTTGGGTCAAATCTTGTGTTTTTCAATTGGTATCAGAGCCTAATCTCTTGTCCTGACCCATATTTTGATTGTCTAGATGAGTAGTTCATTGTCTGTACCGCCATACTTCGATGACAGTAACTATGCTTACTGGAAAATTCGAATGAGAGCTTTTCTTAAGGCTTTGGGTGAGCGTGTGTGGATTTCTGTGCAAAATGGGTGGAATCTACCTTCAACAACTAGTGATGGTGTAGTTACACTCACTATATTTCCTTATGGACTAAAACTAACTTGGATGAGTATAGTTGGAATAGCAAAGGTTTGCATGCCTTGATTATGGATGTGTCTCTTGAAGAGTTTAGGAGAGTGTTTATGTGTGAGATCGTTATGGAGGTTTGAGATATTTTGGAGAAAACCCATAAGGGTACTAAGATTGCGAAAACTCCAAGTTATAGATGTTGACTTCTAGGTTTGAAGAATTTAAGATGAATGATGATGAGAGGTTTGATGAGTTCTATGTTAAACTGAACGATATTGTCAACTCTAGTTTTAATTTAGGAGAAAGGATCACCGAGTCAAAAATCGTTCAAAAGGTTTTTAGATCCCCACCTGAAATGTTTAGACCTAAGGTAACTGTTATTGAAGAGAGTAAGGACCTTGATGCGCTGAAAATAGAAGAACTTGTAAGATCCCTTCAAACTTATGAACTAACCTTAACACAGTCTAGGAAACAGAAATCCATTGCCTTGAACACCCGTAAGGAAGATAATTCTGAGTCTAGTGATGAAAAGTCCCTTAAAGGTGAGGAGATAGCCTACTTCGTGAAAAAGTTTTAGAAGGCTTTAAAGAATAGACCAAGACCACAACCTAGGCAGATGAGTCCCCCTAGGAAATTTCAGAAGGAAAAGCATGATAAGGGTGGTGGTTAAGGATCTAGCACTGAGCCCCAGTATGTTAGATGTCATGAGTGTCAGGGAATTGGGCACTATAGGAATGAATGTCTTAATCTCAAGAGGAGCTTGACTAAGGATAGAGATAGAGCCTTAGTTGCTGCACTGTCTGATGATGACTCTTATGAAAGTGACCCGAGTGTGCAGTCTGAGTGTGAGAAAATAGGGAAGTACATGGTCTTTGTGTCTCGAGTAGAAGGTGAATCTGATAAGGTTAGTGAAAAGACTGAGGCCGAGAGCGGTAATGAGGTCTCGGACAACGAGGATAATCTTCAGGTTGTGTACCAGGAATTGTATGAGGAGAGTCTTAAGATCAAGAAACTCAACCATGCCCTGCTTAAGAAAGTTGATTCCTTGGAGCGAGAGAAAGAGAGACTAGCTGGTGAGCTTTAGGACTCGACCATTTCCCTGAGTGAGTTGAGATGTGCCTATGAGAGGTTAGAAGAGAAGGTTGAGACCATCATGAGCGATCTAGAAAAATCCAACTCTCAACTTGAGGCGTTTTCCAGTAGGTCTAAGAAGCTTGACAGTATTTTAGGTATGAACAAGCCCGCGGTGATAGACGTGGTCTAGGGTATGTTAAGAATAATTCTAATTCGGCTAGTACCTCTAAAACTTCCTTCATTCCTGCTTCTACTCAGCCACATACTACTAAAAAACTTAATTCGAGAGTTGAGCTTGTCATAAGACAGGATTCATAGGTCTCGTAAGAACACTGCACCTCAAACTCGGTTTCAACATTCGTTTGTGTCTGAGCCTAGATTTGTACCTATTTGTCATCGCTGTGGTACTTTGGGTCACATTAGGCCGATGTATCCTATGCGTGTACGGAAGGAGAGAAATCATGATATTCTTAGTCCGGTCAATTCTCTTTCCAGTCAAGTCCTTCAACTGATTGAGATAATTTCTCAATTGACTAGGTCTACCTCCACTGTTAGGAATGTATGGCTGTCAATGGTGCTTATGCACCACATTAATCCCATTTGTGGGCGTCTGCATGTATTTTACACTTTGCATGCTGTTATTTTTTTTTGTCTTGTTTTGCTTTTAAAATTGCTTTTTGTTGTTGTTGTTGTTGTTGTTGTTGTGTGATCATTTTAAAAAAATATTGTTTAGTTTGTTGTGTGGACTACTGAATCATGTATGTGAAATGTGACAATGCATATTGAGAACGAATATGTACTTACTTGATGAATAGTCTGTATTCCATTACATGATTGGTGTTTTCTTTGGAGTATTTAATATATGTCCAATCATGTATTCTTTGCACAGCACACACTATGACCTTGTAAACAGGTCTTGACCACATGTGTGAGACTTGTGATGGCTGTCACTTGTTGATATGGTGACTTTGAACTTGAATTGACTTATTGAGTTAGACCTAAGGTCATGCATATACCTCCCTATGAATTAAAAATTGATGTATGCTCATTATCTTAATGTTCGTCTTCGAGGCTATTTGACTCGAGCAATTAACTCTACGAGGTATCTCTATACCTGGTGCCGATGGTCAACTGACTTGGGTTAATCGACCCAAAGTTCGCTACATAGGTCATCTTAGTTGCTCAATGAATTAGAACCTGCACTTAAGATGAAAAAAAAAATGATGAGCTGAATAAAATACTGATTAAAAAAATTGTATCATGCCAAACAAGCTTTTATATTGGTTCTAACGTGTTTAAATGTTTGACTTTCATAAATAGAGAATAGACCTATCGACAGTGATTTTTAACGTGTCCATTCTCACAAAATTAAGGTTTGGAGTCTGATTTACTTTGAATTAGTGATACATTACACACGTGAGTCACATATACAACTTACTCCGGTTAAACCCGATCTATGTGTGTGGGGCATCACTTATGTTCTTAAGTTTCGCACATTTATGTTCAACTGTATTTTCTCGTTGACCAACATATTGAAGTACATGCCATATGTTTAAAAAAACTGAGTGGTGCTAAAATTGAAAGTTTTAAAAAATGTGCTATTTTGTCAATTGTAGAAAACTGTGCTTAAAATTGGATTTTTCAAAATTCTGGTGCTATTTTTGACATTTGAGCTTTCGCTCAATTTTCGCTTGAATGTCGCTTGAGCGACACTTTCAGTTTCTCTCTCGCTCGAGCGAATGTCGCTTATAAGGCGCAACAACAGCCTTTATTTTTACTCATTTTTGGCATTTTTCTCTCCAATCTCAACCATTCTTCGTCAAATTTGTGCAATCTCTTACACTTCAAGGCTTATGCCCTAGTTTACGGTGACTCGATTGACCTTCCTACTTTTCTGTGACAGCATATTCTTCGCACTTATCGGGTCCCTAGCCATAGGATAGAGTTGCCATATGCTTGTCTTATTTATCGGTTAGTCACCACCCTTGAAGTCATAATTCCCGAGGGTTTATCTTGTCAGATTGGTCGACCGATTGGTCATTCTACTGTTTTACAGAGTTGATCACATGCTACCGCCTCTTCTTCTCGTGCTGAGCCTATTGATCCTATTCGTGATCTTCCATATAATCATATTGATCCGACTTCTATCCCGTCCACTTCTATGGATCCTCAACCGACTTCTTCTTCTGTCCCTCATGTTCCTTTGATTGATCTATTGGCCGCGTTGATGGGCCAGATGTCGACGTTGATCAGCCAGAAGGCTCGATTGTTGGTCGAGGTGACCCAGACGAGGGCAGAGGTCACTGTGCTGTGTGGTGATGTTGTGGATATTCAGCGTCGATTGCGCTAGATGCGAGATCACTGAGAGTTTGAGAGTGATGATACCGGTGCTTCGGATGGTGATGATGCTCCTGCCTCGTAGATAGGGATATTGTAGTAATTGATATTGGTTTGCTTATGTTTACTTAGTGATTAGGCTGTTCTTGATATTTTATAAAATTTATGTAACCTTTCTTTGGTTATTGGAATTTTCTTCATTATTTCTTATTTTGTGATTTTGTTCCATTCCTTTGCAATTTGTGACAAAAAGATGAAGATATTTTATAGTAAGGGGGAGATTTAATCATGTACATTTATTGGTTTGAGCAACTTAATACATATCATTTGTCTTTATAGGGATCGATGGGGAGAGACATAGATAATGTATAGACATATTATGCTTTAAACTTGGTTTGATATTTTTCATATGTCTTTGTCTTTTGAAGGGTTGTTGGGGAGAGACATAGATACATGTTGACATTTGACTTGATTTACATTTGCATTGATCATTATTGTTATGTCATATGTCTTGAGGGGTCATTGGGGAGAGACATAAATACATTTCATACTACTTTAACACCTGTTTGCAGTAATGGCATTACATTTGCGTTGCATATCATGCACTGAGGGGGAGCATGTGCTTTGTAATTGTGTTGCATTTCATGCATGACTGTTTGAGTTTTTTTTCTTGATATTTGGTGGTATTAATGTGGTTATGGTGTCTTGGTTAACATTAATACCGCATCTCAAACTAGCTTACTTATTTCACTAATTATGCTTCTAAGTACATTATAGCTTATTTCTTGTATCACGTGCTTTTACATTAGTATGTGAGTTTTGATTTCAGGATACATGATTAACAAAGATGGAGCTGCATTCTGTTGTTTCAGTTGGATGTGTATAGGTTCGATAGGTTGTTGTGTTTTGTATTGTATTTTATCACAGAATGCCAAATGTGGAGTTTGTTAGCTATATATTTTGTATTGGCGATTTTATGAACAAAAGGACCAACTTGAACAATTATAAAAGTTTAGGGACTGAATTGTAACGTCTCATACTTGGTAGGATAGCGTAGGGTTCGGGGTTCAATGTTTGGAACAATAAGGAATCACACCGATTTCTTACTAGCTGTTCGCCGGAGTGATGCTCGAGTGGAGGAATCAGAGACTGCCTCGCTCAACCTTCGCCATACCGTCCCTCGAGAGATAGACCATTTGCTCGAGCAAAGTAGCCTTCTCGCTCGAACGACATTTTTATGGCCAGACTAATTTTCATTTTCCAAGAATTTTACTTGGCCTATACAACCTGTTTCGTCATACATAAATACTGGCGCCGCATCTTCTGCTGCAGAGAGATTGAACACATTACATTCTTGAGAGAATTCATGCTTCATCATATCCAAAGTTCAAACCATCCATTGTTTATGCGTCATTAGTTGTGAAAATATCAAAGAGCCAAATCAAAAACTGAGTTGCTTTTTTCACTTGGATCTGCTGCAAGATTGTTTCATCAACTGTGGTGCATTAAGAATCAAGGAAGAATTGAAGAACAAGGAGTTCTTTGGGAAGATCTACAGGAGATAAACTGCGTAATGAGTCATGATTGGAGTTCGTGTGCTCATTCTAGGAGGACTGCTTTACAAAGAAGAGTCGGGATTGGTGTTCGTGTGCACATTTCAGGAGGGCTGCTTCGCACTTCAGACATGAGATTAGAAAGCTTGTGTTGTCAACTTTGCTGGTGGTCTGTAAGTTAATTGACAGTTTATAGTGGATCTTTGACTGGAAAAGTACCCAGAGTTTTTCCCACGTTGGGTTTCTCCGTGAACAATTATGTGTTATTTACTGTTTTATTTATTGTTTTGATATTGCTGTGGTATTCAAAGATAGGCTAAATTGAATTGTATGAATAATCACATAGACATAATTAACTTGCGACTTGTTGCTTGTTAATTAATTTGATAATTCCACATTTACACCTAAACACCCCCTCTAGGTGTAGTTGGGTCGAATCTTGCGTTTTTTAGATGTAATGATTCACAAGCAATAAAAACACGATTTCTTTTCCTCTCTCCTAAAACACGAAACTTCTCACCAGATTTCACATGGTATTAGAGCATTACTCATTCTAGGGAATAATTTTCTGCTGCAACAATGGAGAATAAAAGCTGGAAATCACCTGTAACCATAGGAGTTGAACTTCAAAATCTGAGATAACAACCAACCAATCTGATCAACTCACTTTACATCACTCCGATCATCCTGGCCTGGTTCTTGTGTCCAAACCACTCGAATGAATCAACTATGGACAATGGAGCCGCGCAATGCGAATAGCTCTAAGCGCCATGAACAAAATTGGGTATATCAACGGGATAGTAAATGCACCACTCAAGACCGATGACACGCTTCCGATATGGAAGCGTTGCAACCACATTGTACTTTCTTTGATCCTTAACTCCGTACAACCAGACATTGCCAGTAGCATCATATATGCTAAATCTACAGTTGATGTGTGGAATGACCTACATAAAAGATTCTCACAAGGGAACGATACGCACATCTATCAAATCTGCTAAGAAAATGCGGAACACCAACAAAGACACCAATGTGTCAATAGACTATAGTAAGTTGAAAGCTCTTTGGGATGAACTAGCCTCATACCATGAACCAATTGTCTGCAATTGTGGGAGCCTCAAAATATCTTATGAAAGAGAAGAGAAGTAAAGAGTCATGCAATTTCTCATGGGGATGACAAAAAAGGTCGACGGCTTGGGCTCGACTCGGCTCGAAAAAAGCCTGAGCCGGGCCCGGCTCGGCTCGGGCTGAGCCTCATTTTGAGGAGTCGGCCCTTGTGGCTCGGCGAGCCATACAGGCCGGCCCGTAAATAAAAAAAATCACAAAAAATTGCCCAACTTATTCTTCTCATCATGAAACTAATAAACTAATTATAATCGACAATTTTATCTCATAATTTATCACATATGTTATTTTGGAAAATGGGTGATATGTTTGTTTAATATTTATTGCATTATTAGTTTATTACTGTTTCATTTCTTATTTACACAAACGTTTATTATTCTATATTAAGTGAAATTATTAGTGAGAGAGAGAGAGGAAAACAAATGAGCCCTTAAAAAAGTTGGGCTTGAGGCAGAGGCCTCTCCTCAGGTCCGGCCCTACAGATACTCTTCTAGTGAGATTATACTTTGAGGAAATTACACAAAACCATGCCTTTTCTTTTGCATTTTAAAAATTCAGATTTTTAAGTTTTTTATTCAATTATCAGGTTTTTATAATTATAATTAATAATAATTTTATAAAATTAAAATAACATATATACCCACCCCATTTTCTACCCACCCCACTACCTACCCTAAATATAACATCCTATCTAAACCCTAATTCATTTCATATCCTCCCTCCCTCTCTCCCTCACCCGCCGCCCGCCGCCGCCGCCGCCGCCATCGCCACCACCGCCCGTCGCCGCCTCCACCCTCCTCTCCTCCTTTCTTCCCCCCTCCCCCTCCCCCTCCGATCTGCTGCTGTGCGACACAGCAGCGGTGTCGCTGCTGCGTCACGCAGCAGCGTCGCTGCTGTGCTGTGCGACACAGCAGCGACACCGCTGCTGTGTTGCACACACCGACAGCAGCGTCGCCACTGCTGGGACCCAGCAGCGGCGACGCTGCTGCAAGTTTTTTTTTTAATTTTAATTTTATTTTTTATTCAATCTCAGATCTGATGGTGTTGATGTGTGTTTGTGTGGTGGTGGGTTGCAGATTTGCGTGGTGACCTAAGTTGGCTGTGGTGGCGGCAGCGTTCGTGGGTGTCTGTGACCTCAAAATTGTGTGACCTAGGTGGGTGGGTGTTTGTGACCTCAAAATGGTGCTATGGTGGAGGTTGAGCTACGACTGTGTGGTGTTAATGTGTGTTTCTGTGGATCTAATATTTTTTGGTGGTGGTTGGAATGTTGGCTGTGGTGGCGGCAGGGTTCGTGGGTGTCTGTGACCTCAAAATTGTGACTGTGACTGTGATTTCGAAAAAATCCGTGACCTACAAAATTTCTGTGACCTATAAAATTTTAGATATGTGACCTCGAAAAAATCTGTGACCTACAAAATTTCTGTGACCTATAAAATTTTAGATATGTGGGATTTCGAAAAAATCTGTGACCTACAAAAATTTTTGACCTGTGACCTCGAAAATAATCTGTGACCGAAATTAAATTTGTCTGTGACCTTGCAATCGGAGCTACGATCGCCGGAAAATAATCGCCGGAAAATAGTCGTCGGAATTAATCGTGGCCGGAGAACGGTCGCCGGAGTAGTCGCCGGAGTGGTGGTGGTGGTGGGGTGGATACGGGTCAATTATATTATATTACAATTAAATATTTAATTTAATAGATTAATTGTAAAATATAATTAATTAATTCATTGAAAAACCTGAGTTTTGCAAAATTAAACTTTGGGGTCTGATTTTTGATTTCATGAAAGTAAACCCCTGAACCATGCATTCTTCCCTTATACTTTATCATGTGATGAATTGATCGTTAATTAGTAAATATAATTTTCTTTATGAAATGACAAATTGGAAAATGTTAATGAACATCTAATTCCAAAGGTGCATGCTGGTTTCTCAGCTCGATTGTGTTATGAGATGACTTTTTTATTGTTTTAACCATTGCTTGGTATATGTTAAGGGATAAAATTCCACGTCAAATAAAATGAAAATATAGACAAATTTAAAAGAGTTTAGATTACTTCTTTTAATAAGGTTGACATTTTAAGATGGAACATCAACATGGTATTAGAGCTCATTAAACTCCAACGAGCAATTCGATTTAATTAAAATTCAAAAAAATTGAGCACACGGATTTTAAGATTGGTATGCTCAAACGAGCTACCATCTTAAGGGGCCATGTTAAGAGATAGAATCCCACATCGAATAAAGATGAAAACATAGACTAATTTATAAGAGTTTCGATTACTTCTTTTAATAAGGTTGACCTTTTAAGATTGAACCCCAAGTTTTAATAGTATAAACTACAAATACAATTGCAGTGTTTGGTTTTCGTCACGAAATTTCTGATAAAGACAGTCCATTACAACTGATATACAACAAATTAATGACTACAAGTGAACTTAGCTATTTCGTGGTTAGTAAGAACTTTTGGTAAATCAATGCAGAATGAAGAAGTCAATGACTTGGAAGACGTGAGAGACCAATATCCGAAACACTTTTGAGAAAAAAGAAAAAATATAAATCTATTCAAACAAGGAAAAAAGTATCATCAATTCTCACAACGATAATATCAGCTATGGTTTTGCCATCGTAACTGTTTTGCTTAACATTGAAGAATAACATATTTTGAGAGACTTATGAGGTGAGATTACAAAATTGTGGCTTGTGCTTTGATAAGTGCGTTTTGCGCACTTAATTATGCGACAAAACATGATTAATTGTTGATATAAATGCTTGAATACGGCTTAATCCAATATGAATTGTGTTTGTAGGTTTACTTTGATGGAAATAATGAAATATGCGCGAAAAAAGGCGAAAATGACCAAAATGGAAGGAAATGAAAGTTCGGGGACTAAATCGTAATTATTCATAAGTTGACCCGAACAATGACCGAGCATGGAACCTCGCTAAAGATCTAATTGTCAATATTTTGGATGACTAGAAGAAGATGGAAGAGGAAGAAAAACCAAAAGTGGAATGAAAAGAAGATTGGGGACCAATTTGAACTAGAAGCGAAAATTCATCCATGTTATAGCATGAGATTATACCATGCTATAGCACAGACCTCAACAGTGATTTTCAGGAAGGATTTACTTTGCCCATGCTACAGCATGGAAATACACCTTGCTATAGCAAGGGGTATTCTGGGCGAGAAATTCTTAAGTTTCCTTATCCAACTACAACTCTTATGGTAATGATCCTAGGGCAACTATAAAAGCCTAAACTCTTCCTAGACTAGGTTATTATGCATTCTTAGAGAGAAAAACATCATTGAAGAGCAATGAAAAAGGCGAGAACAATGAACAATGGTTTCACTTCAAGATTCAAGATTCAAGCTTTAAACCCTAATTCTTTTGTGATGTCTTCTCTTAATTATTTTTATTATTCTTTAACTTTAGTCATGCTAGGCTAGACCTTTTATGTACTAGGTGAATGATGAACCTCGTATTGTGAACTTTTAATTTCTATTTTGCAATTTGATATTTAAACACGTTTAATGGATGTTGAATGATTTATATACACTTTCTTGTCTCTACAATTATATGCGCAATAGTTGTATGAGTTTGGGTGATTTATTTTATGCATTCGAAAGAAGGGAAATAGATTCTACAAAGTATAAATCATCATAAGGTCCGATAGGGGATAGAAATATACCGCTATGCTTTATGTGAATCTCTAAGTGTTTACAAAACATCATGCATTCTTGTATATTGCATTTGTCATAGAAATATAGTCAAATGGTATGCTAGAATAGGTTCAATTCTACTCGAAAGAGATTATTGAATAAGTTAGAAACATTGATTCTTCAACCAATTTATCGTGTCGTCAAATTGTGAAATATGAGTTAAAAGTAAACTTGTTTGGTGATTCGGGATCCTAGTACGCTTTTTCATACATTAATTTCTTCAACTTTTGCATTTAACCATCACTTTTACATTTAGTCGTAATTTTAGTTTAATTTGCATGTTAGTCATAGTTTAATCATAACATCCAGAACAATCATCTTGAATTTAATAGATTCGGTTAAGGTCGAGATAATAATAATCACGTTAAATCAATCCTCGTGGGAACGATACTCGAAATTCCAGGATTTCCACTTTATTACTTGTCAACGAACCGTGCACTTGCGGTGATTTAAATTCGAAACATATTTTCGTGAACAAGTTTTTGGCGCCGTTGTCGGGGATTGAGTATTAATTTGATTTTTGTTATTTAGACACTAATTCGAACTTTTTTTTATTTTTTATTTTGTTATTTTATTATTGTTTTTATTTTTTGGCTAACCCCGTACTATTAATCTATCTCGTGTTTGCACTATCTCCTTATACTTTTTTCAGATGATTGCATGATTCTAACTTGGTAAGGCAATGAAATTTTTGCAATGGATAATCTCTGCATACATTATGAAGATATGTTTGAAGAATACCCAAGTTGTTATAATTGTTACGCGATGCATTGTACTGGACAGTGTTTGCCCCGGCACCCTTGTTTCAACACGCCGAAACTCATGATATTTAGAGAATATTTAAAGTGTCGGAAGCGAGCAATTGACGAAAACTATGAAGGGTACATGCTGTTCGTTGGAGATTTTATACCCGACAATTGGGATGAGGACTTCAAACTGGTAGGAGATGGTCCTCCTCTATTTCATGAAAAAGTAATTGCAAAGTATTTTGAAAAATTGGTCAAGTTGAATGAAGGCAATATGCTTTTGGGAGATTGCACGTATTGGAAAGAATTTCATTATTGGGGGTACAATCCACTTGAAAGGGTCGTAAGGACCGACTTTTCATTGCCCATGAATTTAGATTGCGGACCAATCATTCCACCCGATGGGAGTTCATCAATTGAAGAAGAGCAAAAAATGAGTGAAAATTTAATCACAGTGGAGCTCAGCGAGGATGAGGCGATCAATAAGGAGGAAATCAACTCATATTTTTTCGAATTTATTGATTGTCCAAAAATTGATTTTGTGATTAAGCCCGACGAGGAAATACAAATCTACATAGTTGAAGTTGAGTCAGATGGAATAGATAAGTCTTATTATGTTGAAAATGGCAAGGAAGATGTGTGGAGATCAAATGAAAAGTGGACCAAAGCCAAGAGAAGAAAGATGGACAAAACATCAAAAGCTTTCTTTAGGTGCCCGTGATTAGCCGTCATACAGTCGAGCTATAGACTATAAACAAGCGCTGGTTGGGAGGCAACCCAACAATTTTTCCCTTTTATTTATTTCGCTTTATGCATTAGATTAGGAATTTCTTTTTCAAGTTTTTTATAATTTTTAATAAGATTACTTTTTCATCGTCTCTACAGGTAATCAAAGAGCCTATGCATGATCTACATTATTTTTCCTCCACCATCGTCACATTCGTATCTCTATCGATTAGGGGAGTATTCATCACCCTTTATTCTTTATCTCCTATGAATTTGTCCTTGATTTTCTGCGCTGCTAAGTTTGTATTTTATTATTCTTTAAACATTGAGGACAATGTTCTATATACGTTTGGGGGTGGGACAATGTTGTTCTATATACGTTTGTGTGATTGTGTGAAAAAAAAAATTGTATTTTTGTGTGAGTTTAATGGCCCTGCCGGCAATGATGAGAATATTGGAATCAGTATAGCTATGAATAAGGGAAATTATGCATGCTTAATTGATCGATACTTGTCTATGTGGAACTTGACATTTTTGCGCACAATAATTGTGTTGGGCATGCTAAGCTAATGATGGGATGTTTGAGTCATAGTGGAGTTGAACATGATAGGTCAACCTCGAAAAATTCTATTGCACCATTCGAAAAATCACCATTATAGAAGTTTGGAGATGATTAGCTGTTACAGGGGAACATTGAGATAAGTATGGATTCCATGTGTGGAAATTATGTTGTGTGGATTGGATTAGATCAATGAGACGAAAACGAGGTAAAAGTTTCAAGTCAGAGGTCGGTTCTAGAAATTGGATGTCTAAAAGAAAAGGGGCATTGCACTAATCATTGAATCGCTATGATATCTGTTCGAGCCTGTATAACTCGAGTGATTAAGCCTGTAAGGGTTAAAACCTGGTGCCCTATGGTCATCTGACTTGGGAGTCATCGGCCTAAATCTCGCTACATGGGTTATATAGAAAGCAAATGGAAGATGTCATTTATGTGAAGAAAAAAAAATAAAAAAATACACAAGAATCTATCATTTGATGAATATTATACATATTTCTATGTATGAAATGCCTTGATTAGCCCCAGACATCTTGTTGATAGAATCATATCTCTGATGCGAAGCAAGTAACCTAGTCTAGTCTTAACGGTTGAAACAATCAAAGAAATAGGAGAATCCACACTTGTTGAATTGTGAACTTATGACCGCGATATCTATCCAAACAGAGAGGGTAAGGACTAAGCAAATCAAAACTATACTCTAGAACACACCTATGGGTCGTTGATTGAAAAGAATAAGTTTGGAGGGGTGTGAATCTCTCGAGCGAGGAAAAAAAAAATTTAACTACTGCAGGTCGGGATTTTTACCCATCATCAGTTTGGTATGCTTTGCATGAGTATTGCACACACATACACATCAAGTTCTGCATGTGATAGGTGGAGGTTGATTTGAGTTTACACTGTGGAAACTGTTCATTGGTTAATTACTGAATTCTAATCCTGAGATACGACAGGCTGTTAAACCATGTTTTGCGTAAAGTTAGGTCATCATCTTGTTTGAGGACAAACACCAATTCAAGTTTGGGGGATTTGATAAGTGCGTTTTGCGCACTTAATTATGCGACAAAACATGATTAATTGTTGATATAAATGCTTGAATACGGCTTAATCCAATATGAATTGTGTTTGTAGGTTTACTTTGATGGAAATAATGAAATATGCGCGAAAAAAGGCGAAAATGACCAAAATGGAAGGAAATGAAAGTTCGGGGACTAAATCATAATTATTCATAAGTTGACCCGAACAATGACCGAGCATGGAACCTCGCTAAAGATCTAATTGTCAATATTTTGGATGACTAGAAGAAGATGGAAGAGGAAGAAAAGCCAAAAGTGGAATGAAAAGAAGATTGATGACCAATTTGAACTAGAAGCAAAAATTCATCTATGCTATAGCATGAGATTATACCATGCTATAGCACAGACCTCAACAGTGATTTTCAAGAAGGATTTACTTTGCTCATGCTACAACATGGAAATACACCTTGCTATAGCAAGGGGTATTTTGGGCGAGAAATTCTTAAGTTTCCTTATCCAACTACAACTCTTATGGTAATGATCCTAGGGCAACTATAAAAGCCTAAACTCATCCTAGACTAGGTTATTATGCATTCTTAGAGAGAAAAACACCATTGAAGAGCAAGGAAAAAGGCGAGAACAATGAACAAGGGTTTCAAGATTCAAGATTCAAGCTTTAAACCCTAATTCTTTTGTGATGTCTTCTCTTAATTATTTTTATTATTCTTTAACTTTAGTCATGCTAGGCTAGACTTTTTATGTACTAGGTGAATGATGAACCTCGTATTGTGAACTTTTAATTTCTATTTTGCAATTTGATATTTAAACACGTTTAATGGATGTTGAATGATTTATATACACTTTCTTGTCTCTACAATTATATGCGCAATAGTTGTATGAGTTTGGATGATTTATTTTATGCATTCGAAAGAAGGGAAATAGATTCTACAAGGTATAAATCATCATAAGGTCCGATAGGGGATAGAAATATACCGCTATGCTTTATGTGAATCTCTAAGTATTTACAAAACATCATGCATTCTTGTATATTGCATTTGTCATAGAAATATAGTCAAATGGTATGCTAGAATAGGTTCAATTCTACTCGAAAGAGATTATTGAATAAGTTAGAAACATTGATTCTTCAACCAATTTATCGTGTCGTCAAATTGTGAAATATGAGTTAAAAGTAAACTTGTTTGGTGATTCGGGATCCTAGTACGCTTTTTCATACATTAATTTCTTCAACTTTTGCATTTAACCATCACTTTTGCATTTAGTCGTAATTTTAGTTTAATTTGCATGTTAGTCATAGTTTAATCATAACATCCAGAACAATCATCTTGAATTTAATAGATTCGGTTAAGGTCGAGATAATAATAATCACGTTAAATCAATCCTCGTGGGAACGATACTCGAAATTTCAGGATTTCCACTTTATTACTTATCAACGAACCGTGCACTTGCGGTGATTTAAATTCGAAACACATTTTCGTGAACATGCTTCATCCATTTGGGGATAGGATTTACAATGGGATGAGTGAACAAATGGGTATTTCAAAATGGGGTTTGTTTTTATTTTTTATTTTTTTTTATTTTTTATAGAGGCACGAGAAATATAAATTATGTTGAAGATAGTAAATGAAATGTTGAATATTACAACGGAAAATTGGCAAAAAATTATTTTTTGATTGAGGTATTGAGGATCTTTGAAAAAGGAAAGCATGAATGTGAAACATTTCATTTACTTGTGGGATTTTCTTATCTTTTAGTTTTTCAGATCTACTTGTTTATATCAGTATTTTGTAAATAAATAAGAAAATAGTAGAATTGTAAAAGTGGGATTTTAGACATAATTGAAGTAACCAATGAAATTTCCTCATGAATCTAAAGCACTTTCTCACATTGGCCAATCTCAAGCTAGGGCACACAAAAAGAAGACTATATACTCCAACGCAACTTTCTTTACACCTTTACGCATGAATGTGTTCTTTTTCAAGGTTGTGACTTAAACCCGAAAATTTAATTTTTGCTGTTTTATCAAAGTGTAGATTCTATACATTTAAAAAATAGCTTGTGAAGAAGAAAAGGGCACAATGAAACTCTAGGATTCATTTATTTCAATCAACGTTTTCTCCTTGTAAAAAATTGTTGTAAAAAATAAATAAAGATTTTCATGGTAACCTTTTTTTTTCCTCATTATTTTAATTACTTCAATATGATTAAATCGTCATTATTTTTGTAATTTATAAAAGAAAAGTTGTATATAATCACTTATTCTTTTTTTTTTTTTTTCGCCTTTTCTATCTTGTTTATGTATGACAAGTCTTCTAAATGCGTGCATATGCTCGTTTAAACATCAAAATCTGCACGTATTTGTGTTACAATTTGTGTCAAAGTTAGCCTAGCAAAGCCCGAATTGTTTTTATAACTTAAAAGGAGCAAATTGAGCCCAATAAATGTCAAATTAGGCCAAATCATTTAAGACCATGAATTATATACAACAATTTGTAGGATTTTACTATTAAAAAATAAAAATCAAAATAAATTCTCGTAGAATTGTAAACTATCTACGCCAAATCCAAATTCCTCCTCCTTTGATCTTCCTTTAGTTTTACCAGCAAGTGATGCTAGTAATGCATAATTTTGGATTGTCGATGATTATGATGATAATGAGGAGGTTGACAATATTGATATCTTACTATCTATAAGAGGTAATAGAAATTCTTAAATTGAAATAAGGGAGTCCCATGAAAATAATTTCAAATCAAATGACATGGAAGATGACTTGTATGAAGAAGAGTAGATTGAATTGGAATCAATAAAGAGCTAGAAAATATTTAGATTTCTTTAAGCCGGTGTTCATGTCTAATCTAATTGTAAGAATCGATTACCAAATAATTGTAGTATTTATGTTTTTGATCAATATGTTTTATTGAAAATTTTAAAATATGTATAAAGTTTAAATAATTGTGGTATTTATGATTTTGAGCAATATATTTTTTTGGAAAATTTGAAGACTGTATAAAGTTCAAAGAATGCATTATTTATTTACTTATTAGTTTAGAATATTTAAAATAAGATAAAAAATTGAATAGCGCATAATTATGCATATACTTTACATAGACACTCATATAGTTGTAACGCTTGATACTCGATCAAAACACATTGAAAAATATGTGATTGAAAATAGAAAAGAAAAATGTATTTTGAAAATAATGAAGACCAAACAAGGACCCAAAAACAAACATAACACGGGTCTAGTTGAGAAGTCATCAAATAAATGGAAAATCCCATATACTTTGTGAGAATAAGAATACAATTCTACAAAAATGAAAGAGTTCCACACAACCATCTCAACATAATGTAGGTGATACATTACCATCATAGATAATTGAAATGAAAGAAAATATACACGCATACATATTTGTAATTATATATTTAGTGCTCATAAACTCGAATAATATCAACACCATTTTACTGAAACATATTTAAAATTAATTAGAAAGAATAGATCCAGTCGAGAATAAAAATTTACTTCTGCGAACAAAAGAGTTTCACGAGAATTGTCTCGATATAGAACTAAGTAGACAATATAATAATTACCCTTGTAGGAAAATGTAAGTAGTAGTGCATGGTCATGGTGTATACAACTTTGAAAGACATTGCAACATATTAATTTGCAACCTTAAAAACAAGATATAATCAGCTGTCTTGAGTAAAAGGTTGTCTGGTTTCAAGCCTTGTCCTCCAGGAATAATTTTCTGCAACTTCTTCACCTTCTTATGAACCAACCCACCTCCCATTTCCCTTTTCCCTCTTCTCCTCTTCATCTTTCCATGCATAATTTTGCTTCTTCTGCAAACCATTTACTCCACCGAAGAACTCGTCTGATTATAACAAGAGTCGTGAATATAAAGAGGCTCGATCGATACGCCTGAGAAGAAAAACTGAATTTGATTAAATACAGTTAAAGTTTTGAGTTGTATGTATATAGAATGAGAGGCGAGGAGTGGGGTGGGGGTAGGGGATGGTGGACACGGACCATGTGAGGTTAGACAGAGGTGGTTTTGGGGGGGCTTTGAACACTTGAGCTGTTGAAATTAATGAAGGGTTTTTGTCGGTTCTTGAAGCCACCCGTGTTGTGTTGTGACAGCTCTTACGAAAGCCATAACTACAAGTAGTTTCTACTGTAATGTAATATCACAGCATTATCTCTTCTTAGTATTTTGCAAATCCCGCCAGTTGCTGTCTCGCACGTGCTCAGGTTAGATTTTATGATGCCATAAAATTTTTCTGATGAAATCGAAAACATATAAAGAAAATTCATGTAGTCAGTCTGCAGAGTTTCAATTTTTTTTGAAACAACGTAAGTTATGTAATAGTAATAAAATATCTCAATACTTTACTTCGAAAAGATCTTATAATTCTTTTATCTATCCAAAAAATAGTCGGCTCAGCAGTAACTCAATGCTTCCGAAAATCGTGGGTAGAAGAGATGTGGCCTAGACTCTGATGGTCACGAATGGTTCCAAAATCGGACTATAAGTTGGGCTAATACGTTAAAAAAAAAAAAAAAAAATTACTCATTAACAATACAAAGAAAAACTCAAAAATTATGAGTACATGACAAAATTTATCAATTATCTTGTCGAATTTAATTCGATCCATTGTACCAATTATCCCATCAATGTCTAAATCAACCCTAATCTCTTTGTTCGTCACTAGGTATGAATGTATACTGGTGGCTTGAATTCTAAAAGAGGCCAATCATTCTGCATGGGGTGGCAAAATCACATGTTACAGCTAATTTTTAAGAAACATATTTGTATGGTCTTAATTGTTTTCTCAAAATCTCTAAGGCCATGTTTGTCTCATCAAATTAGATCGTATCAAAATTCTAGTATCAAGTTATAGCAACAGTACGATCAACAATATAAAAAAATGTGGAGGTTGGACATGAGTTTAGGGCAAATCAGAAAAGATATAGTAAATAACACTATTTTGAATTAAAAATCAAAGAAAACTTCACCTTATATTAAACCGTCCTAATATCCTCTACTAGAAATATTCATTATAATTTTATAGTTTCTAGTACGGGCTATATCGATGGACCAAACACCACCTAAACTAAAAGTATAAGCATATGAAAAATCCTAGTAAAAATCTTGCAAGTCTGTCATATATTTCATTAGAATGGTTCATAATTTTAGTGCATTTTCGTAACGAGTAAGCCTACCTAAATAATGGTTTAAAACTGTCATAAATTTTTTAAAGACTTAAAAATTTGTATATTTATGTTAACCTTGATAAGCGTCTTGAAAGTTGGGCACTAAAGTGCAACACATGTCAAAGGTTAGGCACCTTCGTTGCTTTTTTTTTTTTTTTCACAATTCGTGTTAGACGGTAAGGCAATTGAGACGAAGAATTCTTTATCTTGTTGCTCTCGATACTAGAAAATAGTTATTGTTCGTGCTTGTAGAAGATAAGATTAAATGAACACATGCTATTTTCAAACCAATTGAACTTTTAAATAGTCGGTGGCAAGAAGGTATGAGCCACACAAGATTTGACTACAAATTTCACCGCCCTTTCATTTATAAAATTGTGCACATACCAAACTTTTTTTTATCTAAAAAAGAAATCATTGTGCAAGCAGAATACACGTGATCTCTAACAACTAAAACTTTAAGAAGATTCATATAGTTAACAAAGCTTAATAAAATTTGTTAAACGATATAAGATCAAGTATCAAATATGTTTCATCCAGCATCTTTACATTTAATCGAAAGAGAATACCTCGTAAAGCGAACTACGAAATTTTATTTTTTTTCCCATAAATCATCTACCTATACAACTTTTTGGTGGTTAGAAAAGATGCACATGGCTATGCCTAGTGAGTGGTCATCACTATAATTCAATGCCTGAAGATCACATAAAAAAAGCAAAATCAAATAACTCTGCATGTGTGTGTATATGTAACAACTGGGAAGTGGCATACAACTATACAACTTGACCATGTCTTGGAAATTCAATCAAAACTTTGTTTGTGACCCACAACTTTGTTGGAAGAGTGGATACAACATTAATAAAAAAAAAAAATAACATAATTTTTTTTTTTTAAATATGCTTAGATTTGGTAGTACCATAAATAGTAAGTATGAAAGAATGTTTTCAAAATCTTTAATCAAATATAGTAGCTATAATTCTCCTCGACGTCAAATTTCACCAACTATCGATATGAATTGTCGAGTAACATTTAATTGCACTTGGAAGGTGTCGAAAATTCCGAATTTCAGCTAGTTGTTTAATCATATGGATTGCGAAGTAACATTGAATTTTACTTATAGAAAGGAGATAGATAATCTTTGAAATTGTTTAATTTCTTTTCTTATTTTATTAAAATTAGGATCTTTTGTTAATTATATTAATTTTAAAGGTTAATTTATAATTTCAATAAATTTAAAGAGTTTAGACTATTGGGATTTTTCATAAGAGAAAGAACTAGTGTTCACTGTTGGCGGTTTTAAACCGAGTAAAATATATCGTTGAAAGTTTTTTTAACTAATATGTCAAATGCTTCGTTACTAAAGTTGCGAATCAACGAGTTACTGACTCTACATTTTCAGATATTTCATAAAATAAAATAAAAAATTATACGTATTTTTTTCTCGTTATTAGGCGATATTCAGTAGCCCAAATAGACAACTGGAAAACCCATAATGAAATGTGGGAGGATTTTCAAATGTGTACCCATTCGGATAACAGTTAAAGAAAAGAACGGTCCCCTACTTGGAATTCGAAGGTTCACGAGGGCACCATGTGACTCTTGATCATGACCTTAATTGAATTTGGTGGTTGGAACAATCAATATAAAGTGAGTTTAATTCGCATTTTTTTTTTTTTGATTGATTAAATAATATATGGATCACGAAACTCTCGAAAAAAATAAAGAAAATGAATAATCACCTATCAAAATCGACATCTAGCTATGAAATAACATGTGTTTCCATTGTTCTTTATCTAATGATGCACTACTATAATGTATTTTTCTATTCTAATTTATATGTCCACGAAATTCTCAATCGAAAATCTTTAAACTCGAAAAATACAACCTTATTTTGACTCATTTCACTTAGGGCCTATTTGATAGCCAAAATTTTTCATGAAAAATGTTTTCCTCCCACTCCCACGTGGCCTATTTTTTCCTTGATTTTGTGGAATTGATTTTCTCACCAAAGTGGTGGGAAAATGGTTTCCATCCTTTTTTTTTTTTAGCAAATGGAAAAAACTCTAGACACAATGGTAAAAAAAATTACTACTTTTATCGACAATTTTCATACAAAACAAAGTCAAACGAATGATATTCGGTATGATTTTTTTTTTTTTTTGACAATTGAACCAAATTATAGACTCAATGGTAAACATAATTATCATTTTAATGGACAATTTTCATGAAAAACGAAACCAAATGAACACCCAAATTAATTAAAATTCTTAGTAAAATAAATTATATGCAATTCAATTCTCTATAATTTATTTTCTTTCTACCCAAATTCTACATTTGCAATCAAACGGACCCTTAGAAGACTCCTAAATAAACAAATATCCAAATTACCACCAAGTATCGACGTTAAAAATTAGGAGAAATTTTATGGATCTTGAAAGAGAGAAAAAGTTGTAGTTTGTTAGAGCCTTAGAGGGAGAAAGCAATACAAATTCTAATTTTCCATGGTTAAATATAGTGACTTGATTGAAACAAAAATATAAGCGACGTAATTGTGACATTGAAAGTTTTGTAACTCATTTAAAATTGTAAATATAAAAAATAATTTGGGTAAGGGGTGGACGGAAGAAGATAGTGAAGGAGAATCTGGAAAACAGAAGTTTTGGTGGTGGTGACGATGGCGACGGCCTAGAAGAATGAGGAAGGGATGGTAGTGGTAGAAGGGGTTGGGCAGGGGGTGAGGTTTGAATAAGAAAATATTTGTTATTATTTACTTTTCTCTAATTTTTCAAAGTTGTTTAAAGTGGGTCTCATTTACACTTTTTAAAAAATTTGGAACTTTGATTGCAATTATTTCTTTTCTTTTTGTTTATTAAATATGAGAGTAAATTCATCATTATACAAGACTTAACTAAGGAAATGAAATTTAATGATGTTTTGCACAAAAAATGTCGATTTGAATGCCAAAATGTTAAAATTGAAGCAATATAGATGATTTGCATAATGAAGACAAATGAAAGGGACGTTTTAAGTAAAGAATTTATTTTTATACATTTTTGATAAGGAAGATTAAAATCGCAATCGAAATTTTTAATTATTTTGTATCTATTTTACTATTGTTTTTATAACGAGTTGATCTTAAGTCAAGGTAAATATAGTTATTTTAAATTTGAAGTGTGACTAGTTCGATTTTTTTTTTTTTTTTTTTTTTGTCGGTTTTAATACCTCGTTAAGTTAGTTAAAAACATTTAAAGATAAAAAATTCTAAACATGCATGTATTTATGCACATCATAGTATAAATTATATTCAGGTAATTACCACCACAATTTTTACTCATCTCACCACATTATAATCATACAATAATGAGAATTTTCAATAAATACACCACAACAAGTTACAATTATAGTCTAAAAATCTTTCAATTTCAGATTTTTAAAATTTCTTCTTGAAGTTTGAAATCAGAAAGCACATACCTTGTCATTTGACTCATTTCCATGGAACTCCTCCCACAATATCTCCCATGTTGTTTTCACAATTTTAGCTTCCATGATTCTGGAAAAATATTCGTATGTTAAGCTCATTTGTAGAGCAAGAAGAGCTATAGAATCCTTTTGTTGATTCTCTTTTAGTTCAATCTTTTGAGCAGTAGTTAAAGTGGAAATGTCATGGGTGATAGTGTATCTGTTAATGATGACATTCCACAAATTTTGTACAAAAAAGTAAGTCTTCATTTTGATAGACCAAATATTATAATTGCCTCCACGAAGCATTGGGATGGGAAAAGATGAAATATTATTAACGTAAGATGAAATAAGTTGATTCAGATTAAAATGGTTTAGTAGGTTCTACATGGGGGCAGAATTCTTTTTTGTTTAAAGTTCAAAATGTCTCTGTCACTCTTGTTCCCCAAGCATCTCTAGTATAGATATGAAAAGCTTATAGAGATTGCAGCATTACATAAAGATGGAATAAATCCCAAAAGTTTGTAAGCTAAATCCTTTTTATTAAGCAGAGTTTATAAACCTAACAGTATAAGAAACTCTTCAACATGTATAACTTATTTGTAAAAAAAATGTATTCTTTTCCACTTTCGATGGATATATTCATCTCTTTTAGTTTATAGAGGAGCCACTGGACATCTAATGTCCATAGTCACTGTTAGAATTTGAATGTGACCGAATTCCTTGTTTAAGTAATTGAAGAATTTTAATTGAAGTGGACGTCAAGAGAAATTCAGTTTGGAATGCTTTTGGAGCATTCAAGTTGAAATTCTATTTGGAAGTCATATTGAAAGTTTGGTTTGTAAAAGGATTTTGAGATGAAGAAAACAACTTGGAGTGGAAAAAAAAAAAAAAAAAAGGGAAAAGGGGATAGAACGCCCAGCACCACAGCTTCGGGCATGGGGTGCCAATGCCCCTGCTTGGTTTTTGCCCCAAGCATCGGGCGCCGACCTGGCGCTGAGGAGCCCGAAAGGTGGCGCGTTGTGGTGTTTTTAATTTCCTTTTTTTTTTTTCCAAATTTTATGTCTTTTTTATTCATCTAGAACTCCAAAAAGAGATTCCTATTTATATTCCACATTTTATCTTCAAAAAATATATATTCAACAACGTCTTGAAAGGTTTTGAGAATCTATGATAGTTTAGCCTGGTGATAACTAAAGTTTCATATCAATTATATATTTCTCCATTATTGTTCACAAGTCAATAAAATCTCCAAATTCCTCAACCATATTTCTTGTCTTTTATTATTATTTTGCTCACGATCATATACTTTATATTTTACCATACAATTTCGATATTTAAATCCTAAATTACAACAAGTGAATCGGAGAAATACATAATTATTAACAAGTTGTATCATAGCAATCCCGTCTGTCCTCAACAAGTGGTATCAAAGTTAGGTTCCATAGAGCAAAATATTTGATTTGTTCGAGGTTTTTGTTCTTGATGGCTTCCATGAGATATGACATTTCGCTTTTGGATCGAAGGACCATATTCTCGCTATGACTGGTTAAGATCCGAGCAGTACTCGTATAGATGGATTTTGATGATGCGTGTTGGGAATTGACAAGATGTCCGCAACTTTGACCGCGGAGGAGAAGTTACAGAAGGATAAGAAGACATTATCTCTCGAATAACACTCTTCATGATGTTTTGAATGAGGTTTTAGTAGCTGCTTTATGGTTGAAATTAGAGCAATTGCATGATCAAAAGTCTAACAAGCAAATTGCATCTAAAGCAGCGATTATATTCTCATCGCATGACAGAAAGTGGATCCTTGGAAGATCACCTAACTGTATTTAAGGTGATAGTAGCTGATTTGGAAACTTTGAAAGTAAAGTATGATGAAAAAGATTTGGCCTTGATCATATTATGTTCGTTACCCATTTTATTTTATTTATTTAGAGATACGATCTTGCATAATCGTGATAATCTCACTATAGATGAGGTGTATGGTGCTTTATTTTTAAAAGAGAAAATGAAACATCTAGTTTCTAAGGTCAGAGATGAAGAATGTCTTATCGCTCATGGAAACTTTGGAAGTAAAGTATGATGAAAAAGTTTTGGCCTTCATCATATTATGTTGCCCATTTTGTTTTATTGATTTAGAGACACGATCTTGTATAATCGTGATAATCTCACTATAGATGAAGTGTATGGTGCTTTGTTTTTAAAAGGGAAAATGAAACATCTAGTTTCTAAGGTCAGAGATGGAGAATGTCTTGTTGCTCATGGTGATTTTGGAAGGGACATATCGAAATCTAAGTTCAATGATCATATTTAAAACTTTTGCAAGAAGTGGGTGCACATTAAGAAGGATTGCTACAAATCACAGAATAAAGTAAGATTGATTGCAAATTGGAATGGTAAGCAATTCGATACATCAGGAGAAGTAGACGTCGCAGAGAACAATGTAAATGAGAGATATCTTTTGGCTATTTTTGACGTCGATTCTAAACCAAAAGAGTATTGAATTCTGGATTCAGCATGTGTATTTCATATGTGTCCTAATAAGGATTTGTTTACTACATATGAAATAGTTTCCAAAGGTATCGTAGTTATAGGAAACAACACATATTGTCGGATTGCTGAATTGGAAAGGTCAGATTGAAGCTAATGGATGAGATAATTAGAACATTTGGTCAAGTTCGACATAATCTAGATTTGAAGAAGAATCTCATCTCATTGTCTATCATTGATTCAAATGGTTATGATTTCTTTGGTGGAGGTGGAACATTGAAGGTTTGCAAGAGTGCTTACGTTATATTAGATGGACAGAAAATGTCTTAATTATATATCTTATAGGGTTGTGCAGAATCTAGAAGAGTCAATCAACATAAAGTTAGTACTATGGTAGACATTGAGTTTGGTACAGCACCTTTAGGTTTTTGTATGATGTCGAATTTGAAGAATACTGCTCAGTTGAGTTCAAAATATATGGATAATGTCGTTTTACCACCATCACTTGTGGTGACATTGTATTCAATTGCTATGGATAAATCCAGTGGAGAAAGGTATTTATATGCTGATTTTGTTGGGCATGATTTGAGCGTAGTAGAATGTGTACAATCTAACTAGGGGGCTTTTGTAAAAGCATTTGAGATTGATTCTGCTTCAGGGTGTGATACAGCCTTGGTTGGTAAATTTTAAAATCTTTATGATTTTTTTTGTGAATCCAAGGTAATTATACAGAGTAGTGATTGAATTCATTGAAAGATGTGTAGTATTTTGTATGTGTGTTGGAGAAATCAATTTTAATTATTATTGAAGAGCTCAGTTTGTTCCTTGCAGACGGATTTTCTTCTCCAGGTGGAGAAAATTTTAGAGCGTTGCTCATAGCAGTGAAATTCGTGTTAAGGCGGAGATTGTTAGAATTTAGGTGTAACCCGAATTCCTTGTTGAAGTAATTGAAGAATTCTAATTGAAGTGCACGTCAAGAAAAATTCAGTTTGGAATGCTATTGGAATTTTTTCACGTTGAAATTCTATTTGGAGGCCCTATTGTTAGTTTTGCTTGGAAATGATTTGAGATGATGAAAACAACTTGGAGAGAAGGAAAACAATAGGGGACATAATGTCCAGCACCGTAGCTTTGGGCATGGGGCACCGCGGCGCTAGCGCCCTACATGATTTTTGCCCCCGATGTTGGGAGCCGCAACGCTAACATCGACAGCGAGGCTCCCGGAAGGTGGCATCAAAGCACCACTGGGGTGTTTTTAATTCCATTTTTTTGGGATTTTATGTATTCTTCATCTAGAACTCCAAAAAGAAATTCCTATATATATTCCACATTGTATCTTCACAAAATATATATTCAACAACATCTTGAAAGGTTTTGAGAATATATGATAGTTTAGCCTCGATGATTACTAGAACTTCAGATCAATTGTATATCTTTCCATTATTCTTCACGAGTCAATAAAATCTCCAAATTCCTCTACCACATTTATTATCTTTTATTATTTTTTTTGCTTACGATCATATACTTCATATTTTGCCATACAACTTCGATATTTCAATCCTGAATTACAACAAGTGGATTGAAGAAATAAATAATTCTTAACAAGTGGTATCATAGCAATCCTATCGGTCCTCAACAGTCACTCTGTTCATAGTGTGTCGTGCGCTCTCATAGTATTTCTCTTACTCTCCATATCTGTGAACGTGCCCTGAAAGCAAGAACCTTTTTCTTCTCTATCAAGATGGCCAATGTCAGAATCCAGGTGTCTGCCATGTTCACTTAAATTCAATAGGATCACACTGAGCAAATCGTGCAAGTTATATACAAGCTTATGGGTTTGGCTAATAGGGTAACCCGTGTGCAACTTCTGAAACAACAATGGTATAAGGTATTGTTACTTCAGTTTACTCGTTTAATTCTCTAAATTGATTATTAACAACCGTACACACCTTACACCTTGCACAAAACTCTTTTTGGCTATGTTGTTACGTTTTAAATGACATGTTTTTGGCAAATGTGAGACTGATGATCTCCAAAAGATTTGAATGTACTGAATTACTTATGACTCATTGAATTGCCAGTATTGCATTGCATTGGGTGGCCATTGAGAGCACAAGCTATTGGCCATTTATTGGCATGGCTACCAAGATTTCTTACCCCTCCACTAGATAGAGTCGTCTTGATTGCCCAAAAATCCAGCCTTATAAATGCGATAAAAAAGTTGGTTGTCTCGTTAAAGCCTCTCCCACACAATGGCTCAGGTTCGCGTATGAACAGAGATGAAACACGCAACGTGTGCAAGAGAAAGTTGTTTGATCCTTACATATATAATTTCAGCTGCTTAGCCTGCAAGGTGCAATCAACTTACAAAAGGAAGAATTGCGCGAAGTCTCACGTAGCTTTGAGGATGACAGCAAAAGGAAAGAATGAGGTTGAGAAAATAGCGAATTCGAACAAGCATTAGCGAGGCAGAAAAGGAGTTCCTTGCACGGCTCCGTTTTCCTAATGTTGGAGGTTTTGGATGATTTTTCCTAAATGCCATTTCTTTGCACGTTTTTAACTTCATTTAAGAACTCTGTCTCTCTGTATTTTATTCAATTCAGTTGTGGAACCTAATGCATTTCCCCCCTTTCAATTAGTACTATAAAAACTTAAAACCAAGGTGTTGTTTTATATGCTTTTTAAAGTAACAAAAATTTTGGGAAGAACCAAAGTTTAGATTCAATATGGGACACTTTAGTATTTTTTTCATTAACCTCCGTTCCATCTAAAAAATTCTTTCGATGAGTTTGGTAAATTCATTTCTGAAATCATTATGACAAAAAGATATTTTTTTAATCTTTTTTTTTTTTTTTTATAATTATTAGTAAAAATTTGAGTATTTTGGTTATCATTGACATCAATCGTGATCCAGGCTTCAATATCAACTTTTTGTCTGAGATCAGAATTGATAAATGCAAGTCTATGGAAGTTTGAACTTGATCGGTGATGTATGATTCCATTTTTTCTTTTTCTCGATTTGAAATATATTTAGGATTTTTTTTAAATGTTGTTACATATTAAAATGCTACAGAGAACCATGGAATAGTTTAGCTAATCAAGTTTCGATTGATAAGTGTATTTTCTACACTTATTCATGGACTTAAATTCTAACATTTTAATGTTTTTTGACAAAATATGGCCTAATTTGTGTTATGTTTTGTTTAATAGGTAAAACTCATGATTTGATGAAAAATTGGAGAAAACAAGCTAAAAATAGAGTAGAATGGCGAAATCCAAAGTGTGGGAACTAAAATGGAAATACTCAAAAGTTGTGACAGACCTCACAATGAAGATTTGAGAATGTTAGATGTCAATTGAATGCAATAAAAAGTTAAAAAGGAATGAAATATAATCAAATGATCTTTACAAATCAATTTCCAACTGCACATGACATTCTAGATTTTCAACTAGAGTTTGAGACCCATTTTGGGAATAGTAAACGTTCGAATTGAAAAATACTCTATTTCTAGAAGAATTGTATCCATTTGAGTTAACTTTCAAATTCACTTTGAACTACCTCAATCGAATATTGGGAGAGAAAGTTATGACCAAAATACTAGAAGCTGTGCAGAGACAAAATCATGTGCGCAAAGACAATTTTTCTTATTTGATTGAAACTTTTTTGGAAGGCAATTTGGATGTGAATCTTAACCTAATTTCATCATATAGAATATATGGGGAGGCAACCATTGGAAGAGCTCTCCCTCACCTCTAAAATATTAGATCTATATCATAAAATCATTCAAGAATATGGTTAATTATCAAAATCAAGGCGGATAATACAAGATTATTGAAGAATTTTTGTTGCTTTTTTTATATCGCAAATGTACGATATCGTAACAAGAAGTATAGTGGACCTTTGAATCCGGATTCTCGTTTTCACGAGGACTATACTTTAGACCTTAATTAGATTTTTCTAACTCCTATTTGACAAAGGCAAGTAAATATTTATGATGATTGTGATTATTTTTTTCCTGATTACTTTTAACTAATTGAAAATATAAAAAGATTGCAAACAATGGATTATTGAAAATTCAAATATGTGATGAATATTAGGGTATAACATTTCATCTATTGATCACATTTATTCTTAATTCAAGATTCATAGCCTAATGTAGCGTTCGATTGAATTCTTCTATTTTATTCAATTTGCTCCCCTTGAGTTCTCATTGAGTCTAATCAACTAATTCAATTCCATATCTCTATGTAAATCAATTTTTGTTAAACAAAACACTAGTTTTAAGAATTCAAATTATGACCGCAACAATTAGTACACACACACACACACACACACACACACACACACACGTTATATTAATTTACCGAATTTTATTATATGGTCTAAATTTCAACTCACCTCTCGATTCATAAGAGACTTACATAATCATCAAATTATTGATCAGGTAATTTAATGCATTAAACTCATAATAAAACAAACACATAAATAAATAAATTACATAAATTTTGAATAAAAAAATAAATGATTATAAGTCAATTACATTGTTTTCCATAATATAAAAATTAGTTATTCATATTGTAAAAATGAAAACATGCAAAAATGGAAAGATATCATCAAAAATTGATGAAACATGAAATTTTTTGGTGATTGCAGTTCCCTCTCTTTTTCTTTTTTCTTCTATTTCTTTCTCTTTTCTCTCCTCCTTTGTCGTGTTTTCTTTCTTTTCTCTTTTCTCTCTCCTCTTTCTTTTTTCTTCTCTTCTTTTCTCTTTCGTTCTCTATTTTTTTTCTTCTTCTCTCTTTCTGCGCCATTGTGTGTCCGTGTCTTTTTCTCCTCTTTTTTTTCCCTGCGGCAATTTTTCTTCCCTTTTTCTGTTTTTCTCCTCTCCTCCCGTTTTCTTGCGTGAATCCATGTCCGTGTATATCTATCTATTATATATTTTTATATATATAGATTTAAATACATAAGGATTTAATTTTTGGCCTTCAATTCAAATTTTCAATACAAGTCTGTTGAGTCTCATTTAACTCGAACTCATTTAATGTAATATTTATCTCCAAGATTTCATCTTTGAATTTTGCCATTTTTCATCACTTTTGCATTTTTTTTTTCCAATTTTTCATTAAACATAAAATTTTACCTACAAAACACAATATAACATAGATTATGTAGAATTTAATCCAAAAAGCAATAAAATATCATGATTTAAGGCCACGAATAAGTGTATAAACTACACTTATCACACCCCTCAAACTTGAATCTTTGTTTGTCCTCAAACAAAATTAAAACCTAACAAACACACAAACAAACAATGCTAATTACCTAATTGGTGGCCAGTCAATCAAGTAAAGCAACAAGATTTAACTAGTTAACCTGACTTTTTATCTCGAAATTGAAATCATAATAACAAATCTATGCACAACTTCAAAATCACAATACAAAAATTAAAATTCACTTTTCAACTGTAAAATCGATGTGTGTGTGTGTGTGTGTGTGTGAAGAATTAAGCATAGCATTATGAATTCATAAGTTGTTTCAATTCCTGACCTCCAATGGTCAAATATATTCTTTTATCACTCGTAAAATTCACACATCCCAAACTTATCATTTTCACTATTTCCACCGTGTGAACTAAAGTTGAATTTTTTTTTTTACTGTCCTCACCTCTCTAGTTTAGGCAAAATTTCACCAATTGCAGTTCAACATAACAATAAACAAGGATTCTCCATTAAATTTGATTGCTTCAATCTCTATGACTTAACTAAACTAACAATCTTTTGTCAAAAATCAAATTTTCTTAAACATGTGTTTGAGACTTAATCAAGATATTTGGTGTGTCTTCTGTTTCATGCAACTACTTTTCTGAATTTTTTTTAGAATAATTTTTTTCTTTATTAGAAGTGTGTCCTCCCTTAAGCTTTGTAAATGACTTATGTAACAATCTTTCGATCGATGACTCCCAAGTAAGATGATCATAGAACAACAGGTTTTAAAGATCTTTTCATGCTTAATTGCTCGATTCATAAAGGCTACGAAGAGAAATTTTCTAATAAAATATTTTTTATGTTTTAATTAGTGCAATATCCCTCGTTTAACACCAATTCAAGTAAAACGACCTCTAATTTGATATTTTCACCCAATTGCATCCTATAACATTAGACAATCCACACAAAATTTTTAATTTCACACATGGTATTCTAAATTTGGTCCAAGAATGTAAAATTTAGTTGTTTAGATTTAATATTTATGGTCTACTATTTCATGTATCCAATTATGAGATCAACTCATTTATACACAATATTTAATTTAATGCACGTGCTCAATGTATATCAAATTTCACATGGAAAAAGTAAAAATTAGTCTAATCATGCAACTTATTCACCATTCATAGATCAATTCGTGATTCAATATATTCATTATTGTCTGTCAGACCAACTAACTTACACAAGTACATAAAATGATTTTTAAAATTTTTTTTTACTAAAACAATAAAAGCACACAAAGACACAAAAAAATAAAAATGAAAACTCATTTTTTTCACCCCCCAAACTTAAACTAGACATTGTCCTCAATATTTTTAATTATAAATCCGCATATACAATGGTAGGGAAAAATGTGAAGAAAAGACTCCCATGATATGGCTTGTAATTCAATGGCTAGCTTTCCTATTGCTCTATTTGGCGCCTTGATAAATATTGGTTTAAATGTTCCATGACGTCTATTCCTGAAAAATCAAAGAGTATTAAGATCAAATAATTGGAACAAGTGTTACTTAGTTCTAATATCTAACATACTAACATTTCGAAGACTTAAGAGGAAAATAGATATGGTTGATGAGTCACAAATAAACTTAAAATAAAGTAAACTATCATAAAACTCAAAAATATAATAAATAAAAATGAAAAAAAAAAGCTTGGATTGCCTCCCAAGAAGTACTTCTTTAACGTCATTAACTTGACTTTGTGCCATGTTTAATCGTGGTGGCTCAAACCAAATTATATCATCATTGCACTTTGTGCAATTTTCATTCATGCACATTTTTTTGCTCTCCATATTTTGATATTTTCATTTTCATCTCTACCAAAAAGTCCACCAAATTTTGATTTTCTATTCTAACAGCTTTGTTGATCAGGTGGCTCTTCTTCGTCAATTCTACAACAATTATTGTTGTTGGAATGTTTATCAAGTGGGGTATAAATATTAAATATCTCTTGTTTGTCATCTACCCTTACTATTAGCTCACTCTTTTCCATGTCGATTAGAGTTCGACCCGTTGCTAAGAATGACTGGCCCAATATAACTGGAATGTCTTGATCTTCTGGTATGTCTAGCATAATGAAGTCCACCAGAAATATTAAATTTCTTGCTTTTATGAGTACATCCTCAACTTTACCACATGGCTTTGAAATTGTTGTATCAGCTGGTTGTAGTTTTATTGATGTTGATTTGACTTTACCTAATCCCAATTTCCTATAAACAGAATATGACATTAGATTTATACTAGCACCCGTGTCACACAATGCATTAATAGTACAAGAATTTTCAATTGAAATAGGCAAGGTAAAACTTCTTGAATCTTTTAATTTGGGAGGCAATTTGTTTTGCAGTTTTGCACTACTTTCATCCGTTAATGCCACAATCTCAAACTCCGAAAGCTTTCTTTTCTTTGTCAACGTCTTTTTCAAAAAATTTGTGTAGCTTGAAATTTGTAACATTGCATCAATAAGCAGAATATTGATTTGGAGCTTCTTGAGAACATCAAGAGAATTTTCAAATTTTTTATCTTGTTTGTTCTTTTTGAGCCTTTAAGGAAAAGGAATGGGAGGCACGTGAACCTTAACTGGACTTGGTGCCTTGGCTGTAGATGTTTTTGTACTTTATTCATTCTTAATTGAGGCAGGTACAGATTTTTCCTCTATTATAGTTTCATCAACATCATCCTGGTCATCTTTTCTTTCTGGTCGTTTCACAGTAATCTCTGGTAATTGTACTCCACTCTTTCTAGTTATAGCGTGAATATTTTCCTCCATTGACTTCTTTCGAAGTCTTTGGAGGGAATGGAAGTGGAGGTACATATATTTTAACTTTTACAGGAGTCCTAGGTGGATCATTTTCCACTACTTTTATTGACATAACTTGCCTTTTATGATTTGTCATTGTATTGCTTGGCAATGCTCCTTGTGGACGTTCTGCAAGTTGTTGAGCTATCTGACCAATCAGTGTCTCCAATTTCTTGATAGATGCTTGCTGATTTTGAAAATTAGTATCAATTTGTTGAAATACTTTGTCTGTTTTCTGCATATATTGATGAAACATCTCCTCCAAGCTTGATTTGTTCTCTTGCTGGGCATTATTTAAACCATTCCATTGCTTATTATTTGACCACCTAAAGTTCGGGTGCTGTCTCCATACTGGGTTATATGTTTGTGAATATGAGTTAAATTGCAGGAGCCATTCTGAATGAAGTTGACTTGTTCCTTCGGAAAGCCCATAGACATACAATTTTCTATCAAATGGTTAGCTCCACAATTTTCACATGATGGACAACCCATCACTGCATATGCTCCTCTCGTTTGTGATTTCACCAATAGCTCTACCTGCTTTGTCAAAGCTGATACATGTTTGTAAAAAAACTAATAAACACAAATTAGTTAATCATAATGTAAAAAAAAAAACACAAAAAAATTGTCTTTGAATATATCACCGGATTATTTGAATAAATCCTCATTGCAGTCGCATTATCTCGTATATACATTCTTCCCTTTGCAGTCACGTTCGTGTATAAATATATGTTTCACCAAAATTTGACGGAACGTGAATAATCCCTAAATTTCATGCACAATTATTAATGAATTATTGTACAAAAATTTGGAATTAATTCTTTATCCATGCGTGTCTGTCCATTTTCTGTGTGTGTATATCTTCTCTCTTTAATTCTAGAAGCCGCCAAATTTGACTTCAACAAAAAAAAAAACCATTTTCTTTCTCTTCATTTTCTCCATGTCTGCATGTATATGTCTATAATATATTCGCAGCCACCATTTTTTTGACTTCCTCTCTATTTTTTTTTCTCTCCTCTTTTCTCTCTTCCCAGCTGTCATTTTTCTTTCTTTTCTGTGCGTTTTCTTTTCCTCCCTTCATATATATATAGAAATAAAAATCTAATTTTTCAATGTAAAATCGATGTGTGTGTGTGTGTGAAAAATTAAGCATAACATTATGGATTCATAAGTTGTTTTAGTTCCCGACCCTCAATTGTTAAATATGTTCTTTCATCATTCGTAAGATTGACACAACTCCCAAACTTATTTTTTTCGCTCTTTTTCAGTGTGTTAACTAAGGTTCGATTTTCTACTATCCTCACCTCTCTAGTTTAGACAAAATTTTACCAATTTCAGTTCAACATGACAATAAACAAGGATTTTCTATTAAGTTTGATTGCTTCAATCTCTAGCACTTAACTAGGCTAACAATCTATTATCAAAATTTAAATTTTCTTAAACACGTGTTTGAGACTTAACCAAGGCATTTGTTGCGTTTTCTGTTTCATGCACTTGCTTTTTTGATTTTTCTCAACAAATATTTTTCATTTATTTGAAGCATTCTCTCCATTAGGCTTTTTAAATGACTCATGTAACAAGATTCCGACTGATGACTCTCAAATCAGATGATCATGGAACACCAGGTTTTAAAAAATCCTTCCAGATTTAATTGCTCGAGTCATAAAGGTTAGGAAGAGAAATTTTCAAATAAAATATTTTGTATGTATTGATTAGTACAATTTCCCTCATTTGACACCAATTCAAGCAAAACGGCATCTAATTTGAGATTTTCACACAATTGCATCTTATTAACCTTATACAATTCACACAATTTTTTTTTAATTTCACACATGGAATTCTTATTTATCTCAAAATCTTCTTGCAACAGTGAAATCTCCCAAAACTATTCTAAATTAAGTCCAAGAATGTAAAATTTAGTGGTTTTGGATTTAACATCTATGGTCTACAATTTCAATTTATCCAATTATGATATCAATTCATTCTTACACAATGCTTAACTTAATCATTGTGCTCAATATATAAATCAAAATTTCATATGGAAAATCAAAAATTGATCTAAGCATGTAACTTATTCACCATTCATAGGTCAATTCATGATTCAATATATTCATCGTTGTCAGCCAAGCTAACTAATTCACACAAGCATAAAAAAAATATTTTTATTATATTTTATTTATTTATTTTAATAAAGTAATAAAGCACACAAAAACACATAAAAATGAAAACTTATGTTTTCCACCCCCAAACTTAAACTAAACATTGTCCTCAATGTATTTTAATCATAAATCCACATATAAAGGGGTGGAGAAGAAAGTGAAGAAAAAACTCCCCTAGTATGGCTTTCAATGGCTAGCTTTTTTATTACTCACATTGGCCCGCTGGTATATATTTGTTTAAATGTTCTGCGACGTCGTATTCTTGAAAAATCAAATAAAGCATTAAGATCAAATAAATGAAACAAGTGTTACTTAACTTTAATATCTAATAAACCAACTATCGAAGACTTGAGGAAAAACGGGGTATAGATGATGAGTCACAAATAAACTTAAAATAAACTAAACTATCCTAAAAAAATAGAATAAAAAAATTTAGCTTGCCTCCCAAGAAGCCCTTCTTCAACGTCATTAGCTTGACTTTGTGTCATGTTTGATCATGGTGGCTTGAACCAAGTTATGACATTATTGTACTTTGTGTGATTTTCATTTATACACCTTTTTTTTTTGCTCAACATATTTTGATATTTCCATTTTCATCTCTACCAAGAAATTCTCCAAAATTTAATTTTCTATTTTGATAGCTTCGTTGATCAGGTGGCTTTTTTTTCATCAATTCTAAAGCAATGATTTTTGTTGGAAGGTTTCTCAAATAGGATACAAATATTAAATATTTATTGCTTGTCCTACACCCTCAATATTAGCTCACTATTCTCTATGTCAATCAGGGTCCGAATCGTTGCTAAGAATGGACGTCTCAATAGAATTGGAATGTCTCGATATATGTCTAGCACAATGAAGTCCATCAGAAATATTAAATTTCCTACTTTTATGATAACATCATCAACTTTGCCACGTGACGTTGAAATTGTTATATCAACTAGTTGTAGCGTTATTGATGTCGATTCAACTTCATCTAATCCCAATTTTCAGTAAACAGAATATGACATTAGATTTATACTAGCACATGTGTCACACAATTCATTAATAGCACAAAAATTTCCAATTGAAATAGGCAAAGTAAAATTCCCAGGATCTTTCAACTTGTGAGGTAATTTGTTTTGCACTCTTGTACTACTATTTTCCTTTAATGCCACAAATTCAAACTTCGAAAGCTTTCTTTTCTTTGTCAAAATCTCTTTCAAAAATCTTGTGTAACTTAGAATTTGTAATATCACATCAATCAATGGAATATTGATATGGAGCTTCTTGAGAACATCAAGAAAATTTTCAAATTTTGTGTCTTGTTTGTTCTCCTTGAGCCTCTGAGGAAAAGGAATTGGAGGCACGTAATCCTTGACTGGACTTTGTGCCTTAACAGTGGATGCTTCTATACTTTCTTTATTCTCAATTAAGGCGGTGCAAATTTTTCCTCTATTGTGGCTTCATCAACATCTTCTTGGTAATCTTTTCATTTCGATCATTTCACAGTAATCTCTGCTAATTGTACCCCACTCCTTGTAGTTATAACATGAATATTTTCCTCCATTGACTTCTTTCGAAATCTTTAGGGAAATGGAAGTGGAGGTACATATGCTTTAGCTTTTATAGGAGCCCTGGTGGATCGTTTTCCACTACTTTTATTGCCATCACTTGCTCTTTAAGATTTGTCATTGTATTGCTTGATAATGATTTTTGTGAACGTTCTGCAAGTTGTTCGACTATCTGACCAATCCATGTCTCCAACTTCTTGATAAATGCTTGCTGATTTTGAAAATTAGTATTAATCTGTTGGAATACTTTATCTATTTTTTGAACATATAGATAAAACATCTCCCTCAAACTTGGTTTGTTCTCCTGATGGACATTATTTGAACCATTCCTTGTTGATTATCTGACCATCTGAAATTCAGGTGTTGTTTCCATTTTGGGTTATATGTTTATGAATATGTGTTAAAATTGCGGGTGTTGTCTCCATCCTTTGCAGTTGCCAATTCTGTGTATGTATAATTTATATTTTAGCAACTAAATTTCAATTTCTTCTATATTCAGCCTTGCATTTTTTTTATTCTGCCGTTTTTTATTTCACACTCTCTGTGCGTGTATTTTATTTTATCCTCTTTTTCTACGTGTGTATATGTGTGTATATATATATATAACCTAATTTTTTTTAATCCAACAAAAGTCCATTCAAATTGAGGCCAATTAATTAATATTTGCTTTCCAAATTCTCAACTCTTTCACGTAATGCAAGTTAGTCTTTATGCTTTGGATTTTGTCATTTTTCGTCACTTTTTGCTTCCTTCCTTCAATTCGTTTTTCATTCAAAGAGTTTCACCTATTAAATATAAAATGCAACAATTTAGAATATGTTTTATCAAAAGAACTATCAAATATCGTTATTTTAGGTCCCCGAATAAGTGTAAAAAATTACACTTATCAAACAATCCAAAACTTAAACATTTGTTTGTCCCCAAACAAAATTATAGTCTAAATAATAACAAACACACAAGCATGTAAAAGTATTTGGTTAGAAAATCTAATTTTTTATCTTAGTATTTGAAATTATAGTACTAAATCTACAAATTGTCAAAGTCATAATATCATACCAATATTCACTCTTCCAATGCAAAATCGACGTGTGTGTGAGAAATTAAGTAGACAATCATGACTATGCAAGTTGATTCAATTCTCGACCATATGTGGTCAAATATATCCTTTCACATCTCGTATGATTCACACACCCCCAAATTTATTCTTTTTTTCACTTTTTCCCAGTGTGTAATCTAATGTTGAGTTTTTCATTACTATCCCCACCCTCTCTAGTTCAGGTGGACCTACTAATTGTAAGTCAACACATCAATAAATAAAGACTCTCCGATTCTTCGATTGCTTCGACATTCAAGACTCAATTAGACTAATTATCCTTAAGTCAAATTTTCCAAAACAAGTGTTTGGAGCTTAATCAAAGCATTTATTGTTATTTTTTAATGCACTTTAATATATATATATATATAGTAGAAAAAGAGGAGAAAATAAGATACACGCACAGAGAGTGTGAAATAAAAAACGGCAGAATAAAAAAAACGCAAGGCTGAATATAGAAGAAACTGAGATTTAGCTGCTAAAATATAAATTATATATACACAGAATTGGTAACTGCAAAGGATGGAGACAACACCCGCAATTTTAACACATATTCATAAACATATAACCCAAAATGGAAACAACACCTGAATTTCAGATGGTCAGATAATCAACAAGGAATGGTTCAAATAATGTCCATTAGGAGAACAAACCAAGTTTGGGGGAGATGTTTTATGTATATGTTCAAAAAATAGATAAAGTATTCCAACAGATTGATACTAATTTTCAAAATCAGCAAGCATTTATCAAGAAGTTGGAGATACAGATTGGTCAGATAGTCGAACAACTTGCAGAACGTTCACGAAGATCATTATCAAGCAATATAATGACAAAACTTAAAGAGCAAGTGATGGCAATAAAAGTAGTGGAAAACGATCCACCAGGGCTCCTATAAAAGCTAAAGCATATGTACCTCCACTTCCATTTCCCTAAAGATTTCGAAAGAAGTCAATGGAGGAAATTCAAAGGCATCTCATGCCTTTTGGAGATAGTCTTTGTACGTTGGCATTGATCACAGTGTTTTACAAAGTCATGAGCATCCTTAAACAGCGAGGGCCAATACAATTCTGATTGTAGAACTTTCGCTGCTATCTTCGAAGATCCAAAATGCTCTGCATAAGCTGAAGAGTGACAACACTCTAGAATATGAGGGATCTCCTCATTTGGCACGCTTCTTCAAATTATCTTATTAGCATCCCTTCTGTGTAATATGTGATCATCCTAATAATAGTATTTCAACTCCGAAAAGAACTTCTTCCTTTGGTGATGTGTTAACTCAAGTGAAAGCACATTACACGCCAGGTAATTTACTATGTCTTCATACCATGGCCCACAGTCAATAGCAAAGATACATTCATCTAGGAAAGAATACTTTATACTGCCTTCATCCATGTGTTCTTCCTATTCAAGCCTTGAAAGGTGGTCTGCTACCACATTTTTACTGCCTTTCTTGAGTCGAATCTACAAGTTAAGATCTTGAAGAAGAATAAGAAGAATCCACCGAATCAACCTAGGTTTTCAATCCTTCTTAGATATTAAATATTTCGAAGCTGCATGATTTGTGTAGACAATTACCTTCTGTCCCATGAGATTTGATCTGAATTTATCGAAAGCAAATACAATGGCTGCAACTCTTTTTCCGTGGTGGTATAATTCAGTTGTACATCTGTCGAAGTCTTGATTGCGTAGTAGATGACATGGATAATTTTATCCTTTCTTTGACGAAGGACTACCCATACTTATAGTTGCTGGCGTCACACATCAACTCAAATGGCAGTTTCCAGTCTGGTGTAGCTATAATTGATGTTGAAATTAACTTTTCTTTAAGAGTATTGAAGGATGCCAAACACTTATTAGAAAAATTAAATGGTGTATCCTTTTCAAGTAGGCCGCACGCTGGTTTTATAATTTTGGAGAAATCCTTGATAAACCTCCTGTAGAACCCGACATGGCCGAGGAAACTTCGTATTTTCTTAACTGAAGTTGGTGGAGGTAGCTTTTCTATCACCAGAATCTTTGCTTTATTCACCTCAATACCATTTACAGAAATCTTGTACCCTAGTATTATTCCTTCTTGCAATATGAAGTGACACTTTTCCCAATTTAACACCAAATTTATTTCCTCACATCACCGCAAGACTATTCCCAAATTTGAGAGGCAACTCCCAAATGATGAACTAAATATCGAAAAGTCATCCATGAAGACTTCAATGATTTTCTCCACCATATCAAAAAAGATTGCCATCATGCATTACTGAAATGTGGCAGGAGCATTACATAACCCAAATGACATTCTTCTATATGCAAATGTACCATATGGGTACGTAAATGTAGTCTTCTCCTAGTCCTCTGGAACCACTGCAATTTGATAATATCTTGAGTACCCATCTAAGAAGCAATAATATAAATGATCGGCAAGTCATTCTAACATCTGATCAATGAAGGGTAAGGAAAAGTGATCTTTTTGAGTTGCATTATTTGACTTCATGTAATCTATGCACACTCTCCATCCCGTGCCTGACCTTGTCTGTATCAGCTTATTATTTTCATTTTTTTATCATTGTAATCCCTACTTTCTTTGGCATAACATGAATAGGGCTAACCCAACCCACTTGCTATCAGAGATTATATATATGATGCCTGCATCAAGAAGTTTTAATACCTCTGTTCACACAACGTCCTTCATAGTAGGATTCAATCTGCGCTGATTTTCCACCGTTGACTTATACTCTTCTTCCATCAAGATGTTATGAATGCATATCGATAGACTAATTCCTCTGATGTCTACTATGGACCACCCAATAGTTGTTTTATGTTCCCGCAAAACTCTTTGTAGCAACTGCTCTTCCAACTCGATCATCTCATTTGCAATAATCACATGGAGTGTAGATGACTCTCCTAAGTAAGCATCCTTCAGATGTGATGGCAATTGCTTTAGCTCAAGATTTGGTACTTTCTAAATAGAAGGTAGTGGTTTACTAGGTCCTTCACCAAGTTTCTCAAACTATCTTCTTCTGATGGACGACGTAGACTCTACAATGTAGGTGATCTGTCTGATCTCTTCAACTATTGATTTTATATCTTGTGAGTGTACAAGAAGATTCTCCAAGTGGCCTTGAGGGTGCTCAAGAATGAAAGTCTCCTTCACAACCAAATCTACCATATCAATGCGCAGACAACTGTTTGATTCAGTAGGGTACTTGATCGCACTGAAGACGTTGAATGTCACATGTTCATCGTTCAATTGCAACATTGATTGTCCATTCCGGAACATCTATTAATGCCTAACACGTTGTAAGGAATGGTCTCCCCAATATCAATGGCATGTCCTTGTCCTCCTCAACCATGTCTAAAATGATGAAATCTGTCGACTAAATAATTTATCTACCTTCACCAGTATTTCTTCAATAATTCTTCTAGGAAACTTTACAGACATGTTTGCCAATTACAAAGAGATCGATGTTACCTTTGCATCCACAGATGGTATATTAATATACATCTTTTTGAATACCTCAAGGAATTTTGAAAAATGCTTGTTTAGCTTATACTTCTTTAGCATATGTGGAAATGGGAGTGGTTGAACGATTTCTTTGGCGAGAGAAGTTACCTTAATCTTTGGATCATCTGATGATTTCTCTTGTTCTTTACACTGCTCAGATTCCTTCAAGTGCTCCTCAATTGGGGTAGATACATTTTCTTCTATCGCAACTGGTCTCATTACATTTATCTCAGGTAACTTTACCCCACTGCTAGTAGTTATAGCCTTGCAGTGCTCCTTTAGATTCGTTTCAGTGTCACTAGGTAATGCTCCTGGTAGTCTATCTAAAAGTGCCTTTGCCATCTGTCCCATTTGATTTTCCAAATTTTTTATGGCAACTCTCTAAATTTGCAAGCTTTTATCCATACGTTGCATGTATTGAGTAGATATTTCTGTAACTTAGTCACAAGATCTTCTAATGAAGACTTCTTCTCATTCTGCTAAAAACCTGACGGTGCGGTCTGAGCACCCTAGTTATTGCTCCACTGAAAACCTGGATGGTTTCTCTAGCCTGGGTAATAGGTGTTAGGGTCTGGATTATGTTGTGTTGTGTTGTTGCCTTTGAAAATTTTGAGTGTAGTTCACATTCTCCACTGTTTGAACAAAATGAGATCCTACATTACAATCAACACTCTCGTGGTTCTCTCCATAATGTTTGCATTTCGGTCCTATTGTTTGGGCTACATTCATCTGATCTACCTTATGTGCCAATGATGCCAATTGTACTGAAATTGCTATCAAAGAATCAACTTCAAATAACCTAGCAGCTCTTTTTCCACTCGTCCTTTTAGTAGGCTAAAGTGCACTGGTAAATGCTAGATCCTCTATGATTTGATAGACTTGATCCGCGGTTCTTTTTGTAATAGAACCATCACATGCAGAGTCTACGTTAGCCCTACTTATCGGATTCAGACCAATGTAGAAGTACTACACCTAGAGCCATTTCTGTAATCCGTGTTGTGGGCATTGGCAAAGTAAACACTTGTATCGTTCCCAAGCATCTGAATAACAATCCGAGTCCAATTGTTAGAATGTTGTAATCTCGTCTCTCAACTTTGTAATCCTTTTTGGTAGTAAATATTTGCTAAGGAATTTTTGACTCAATGGGTTCCATATAGTGATGCTCTGAGGTGGAGAAGGTCTAATCACTCTTTGGCCGAGTCTCTCAAGTTGTATGGGACACCCCTAAATATTCGATAGTTGCACACATGTCCAGAAATCTTAATACATGAGCGTTGGGATTCTTTGAAACTCTCCCAAAGAATTGCAGCGCGTTTTGTGACATGTTAATCACATTGGTCAGTAGGTGAAAGTTTTCCTGACCAAACGCTGGATATACTATGCTAGATTGGCTTTCCACAACTAGTAGAACCATATACTCTCCCATTAGCCTTGCATTTTCATTAGCTGCAGCCACATTCGGTTGAACTCCTTCCCGGTTAGCGCCTATGATTATTTGATTTGGATTTCCTCATCTATTTCTTTCTCTTTCTGTTTTGGTGTATTTCCAACTGTTGTTTTTTTTATGTTGAATGTTCGTTCGATCTCCGAGTCAAATTGAGCAAGATCACCTATTCTCGAACTTTACATATACGTTATCGAAAAAGTAAGCATAAAATACTATAATTTGATTTTTTTTAATTTTTAATTTTGTTTTTTTTATAAAACTAAACTAATAAAAACAATAAAATTCAGATTAAAGTTAAAATTAACTAAACATATAAAAAACAGTAGTCATTGGCAACGGCGCCAAAAAATTGACCGTTTGAAAACCTGCAATTGAACGGGGATCGTGATTAAGTAATATAGTAGTGTGTAAAGTGTCGAACTCACGAGGACTACATATTTTATCGAGTTAAAGTTAATAATACACTTAATCGAATAACAATAATAATTTGTAATAAATTTTAAGTCTAACTTATCACATAATAGAAATCAAAGTAAAAGTTTATCAAATTTTTTAGATACATTGCTAAGATGTAGAATTCCTTTGTTAATCCATTTTTAATACAACAATTAAAATGACTGTTTGTTATCATGCGAGGTGTTTGAAATTCCAAATTTATTTAAAAGTCTCGTTCCATAGCAATTAAATCTAATCCTATATGTTACCTTTTTATATCTCTATAAAAGATACAAACATAAAAAAAAAAGCATTAAACAAGATAGAACATCTAAAAAAATCATGTGAAGCATAGATGTATATCTCTATCCTCCATCGAACCTCACAATGTTTATTACTACGTGCTAACGATCCTATTACCTCTCTTGATGATAATAAAATTCAGAAAAAATTCAACTAATGACCAATTAATTAAAAAGCATACTAAATCATAATAAACATTCACGCATTCAAACAAATTAACATCAAAATAATTAATTAGTACTAGAAATCTCAAAATACGGGTTCATCAATATCTTAGCAATGTAAAAATCTAGTCTAACATAATATTGAAATTAAACACGCAAAAGTGGAACGACATCACCGAAAATTGATGAAATGTGAACAAATTTGGAATTAATTGAAGTTGCCTTTTTTCTTCAATTCACAGCCTCAGTTTATCTGTTGGCATATGAATAAGGTTAAATCAATAGAATTGATGTATAATAAAGCGTACAAGAATCGATCATTCTCCATATGTAATGAAGAAGTATGAGAAACATAACATAGATTCGTGCACACAATGTGCAAAAGAATCTGGCGATCAGTAGGGAGAGAGCCAGTGCGGATCGTACTTGGGCCTCTTTCCAACGGTGTGTTAAACACCGTCGAACGGACAAGAGAGTTCCCTAGAAGGGTATCATCTGACAAATATGGAAATAAGGGGTGAACAACTCTAGGAACATGGGCTATACTAGACACTATATCAGGAGTGATCTTAATCGTCTTACTCCTAAAAAATACCCTAAAAGTAGAACCGCTAATATCGTAAGTGTTAGCATAAAACTCATGAACAAGAAGACTAGGAGGATGTGTCAAATCTATAAGAAACAGATCCCAACCCCTAGAAGTAAAAATGGCAGCGAGGAAGACTACCTCACTTAGGTGGCATCTGAGAAGTAGATCAGATACTTATGTTAAAGAATGCAACAGATGACACGATCGAATGAAATGCTATAATGCTTGTGAAATGACAACCAAAATGAGACTAACCCAACAAAATCACACAAACAAACCATATGCATGTAAACCAATGCAAAATCACACTACAGATGAAACTGTGCAATACATGGGTATAGATGACATGTCGTTGTGACACCACGACACAGTGCCTTGATAATGTGACATAATGCCTTAACATCGCGACCCGATGCCGTGATGTCATGCTGCAATTACGTGCGTCACCTCACAATGTCAACATCAAATATACTATACGTGACAACAACACAGCATACTAACAACTCATTGAATTGAACAATCGCGCCCCACGACACAGTGTCTTGATAATGTGACATAATGCCTTAACATCGCGACCCGATGCCGTAATGTCATGCTGCAATTACGTGCGTCACCTCACAATGTCAACATCAAATACACTATACATGACAACAACACAGCATACTAACAACTCAAACGTGATCAAGTGTATGACACCATCGAAAAGTGATATCGAAAACGGGGCGCGATTGTTCAAACCAATGAGCCCAACGATGGTTTCAACCAAAAACCACCACAACCAACACAAGTACAAACCAATAACTACTCATAATTCAATCTCCATCAAAATCTAAGCCTGAATAAAAAAAATGCCCCAAAATCCAAAAAATACGCCACATGCTTGCCAAACTATGTAGAAATCAAGAAAAATGCACTGATCAAATGATGAAATACAAGATGAAACTTCATGAAATTAGTCCAAATACGAAATGCAATTGATGAAATTGAAGCAAAACCATCAAAATCCCCCCCAAAATGCAAAAATCGTGAAGAATTCACCCAAATGATGCAATGTAAGATGAGACTAAATGGAGATCATCCAACCATGAAGTGGAATGAATAAATTAACACAAGAAAAGCAAAAGCCCAAAAAATATGAAAATTTGAAGAACTAGGGTTTTCGATTTCTTACATTGTAAATATGTAAAGAATTGATGAAATGTGAGAAATGCAGTTAAATAATGGATGATGGAACTACAATTGAACATTGAAGGTGAGAATTTGATATGGGTGTGGCGAAATTAGAAGAAAAAGTGAGGAAGAAATGAAGAAGTGCTAAAAAAAAATGTGAAAAACGAACGTTAAATTTAAACAAACGGGTTGTTGCTCAAGCGAGGGTCGAGCGATAAGCGAACGAGATAGTCTCTGCTTTTACCACTCGAGCGACGCTCAGCAAAAAGTTGGCGATAAACGTTTGACACATAGCATTGAAATCTTGGAATTTTCAAAAAAATAACACTGAAATTGCATGTGTTCACAAGTATCGAACTATCAATATAAAAAATCCCCACGTACTCAAATCAAGTTCAAATGGAGTAAAGTGTATAAATGACTTACGTGTATTAAGTGTCACTATTTTCTCGTGATCATGACTCCAAACCTAAATTTGTGAGAAATAACATGCAAATATCATTGTTAGATAAGTATTTTCTCTTACTAATGAAAGTTAAACCCATAAGTTTATCAGGACCTTAAAATAAAGCTCATTCTCATGTATATTTCTTTTGTCCCCTTGAGCTTGAGCATATATATATATATATACTGACTCCAAGTCAGTTGACCATAAGGTACCAGGTTGTGAGAAATCCCTCGAGCCTAATTATTCGAGTCAAATAGATTTCGAAAAAGAGTATAAAATGATCAATTGTTTTATTTTTTATTTTTTTTATGAGAAGGGAATTATATGTGAGCTCATGTCATCTAAATAAAGGTCAATTCATGTTCAAGATCACCTTACCAACAGATGACAACCATCTTAAATCTCACACATGTTGTCCAGATTCATTCACAAGATCACAGTGTACGTTGTGCAGATGGTACATAAAGAAACATGGAAAATGATAGATGTACATTAGGGGGCGCAAGGTGTCCATTATGGACACCTTGATGTACCCCCTAATGTACCACAAGAACAACCCAAGAAACATATACTCAATACTCCACATTAAATGTACCAAGTAATGAAAATAACAGTATAGATCAGATGAATGCATACTTGATTCCAAATGCAGTATTTAAAAACATCATGAAATGTCCACTAGCACAAAAACAATAATTTTTTATTATTTTAAAAAAAATCAAGAAGTTTTAAAAGCAAAAACACAAAGAAAATTCAAACAAAGCAAAAATAAATGAGATGCATGCGAGAATGAATAGACTCAATGAATTGCACATGCATGCACCTATGTATCAAATCAAAGAGGTACATGGATGCTCTTACCTTTAAAAGCATGATCAATCTCACGATCTTTCAGGTCACTCTTCTTAACCCAAATCTTTTTAGAAGTAGAAGTGATTCTAGCTAACCGAGTCATTATCTCAGTTAAGCGGTTAACTTGATTGGCGAGGAAGTTAACATTGCTCGAGATATCTTAACTTTTACTTTTGGTCACAAGTTTACGACACCTAGATATTGTGTGTCCCAGTGAACTACAATGGTGATAGGTAGGAATAAACCTAGGTTCAAACCTACTCGGAAGTTGTTGTCGATTTATAGGACGATTAAGCATACGTTGTCTAGTAGGCCTCTATCATAAGACATTCTTGCCATTGGGTTCAATTTTAGTAGTATTCCTATTTTTGTTGGTCGTTGGGACGAACGTGGTCTTGGAAGTACTAGCATTGTATTACCATTTTGAATGTATCCTAGGCCATGCCTATTTCCAGCAGGTTTGTTCATCGCTAACAGATTATCGAGTTTTTAAGTACCACTCATGAAGGAATGAAGTTGAGTTAGGGATGTCAACGAGCCGAGCCCGAGCTTTTTTAGACCGTGCTTTTTTGGGCCCGAGCCGAGCCGAGCCTGGCCAAAAAAAATTAGGCTTGGCCCGAGCTTTTGACCCGAGCCTTAGCGGGCCGAGCCGAGCCCGAGCCGACTCGGGTTTTTTTTTTTTGTGGCACCTTATAGGCTTATGTCGAATAACATGTTAGATATATAAATGAGTAACTATGCATTATAACAAAGTAAGAAATCTTTTTAATGATCGATTTAAATTTTCTTACAAATTTTAGTAACCATTGATGAAATTAGCTAAATTTTTAAATGTAATTAAGCAATATATATCACTAATAATTTCACTTAATATAGAATAATAAACATTTGTGTAAATGAGAAAATGCTTACTTTAAATATTTAGGTACTTAGAGTTCTAGAGAAATGAAAACAGTAATAAACTAATAATACAATAAATATTAAACAAACAAATATCACCCATTTTTCAAAATAATCTATGTGATATATTATGAGATAAATTTGTCACTTATAATTAGTTTATTAGTTTCACGATGAGTGGAATTAGTTGGCAAATTTTGATTTTTTTTTTGCAGGCCGGCCCGGCTCGGGCCGAGTCCTCAAAATGAGGCTCGGCCCGAGCCCGAGCAGGGCCCGGCTCAAGCTTTTTTCGAGTCGAGCCCGAGCCGTGATAGCGCCGAGCTTTTTTGTCATCCCTAAGTTGAGTATTAGATTTTTCTAGATCACTTGTTAAGGATTTAACTTTAGCTTCTAGATTCTCATTTACTAGTTTCAACTCACCCAAATTTTTGGTAGAATCCTGAAGGTCACCTAAAGGTCTCTCTCTCTCTCTCTCTCTCTCACAAGTTCATTAAAAAAATTTAGTACGACTTTCTTGATTTTAAGACTTTTCTCAAATAACTGTCGATAAGATTCATGAATATCGATTTCATCATCAGAGTCATCTCAGAATTCTTACTATGTTCATCATTCTCCACCGTTTCATTCTCCTTATCAGATTCAATGAAAGCCATAAAATTTTGTTCATCATCACTGCCAGAGGTATCACTCTAAACACTCGAGTTTGATTCATCATCACTCAAAGTCACTACTAATGTGTTACCCCTTCCTTTATTCAAATTCTATTTCAAATTAGGACATTAATTCCTATAGTGACCAAAATCCTGACACTTGTGGCATTTAACAGACTGAGTTTTCTTACTAAAAGTCCTAGGCTTATTATTCTCACGCTTATCTTTCGAGAATTTACTAGGAACGTCATTTTTTCTATTGTGAGGTTTTCTCATATTACTCATCACCTTCTAGAATTTTTTCACGAAATAAGCTATTTCGTCTTCATTAAGGGTCCAGTGTTAGTAGACTCACCCTCTTCTTCCCTAATAGTGTTCATGGCTATAAATGTAATCTTCTTTGGTTGAGAAATGGTGAGTTCATAGGTTTGGAGAGATCATACGAGCTCATCTATCTTAATTTCATCTAAATCCTTACTTTCTTCAATAGCTGTGATCTTAGGTCTATACCTTTTAGCTAAGGATTTAAGGACTTTTTGAACTATCTTAGACTCATGGATCTTCTCACCTAGGTTGAAATTCGAGTTTACTATATCATTAAGCTTCGCATAGAATATATCGAACGATACATCATCATTTATTCAGATTTCTTCAAACCTAGAGGTTAACATTTGCAGTTTGGAGTTCTTAAAAGTTTTGGTACCCATGTGTGTGGTCTCTAAGATATCCCAAGCCTCTTTAGTAGTTTCACACATTAACACTCTCCTAAACTCCTCTACAGACACAACAATAAATAGAGCATGAATGAATCATTTTACTATTTTAGTTGCAATAAGCGATTTGATCTTTGGTCCAAAGAGAAATATCAGTGGGTATAACAACACGAGCAATAGTGGATGAAGGTGCAATCCAACCGTTTTGTACACTGATCCAAATACGCTCATCCAACGCTTTAAGTAATGCTTTCATTCGAACTTTCCAATAAACATAGTTGCTTCTGTAAAAAACGGAGGCACAAATAGAGACTAACACATCTAGATTAATTTATAGGTCAGGAATCGAAATATAACTCTGATACCAATTGAAATAACGAGATATAACCAAGACTACACCTAGAGAGGGGGTGAATATGTGATTATGAAGAATTAAAACTTAATAATTAACTAGCAGAAAGTCACTATTAATTATCTCTAGATGGTTAATCAATCAAGTCAATTTTTCTAATTTGAATTGGCGTAGTTATATGAAAACAATAAATAAACACTATGAATGATCATGAAGAAATCCCAACTGGATAAAAACTTTGGACACTTTGCTAGTCAACAATTCACTATAAACAAATTAGAATTTACAGTCAGTCAAACTCGACTACCACTGGTACTTTCTAACATCTTGACTGCAATTCTTACAGCTCTCCTGGATTGCATGCTCCTTCACCAACTCCCAGCTGTAGTTTTCAAGGCTCTCCTGGATTGCAGCTCCTGCACCAACTCCCGACTTTATGAATTCGTCTATCTCTTGTGGAACAAGGAAGAACTTTGCATTCTCCAACAACTGAAACTCCAGTCACCTTCCCTTGATCTTCAACGCTGTGACAGATATGTAAAAAATAGTAATTTGGTATTTGGATTGTAGGTTTGAGGTTTTCAATGCCTTGGACACAACAAACAATGAAGGTTGAAAGCTATGGATGGAGAGAATATAGAGTAATCAATATTTTATCAATGTTCAACCTTAAGAAAGGACGTTCAGAGGCGTTCTAGTATTTATATTGTACGTTTAGGAATTAATGGGCTGAATAAAAAGCCTTAAAAACATGAATTAAGATTCTCCGGATAACCCTGTCACTCGAGCGAAAGCTTGGCGATAGGCGAGCGATGGTGTGTCACTCGAGCGAAGGCTATGCGACAAGCTAGCAATAATGTTTCTGTTTCTGTTTCTGCCGCTCAAGCAAATTTATAGCGACAATCTAGCGAAATTGTGACGTCATTTTTCCTTCTTTTCCATTCTCGAACCCTAGACCTAATACAACTCAATTTATAATATTTGCAACTTACTCATTGACTTTTACAACACATTAAATCTAGTCCATTTTGTTCACAGATTTGCCAATTACATCAAAAACCTAACAATGTCTATAATATATTTTCAGTCACCATTTTTTTTTGTTGCTTCCTCTATCTTTTTCTCTCTTTTTTCTCTCTTCCCATCCGTCGTTTTTCTTTCTTTAATGTGCGTTTTCTTTTCCTCCCTTCCCTGCGCATGCGCGCACGCACACACAAGTATGAAATTTGATCTCCAAACTTTGCATCCAATAGCCAATTTAGTCCACGTACTTTGAGTTTTGCCATTTTTTGCTATTTTGCATTTTTTTTCTTCAATTGTTTATTAAACATAAAGTTTTACTTACAAAATACAATTTAACATAAATTAGGGAGAATTTTATTCAAAGAACAATAAAATATTATCATTTAAGGCCTCAGATAAGTGTAGAAATTACACTCATCGAGTTCACATCTTCAGACATTTCTTGTATTGAGTTTTGTTTTTCTTTAACTCCATCATTTTCTCATGCCTAATTTGCTTGGTAAAAAACATATCACGCCATCACCCAGAAGTAATTTATCATGAAAAATTACAATCTTTATGAGTGACAGTTGAAACTTTGATTCTTTTAATCCTTTTGCAATGCAAGCAAAAATTCTGATTCAACAAATGCTTCAATTGAAGCTCGGCAATGCTTTCTGTTCTAAAAAGAAGTTCCAAGCAATTAAAGCCAAAAGGCAACAGATACACTCATCAAATAATTGAGACATACCTGATATTTCTGAGTGAGCACAACAGATTCCAATCCTTAGTGATAGCAAAATTTTCTCTAAAAGGAAATGAAAAGGCATAATTATATACAAACCACAAGAATTGGTATGCAAATTCGACATTCATAAAACCCATAAAATATAGATTTATACATGAACAAATTCATATGTAAAATCACCAAAGTGTAGCAATTTGACTAAAACCCAGAATTCCCACATCATCAATAAACATGCAATCAATATTAATATTATATATATATATATATATATATTATATATATATATATATATATATATATATATTCCCTTGAATGGAAGTAGGATTCTATTTACACAATACATGATGTTTAACGATTGATTTCGATTTTTCACATACCTAAATTGAATCACACAACATCCATAGGGGTGGGCTTTTGAGCCAAAATCATTGATTCCAGTTCAATTCCAAAAATTACATAGAACAAAGTTTTTCCATTTACAAATACCATAAATTTAATAGGTAGTTATGATTCTTGAAACATTCAAATTGAACCATCCGATGACCACTCCTACCTACAATATTGGCGAGTATATGAACCACTCCAATCCTCAATTTTGGATTACTGCCGAACCATATTTGATGGATTGGTTCAAGCCCGCAATAGACTTGAATTGCGCATCGTTATAGCACTATGAACAACAACACGCGAGTAAACGCTCAATGATTGAAACGATTATCAAAAATTTCACGAGATAAGTTTTTAGTTTTACTTTCTAGTTTGATTTCAGGGATAATTCATAACATCTATGAGCAAATAATAAATATTACATGAATGCACTACAATGTAACTTTAAAATGTGTTGAACATAACTTTGTTGCCACATTTTTCCTCGCTTAGCATATATATAGGAATGAGGAAAAAATTTGATCTATCCAAAAACAAAGGATCAACTCTGATGGGAGCAGGAATCGTTGGCGGATCGGATGTTGGGGATGGGATGGTTAGAGGGTGCCCACCCTATTTAGCCTTTTAGTTACCCACCCCATCCTACCCCAGTAACCCAGCCCCCCAGCTCCTCTGATCACTCTTATTTGTTGTTCATATTTCTCTTTCATAGAAAGAGAAAAAATAAAAATAATATTAGACTGGACAAATAGCCCATCCCGTAATAGGACAAAAATACCCCGCCACCCAGTAATCACATGTTTTCTGTAATATTTGTAGGGTTAATTTTAAAAAAAAAAATCAATAGTGACACATTTGATTATATGTAGATTATCCTTTTAAGGGTAAAGACACAATGAACATTGACTACAGTATTAAATAATCAATCATTTACAATAATCAGCTTTTGCCAATTGAATTGACAATAGTTCAACGGCTAAAAATTTGAAGACAACTATGTTTTGGTGTACAACTAATATAATTTTATTAATTACAAAATGCAGAAATCATATTACACATTATATTGTTAAAATAATATCCATAAAGGTTAAGCAAAAAATTTTATAATAGAAAACTTAGCACGTTTCATCCCCAACCTTACACAAGTGTAATAAATCTACTCACTACCTTTTGTAAGTATAATACAGGGATAATTACAGTAGTCATACCAAACTTTTCATTTAGTAGCAGATTTTGTCGAAACTTTTTATTTGTACCACATACGGTACCAAAACTTTCAAAATGCCACAGTTGAAGTCCAAATAGATGATTTTTGTTTGTTTGACAATTAGTTGACCAAATAATTGACATTGACAATAATCTTGACTAATTTTAAAAGTTAAAATGGTAATTTTAAATTTTTTTAATAAAATAACTATAATAAAATAATTAAAATAAAAAATAAAAAACCAACTTCTCCTTCTCCATCCAGCCCACAAAAAGAAAAAGAAAAAAAAGGGTTAAATCTTGATGTGAACTCAACCAAAAATTGATCTTGGGAACCACGAACAAGATGGAACCAACTCAAGAAAGCTAAAAATCACGTCGTGCAAAGATCAACCCGACCTGTTGTTTGATCCGTATCAAGAATCGAGATTACACGTAAAAAATCCGACCATTTAATTACCCAGAACAAGAACCGTAAAATGGAAACGCTGCAAAAGGATTGCGAAACCTTTTGATAAGTTCAAGTTAGAACTTAAACAACCAAGAACATGGAGGAATAAGACTCTCAAATTCAATTTAATTCTCTCAAATAATCAAAGTCTTGTTTTCAAATAATAATAGATCCTATTTATATGAAATTATGAAAAATCTTAATTTAACTAGATAATCTTGTGCTTAATTCAAATAGATCACAAAAGATGTTAAAAAGATGGTATTTAAGTCAAACTAGGAAACTACCAAAAAAATAAAATTCTCGTCAAATTTTTATACTATTTTTCATCAACTTATTTTCGGCATATTTCTGTGCGATCGCAAGACCAAAAGTATCATGCGCTCACGTAGCCTTGTGCAGCATTTCGTGACGATTTCAAATTGTAGTCATGTGCGAAAATACGACACCCGAACTGAGAGTTATGCCCATTTTAATTCACGATACTCGTTTTCTTTCCAAATATCTTCCAAACCTTAAATGCAACTCGTTTAGGCTTCCAATCCAAAACCTAAGTTCCCAATTCTCAAGTCCAACTAATTAAAACCCAATTCTCAAGCTGGTGTATGCATAATACATGTTTACTTGTTTTGTCTAGTATATAATTTTGATTTCTCATTGAAAGGAAGATATTGAGATTGTGATTTGTGACTGGTGCACTGTTAAAGTTGATTTCGTCATTTTGTGTGTTCAATCCTAATAAGTTTTATTCTTGAATATTTGAATTTAAGAATTAAGTAGAGTAGTTGTTGTTAGTTTGTATAATTGTGTTAGTTATTGAATATTTGAATTTAAGAATTAAGTAGTAGAATAGTCAGTAATGATTGAATTGAACATTGAATTTCAGTACTATTTTGGTACTCAAAATCGTCGTTTTCAATTCTCTTAGTTAAAAAAAAAAAATTTCAGGGGCTCCGCCCCCGAACCCCCGTGAGGGGGGCCCGCCCCCCTCCACCCCCCGTATTTTCGCCCCCCCCCTAACTAAAAATCCTGGCTACGTCCCTGGAACCTCCTAAATTGGAACCAGTAAAACTTACATGGAACTAGGAGTAGAGTCAAGGGAGGACAATTGGCTTCTACATAAAAGAAAGAAATTCACAACAATTATTTTTTAAATATGTATAAAAAAAACCACCTGAGCTTCCAAGGATACCTTGTTTATTCCCCTGCTTTAGGGACTGTACTTAGTAACTTTAAAAGGTGTTTCATGTTCACATAACTTTGTTGCCACATTTTGTCTCGCTTAACATATATAGGAATGACAAAAAAAAAAAACAACGAATCAACTTGAACGGAGCGGGAATCATAGGTGGATCTGACGAAGAAGATTTTGTATCAGAAGACACGGAAAAAGGTACCAGGTGAAGAAGAGATTATTGAATTAGAATCCGATAAAAAGTAGATAAGATTTAAGTTCCTATGCTATTTACTTACTATTTTGTATTTAAATCCAAAACTTATATTTTTGTTGAAAACTTTGGAAAAAATGTATAAAGTTCCTATAAATCTGTTTTAAATATTTAGTAAGTATTATTTTTAATTGATTAAAAATTAAAATAATATTAAAATAAGAAAACGCATTTTTATACTTTTTTACGCATATGTCTAAGCTCGTCTAACTCATAATTTGACATCCACGCATCATCATACGTTGCACTTTTGTTAACACTGGGCAGGACAAGGAATATTGACTACAATATTATATAGACAATCATTCACAATAATCAGCATTTGCCAATTGAATTGGCAATAGTTCAAAAGCTAAAAAGTTAAAAAGACAATGGAACACATCATTGTACAACTAATATAATTTTATTAAATTACAAAATGCAAACATCATATTAAACATTATATTGTTAAAATAATATCCATAAAGGTTTCTTCCCCAACTTTACACTAGTTTAATAAATCTACTCACAACCTTTTTTAATGTAATAATATATCCTCAACATTTCAATTATGTAGCAAAATTCGTTTTTGCATCCATTTTAAACAAATTAACCCTCCTCTTTAAATAAACAAAATTAAAATAAAGTCACAAAACAACAAAATGTAAAGGAAAATTGTAGAGGGAGTCCCATAACTTATGAAAAAGTAAAAATTGGTCCCATTTATTATTAAAAAAAATGAGAAGGTCCACATATTAAAGTACGAAGAGGGATCCATTTTTTTATTTTTGAAAAATTATGGAACTTCCTCTACAATTTCTTTTCACCTTTTTTTTTTTCTTCATGATTTTGTTTTATTTTTGTTTATATAAAGAGGATGACATTTTTTTTTTTCAAATTGAACGGAATGACGAGTTTTGCCATGTAATTGAAAGTTTCGGTATGTAGCGTGCTAAAAAGGTTGAGGATAAATTTATTACACTCGTTAAAGGTTGGTGATAAAACATACGAAATTCCCTTTATAATATGAAAGCCTTCTCCATGGCTCACCTATTAGGAAATGTTTGGGAAGGTTTTGCTAGGTATTTTTGAACATATTGGTCAAAAATTTCCTTAGAGGATGTGTGGTAGAAATTAAAATCAAATTAAAATTGAAAATATAGTCATTATTGTTGACTTTTATTAAACGGGTGGGACCCAATAACAGTCATATTTTCAATTTTAATTGGATTTTAAACTGTACCAAACACGCTATAAATATTTCTAATCACTTTGCCAAATTTTGGTCTTAGCCACCTTCAATTATTATGCTCACCTACTACTCCCTCGCACAAAGCAAGACAATTCATAAAGAATTGAAATGAATTTATAATGAAATCATAGCATATTAAAAAATATCAACTACTCCCTTGGACAAAGCTAGAAAATTCATAAAGAATTGAAATGAATATACAAGGAAATTATAGCATATTAAAAAATATTTCTGTCATTTGTTGTCGCCACAATGAAAGATTAGGATAGGCTGACATGACTTGCCTACACGTTTTTTTTTTTTTGAGTTAGTAACGGAGTACGCTGAGGCAGCCCTTCCGTCCCCACATGGAAAAGAACTTTTAAGGCGTCGGTGAGGCGAGGTCCCTTTCGCCCTCACCCACTTGCTGAGAATTTTTGGGAACCGAGAGATTTAGAATATTCACATTTTTACATCATTTATTTAATTTTAATTATGAACTAAGATTTAGGAAGCAAAACAAATAAATAAATTGGGATGGTTAGGGAGTAGGGACCATGTTATGGTGTGACTCAAATTCCATTTGATTTAGGTGTTTGATTGAATAGAAGAAGTCTAAGGAATTTTGATAATGAGAGTTCTACTTAATGGAGATCAAATTTCATCAAAGATGGAGAGTTTAGCTTGGAAAAGGACTTTGGCATGCGGAGCGGGGCCTGGCGCAAGAGTGCTGGCTCGATGGCGCAGACGAGTTTATCCCGATTATTCCAGATTTTTTGTTTTCTTCTTCATCTAGAACTCCAAAAAGAGGCTATTATATATATTTCACATCTCCACATATACATTTTAACAACATTTTGAGAAACATTCAAGTATACTTGCATAATGAACATTGTTAGTGTACTACTCTCCCTTCTCCATTTTCTTTTTGTCGCGACGTGTGAGGCTGTGTAAATGGTGGGGGTGTGCTGTGGGTGGTGCGGTGTGCTGTGGTAGTATGTTGTGGGCATGTCGATGGATCTGTGGTGAAGTGGTGGTGGGGTGTGTCGTAAATTAGAGAAGGTGGTGGTGTGTTGTGGGTGGTAGTGGTAGATCTGTGCATTGTGGTGGAGGTGGATCTATGTTGCGATGACGGCGACGATGATGGTAGAGTTGGAGATTTTTTTGGGTTGTAGGATGGGGGTGGTGGTGGAGGGTCTATGGTTTTAGTGGTGGTGGTGGTTGTGGATGGTTAGTGGTGATGGTGGTGATGTTGGTATTTTTTAGATGATGGTTTGCTGTCTGGAGGTGGTGGTGGTTTAGGTGATGGGGTTTTGACTATCATGTTGTTGGTGGTAGTGGTGAGGAGGTAGTCACAGATTATTTGATTGTTTGTGACTATTAAATTGATTAATATGTGATCGATAAACAATATTCGACTAATAAAAAAATTAATTGTGACAAAAAAATAATGCGTGACCTAAAAAATTGTTAATTTGACATTGTCTAATAAGCTATGATTTATAATATTTGTGATTTGCGACTTCTAAATAAATTGTGATATTTCAATTTTTGATTTGTGACGAATGATCAAATCGTGACCTATAAAACTTTTGAATTGTGACGTTAAAATAATTTTTGATATATAAAATTTATGATTTGTGACCAATGAATAATATGTGACTTATTAATTTTATAAATTTGTGATTGATGAAAAAATTGTGACCTATAAAATTTTCGATTTGGGATTATGAAATAATTTGTAACCTATAAATTTTTTTATTATGATCGAAAAATAATTTGTGACTAATTAATTTATAATTTGTGACCAAATTATATATAATTGTGACCTTAATATATTTTAATTCATAAAATATATGTTTAATTAATTAATTTATAAATAAAATGTAAAAAAAAGTTTCATATTTGAAATTTTAAACCGTATGTTTTTTAATTTGAAATGAGTGAATATTAACCTCTTATTTATGATTTTTTTTTCCCATTTTTTAATAATAAAAAGCCCAAATCCAATCTCCTAACTTCAAATAAGTCCAAATCCAATTCTCTCCATTCATTCTTTCGCTGCTCTGAACAGCTCAAAAATATCTCATTTGTCGTCTGTCGTCCCATTATAGTCTGTCGGTTACTTCTCTGTGTTTCGTGTTTGTGTCCGAATAATTCATTGTTGCTTTTGACAAGAACAAAGTGGTTTAACTATGTGGGTATTATCTCGTAGATTTTGCTGCAATAGATATCTCGAAACTTAATGATCAACTTGATATATATATATATATATATATTTCTGACATGCACATTGATGAATATTTTGGAGGATTACAAGACCTTAATGGTATTGCACAGAAATTGCGAAAAATAAATATGAAATGTATCCATTAGTCTACAAACTTCTAACGGTAACCTTAATCTTTTTTTGTGGCTACTGTTACAATTGAATTGGAGATTAGTGGTTAAACAATAGTTTGATTGCATATATATTAAGAATAATGTATTTGACAATATTGAAATTGATTTGATTATGAAATGTTATCAAAATATGAGAATGCGTATAGAACAATTGTAATAAGATGTCAAATGTTTTAATTTTTTTCAAATTTTTTTACAAATTTGATTGTGCATCCCTCATTCAAAATGTCTACATCCGCCACTAGTAACTAATTCTTTGCACAAACTGCCTCTCGGGGCATAGATCTGTGATGCAAAGGACATGAGTGAGACAGTTTTAGCCGAGCTAGCAGCTATAGTGTGAGGGTTTAATTTCTGCCTCTAATAAAGTTTGGAATTCCACTCTTTGTGGACACCAGTATGACAGCTTTTATACTCTGACATGTTGAGGCGCATCCTGCGATTTACCTCATCCACGATACTCTAGGGAGCTCTAGGGGCGAGACGATAGAGGGCGCTCAAGGTTGGGGTTCAACCTTTTTAATTCTTTGCACAAACTATCTTTTCTGTCTTGTGTGTGCTTGACAAAGCGTGAAACCTCTTCGGAAAGTTAGTCAACTTTCTAAAAACTTTAAAGTATATGATTGAAACTACCGTAAGCGGCATGCTCTTTTGCAGATGGACGTCAACTCTTGAAATTCTCTGAGCCTGGATAAGGGGAAACTTGAAGAAGCAGTCAGCTACGAAACAAAGGTGATTTTTGATTTGACATGATTCAATTGAAAAGCCAATGTTTGGTGCAGATTTTGAATTCAAGCATACATTTTTTTTTTATTTGACGTGATAGAGAATATGTGGTTAAAAAAGAATAAAAAGTTATTGATGCGATGAAAATATTATTTTATTGAAAAATGTGTAGTTGAAAATGTATAGAATAATGAAAATGAAAAAAAAAAATGTGACTCAAACAGAGGCTAAGTACTGAAACTAGTTTCGCCACCATTATTTTCACTCTTTTTTTTACACACTTATTTTCAACTATACATTTACATAATAAAATATTCTGCACGTAAATTTAAAATTTTTCCCTACTTTTTAACAACATATTCTTTTGAAAATCACTATTCAAAACTCTATTTTTCCCAAATAATGGTTGTCAAGCATAGGCTTTATTATTGTCCATTTAAGTAAATTTAATTGTAATGTTAAAAATATAGTCCTTATTTGATACACATTAAAATTTTTATTTTTATTTTTCAACTCATTTTCAATTACACATTTTTCAATAAAATAATATTTTCCTTCACATCAATAATTTTTTCTTATTTTTCAACCACACAATGTCCTTCAATCTACTATTTCAGAATACATTCTTTCAAATTAATGTAATTTAAACACACCCATAATATAACTTTTGTTTTAAAAAATGGATAGATATATAAAATGGTGGATGAAAATAGTGGTTCCGGTTTTTCTTAATGGTCCACTAACTTTCAAGTTTTTTATTTTCTGATCTTTAACTTTTTTTCCCGAAATCTGAAGTTTTTTTAAGTTCTGATGGCAAGTTGCCAATTTATTTATTCGGCAATCCCACCATGATACACGGCAAGTAAATCTCTCTTGACTTGTCTATTTTAATATACACGTGAATTTTATCATACATTTTTCTGTAATAAATCGTTCAATTCAATTTTATTGAACATGCAATGCATTACATAACTTCTTAATAAAATAGATTTCTTGAAGGTGAACAATTGATTTATTTAAATAAATTAGTCATTTCGTGAAGCATAATTATTTATATTTTATTTTTTTTGATAAATTGATTGTGCTTAATTTTCGTGTGGATATAATCAGCTATATATCTACGAGTAACATATTTATTAAACCGGATCCGAACATTGACTCGGTCAAGGTGTTGGATCATCGAGTTACTGGTCGGACCGATGCGTCATTACTTAAAAATTATCTAAAAAATTTATAAGTATAATTTTATTTTATTTTTAATTTTTATTTTTTGTGCTTGAGACAATTAGGAGTGTGTTCGGTAGAGATTAAAATCGAATTAAAATTAAAAATTTAGTCGTTATTATGGACTTTTACTAGACTGGTGGAACCCAATAATGATTATATTTTTAATTTTAATTAGATTTTAAGTACGATCGAACACGTCCTAAATTTTTGAAGTTATTTATTACTAATTATTTTTATACCTTTAAGTTAATATTTTTTGGACCAAACTAGGTGTACACGCATAGTGTACACCAAGTTGGACTGTCCCTTACAATATAGGACAGGCTATTCATGGCTACAAACAGAGGCGCGTTCTATTAGTTTGCTTCTCAAAATTCTCAACAACTCCTCTCTTTCTCTCTCCCCTTCTCTTCTCTTCTCTTCTCCTCTCTCTCTCTCGCGCGCGCTCACAGAGACTGAAGGAGATGGAGACATGGGGAGTGAGAAGGTTTTGGGCATGGATGGATAGCTCACTGCCATTCATGGCCATGGTGTTGGCTGTTATAGCCTTAGCAGGCAACATGATAATAAGCAAAATGGCCATGTCTACTGGCACCAGCTTCTTCATTTTAACTTTCTACTCAAGTGCTTTGGCTACTCTCATACTTTTGCCTTGTGGCTTCTTCTTCCACAGGTACCCTTTAAATCCTTATACTACTGCAAATTTTTAATTTTTAGTGTCTGGGCTGGGCATGATTTGAGTTATAATTTACAATTGGCAGATCAAAGCTTCCACCACTTACCTTTTCAATCCTCTGGAGAATTTTCTTGCTTGCGCTATTTGGGTTAGTAAAATTCATCTTTGATGTTTAACATTAATATGCGTAATGCGTGTATGTTATTTCCATTTCTAAAATTGAAGAAGAAGAGATGGTCTTTAATTGTCCTTAATCAACTCCAATTTGATTTATTCTTAGTTATATCACCATTCGAAATGGACATAAAACTCACCTAAAGTGTTTTGCTACATTGATAAGCGTAAATACGTTCTTAGGTTGAAAATGACGTATACGAAGAATGAATTAATAACGTATTCAAAAAAAAATAGTGGCCTCCCACCCCTTCACCTCTAGGCCCCCACTGGTCTGACAAGCTGGCTCCGCCCCTGAACATGCGTAATGCGTGTATGTTATTTTGCTGTAATCAATACCATCCTTCAGGTACAAAAGCCTGGTTTCACATAAGAATAGCGCACACACACACAATGCAGGTGGGGTGGGTGGGTTTTTTCTCATTTTATATTCAGGTGGGCTCCACACATGTGATTGGACGTAAAACTTTGGCAAAACTTCTCTGTACACACGTTTAAGGAATCTTTTTTGTTGAAGCTGAAAATTGGGAATTATTTTACTAAAATAGGTTCACATCAGATAACATCACATCATCAATACAGACATTGACCTGTACCTAATGGCAATTGGGAAATTTACAAAAATGGCTAATTTCATACTTGCCATTTAAAAGTGTTTAATTTTGATATTTTTTGGAAAAATGGCCAAATTTAGTATATTATACCCTTAATGAAAAATAAAATAAATTTTCTTTCAATTTGTCATGAATTTCGAGAAGAAGAAATAGCTTCCATGAAAAGTTATGTTAAAATGACGTTCTCGATATTTTAAAAGTTGTTATTAATATTTAAACTATATTTATCTTGATACTTCATTTATCTAAAACGATATTTCATTCCAAACATGAGAGTTTTCTACATTTCATAAAGTAGTTCTCGATATTTTATACCCGTGTCAATGAGAAATATATATCATTTATTGTGATTTGATGTGTATTTTTGAAATAAGTAGAATATGTTATGTGTCAAAATTTTATTCGCATATAAAATATTTAATTGTATGCACATTTTTGTCTTTATTGTGGAATTATGAATTATTAACAATGATATTTTGGTCTAAAATATTGCAAAATAGACATCGAACAGATTTTAGACATTTTTACAAATGACCATGTGAAAGTTGACATTTCTTGTAATTTCCTCTTGACAATTTTGCTTTAAAGACTTGGAAAATCTTGCACATTGATCTTGCTTTTAATTCCTATTGGGTAGCATCTGCGATGTATCGACGTGGATACATACACATGTTGAACAACTGAAATATGAATTTAAAAAAAACCTTACATGATATATCACTAACACATTGATTAAATTCTTTACTTATATAATATAAATTTAATTTTATATTTTTTTATTAGTTTTTCTGGTTGAAATCATTTAAATAAGAGTATTATTTGTTATTTAATAATAATTTTGGGTTAAAAAGATGATATTCTTGTTAAAGAAAGAAAATGACCGGTGATAGAGTGTTCAAGAAGTGTCAGTATCCAATATCACGACACGTGTCCTATACATGTTCGACACGGATACACTATCCTAGTTGAAGTGTTAATGTAACACAATAGAATTAAATTATTTGATTGAATAACTTTGTACATTGTTACTGGTTACCATTATGCTAGTTAGTACCTAAAATTCAGAGGAAGGATTCAAACCAGAAAGCTAAAAGCTGAAATTTTCGAAACTGAGGGCTTACTTTTGAAACCAAAGATTTCACGGTGTTCCAGTCCCAAAGCTACTATCAGAGCTTCAGTCTATGACTTCTCAGTAATTGATGCTAAGAGTAAATCACAACAGTTTAGCTTAGAGGCGTGTTGGGAATTTTTGTGCGTCAGATGTTCGATGGTTGGATTTTCCCTTTAATAGAATTATTTCTTAGTTCATTATTCATATTCATTTGAATTTCTGTTTTCAGATACATAGCAGATGTTGGCAGTTATGCTGGCATAAGCTATAGCTCTCCAACACTAGGAACGGCATTACTAAATCTTGTTCCAGGCTTTACGTACGTACTTGCCATCATTTTCAGGTTAGATTCTTCGCCTAAATCATTTACTAATTAAGATAATTAGGTAGGTAGTTTGGTTCTATAGCTGCTAATCTTTTATCATTTTCTGTGATTGATGGGAATTGAACAGCAAAAATGCTACTTACACAGATTTTTTGTACATGTGGATTTACAGGACTGAGATGACAGAATTTAATTGGCTGGTTTAACTTTATTTTTTTATCCAATATCTGATGAAATCTTGTTGACGTTCTATAAATCAGTCTGTATTTACAGATTGTACATGTATCATTTCTCAATGTACAAAACAAAGTCGGTACCAAAATAAGACATACCAAACCTCGCCATAGATATCTTCGAGATATATCTCAAACTCATCATGTGTTATATTCTTTTTCCCTATGCGTGTCTACATTAATTTGAACTTGTTCGTCCCTAGAATGGAAGGTCTAAACTGGAAAAGATCAAGTGATGTAGCCAAATCCGCAGGGACTGTTATTTCCATAGTGGGGGCATCTGTTGTGACATTATATAAGGGACCAGCAATCATAAGCAAACTACAGTCATTACACTCCCCTATAATTCTTTGGTCGTCCCAACAAAATTGGATCCTCGGAGGAATTTTTCTTGCATTAGCTGGTTTGTCGACTGCATCATGGTGTATTCTTCAGGTTCGACTATCTTGAATAATAAACAGAAAATCGATGATAAGACACTCCGAATCTCACTTTCTTGCTTTGTTTATGATGGCAGTCTTCAATTCTTAAGATGTACCCGGCTGAGATGATCGTAGTTGCTTTTTACTGCCTCTTTGTGACTATTCAAGCTGCGGTGGGTGCTCTGATTGCTGAAAGAGATGTAACTGCTTGGAGGCTACATGCTGATATGGGATTAGTTGCTATTATTTATGCGGTATGAAAATGCTCGACTCTTGTGATTTTTCAAAGTTCTAGAGGAATACATTATAAGCTACATTGGGGATGAAAATTTACAGAAATATGTTGATGCAGGGAGTTATTAATATTACATTCCGAATCTTTATGATGTCGTGGTGCCTCCCGAGGACAGGCCCCCTATTTGTTTCTCTGTTTAATCCATTGACGATTGTTATTGCTGTTGCCATTGGTGTCGTCTTTGAGGGAGAAGTTCTTTATTTTGGAAGGTATAACCTGCTAATTGAATTCACATCAGCAATATATTTTGGATGATGCTAGAAGTACATAATATTCTACCAAATGGTTTACATAATGGCCAAGTGGCTGCCCCCTATTGGGGAGGCAATATAAAGACTAATTCATATATCTTTCTCGTTATTTTTTTCGACTTTCTTACTCTGAATTTGGCTATTGGTTTTGAAACTTCTGGCAGTATTGTTGGTGCACTTATCTTAGTCTTCGGGTTCTATGCCGTGATGTGGGGAAGAGCAGAAGAAAGAAAGACTGAAAGGACAAATAATAATAATAATGTAGATTCATCAGGGCGTGAAGTGCCTTTATTACAAGACATGATCGAAGAAGCCTAGATTTTGTTACAACATAGGAGAAGTGATGCTATTGTACTATGTGTTTGTCCATTGTATGGAAAGACTAAGAGTATGTTTGGCAATTTTTTTGTAGGATCCTATGGGATGTGTAGATAAATATAAAGTTCGATTATCCTTCAATAAGCAATTATAAGCTTTGCCAAACTTGTACTAAATTTAAAGTACTGAGATGTCTCGAGTTGTGTTATATACGTCTCAATTACCTTCTTTGTTATTATTTGGTTTCATGAAGAGAAATAACAACATATTTTTGTCATTCTTTTTATCGAGGCCTGGTTCTCTTACGACATCAACAGCGAGAAATTTTTATTCTGCCCCCGGAGACATGAGATCAAATCCATCTTTTTATCACGCAATGCACGTATGAACTACTCAAGTCATCCTTCATTTAATTTATCGTCAAATGGTGACACTTCAATATTTATATATATATTTTTGTTACATAATCATTTTTACTACACATTCAGATAATACAATATTTTATACGTATATCAAAAATCGTTATCTACTTTTTAACTACATATTCTTCTAAAACTTAATATTCAATTTTCTTTTTTCTACAATAATGATTGTCAAACGGGCTCTCAAAATCATGGTCACGTGAGATTAGTTGAAAAATCAATTCTAAATTAATTTCTGTCTGTACCCTTTATTTTAAAACTTAATTATACATCATTTCAATTAAATTTTTAACCACATATTTTTCAAAAATAAAAATTCACAACTTATTCTCAAAAATCTCTGTCAAATATGGGCTATTTTCTTAAAAAGCAAAATGTTAAGGGATTTGATAAAACAATCGAAATGACAAGTATCTCTTGACAGTTGAACTTTTAAAATGAAATCATAAATTTTAATTTGGTATGAAAGTCCATTAAATTTCAATGAGCAAACAATCAAGACTTAAACAAGCACGCATATTTCAAAAACTGATGTTCTCAAAGAGTCACAATCCACAATGCATGTTAACGGATTAATCTCACATCGATTAAATATTCATACAATAAAAATATACGAAATTGAACATTTTTTTTTTTAAAATAATGATAAGTCCTAAAGCTAAAAACATATTTTTATTCTCCTCAACTCATATTATAAATCTTCAAGACTTTGTGTATCGATTTAAGACATAAAGCAAAAAACCAACAAATTTAGTGAAGTAATCAAAAGAAGAGCATAGGTTTGAATATTTCCAATTGCATTAACACTGCTAAAATTGAATATATAATATTTTGTTACATTTATGGTCAGAATTCATTTAAGTGCAATAATTTGTTCCCGATGAATCTAACACATGCGACTCTCGGTACTTCACTATCTAGAGGACAAAAGCACTAGACCCCAGCTTACTAAAAAAATTGTGATGTTGGTGGAAGGATGGCCACAACTTTCTTTTTCATGCACATCTCTAGACACTACACGATAAAATAACCTCCCACAGGTTTCTCCTTTTTATTTAAAATAGGGACCAAAACGACGTCATGGGCCATGGCCACTTTATTTACAATTCTTCTTGGGAGATGAAATTATAGGCACGTGGGATTTAGTAGTTGAAAACCTAAATCTAGATCTTATATATATATTTATTCTTTAATAATATATGTAAATATTTTAATCAAGAAAACACTCCCTTGAAGCCAGTAGCGGACCCAGCACCCGGCCCAGGGGGGTGGCCGCCTGTGCTAGGCTCCGTCGGAAGAATTTTTGAGAAGAAGATGGCGGGCGACGCGGCGCTGGTGGATTGGTTCGTTCTTTTCTGGCTTTCTGCTGTTAAGGTGGGTTCCTCCCCCCCCCCCCCGCCCCTCTTGTTTTGTAATAATATTGGGCTGGATCATTTGTTATAAACTTGTTTTTGTTTTTATTAGGCTGGGCCAATAATATATATATCCGAGCCCATCAGGCAGCAAATGAACTTGGTCTCTTGTTTTATTTCGTGAAGCTTCGGCTTGATTCAAGACGCCGCCTTCGGCCTCTCACCGTCTCATGCCTCACCACAGATTTCAGTAGTAATCCAGTTGAGATTCCCATAGGAGCCTTGATCATTGTTTACCGGCCCATGTGAAAACAGACTCTTAATCGCATGGTTGAGATTATTGTTGTTGAAGCTCCTCTTTTAGAAATTTTTTGAGATGATTATGTGAATTAGCTCGTAAAGTACAAACATTGAACTTCAACAATTCACAAGTAACAACAAACGAGATTCTCGCTAAGTGTGATATATTTCTTTTTCCATTTTATGCTTCAGGTTAATGAAAATGGTGAAAAATCCACAAAGAGGTTAAGAAAGAAGAAGGTGATTACTGTTGGGTCCATTGAGCTGATGAAGTATATATTAGTTATAAACACGTTGTGTTTATATCATGAAATCTCGGGTTGAGATTTCTGACAGTCCAATCATTGGACTACGGACACCTTAAACCATTTAGGATAAAAATCTAGTAGTAAAATTTACAAAAACGAACTCTACTTTTTCCATTTTATCTTTAGAAGCTTTGACATAAGAAGGTCAATATTTTATCAAGGTTTTGCATCAGAAAATGTAATGAATCAATAAAGAAAACATAAATTAAGTTGCACTTTAGTTGTTTCGTGTTGATTTGTAGACCTTGGCAGAACTTCAAGTGGAGGAGTACTTGCTTGACAAGGAAAAACGAGAATTGAAAAGGGTATTCTACTTTTTCAATGCTTATATATACTAATTCATGTATAAAATTTCTAATTTCATCACCTGAAATGGCACAGGATGTTGCGGCATTACGCACAAATTTGGAGAAACAGAAGGCTACAAATGATAGTTTTGAAAGGAAATATAACTATCCTCCAATAGTATTTCATTAATGAAACTGTTTTTTAGGCTACAAAGTTGTTCTTAATATAATTCGAAGGTCTAAATTTAGTTTATATCAGTTTGCTTTTCTTATTGAAATTAATGTTGACCATCTATTACACCCCTTCTCCTTTATGCTTGATTTTATGATACGAAACTATCATTAAAAAAATATATGTATTTTAGTTGAACGAGTTCATTGATTTATATTGCAAATTTCTTCAATATTTTGGGCTGTATTGAAGTACATTTTCGTATATATATAATTTTTATGTTTTAGCATGTTTACATATATTGAATAGTGTTTAATATTATATAATTAAATATTAATAAACGACATCATTTTTACGATTTCTGATTGTCAACGTTGACTGGTCAACGTCCGCATGGGCTGGACTTCGATGTTGGGTCCGCCATTGCTTGAAGCTATTTATTTTTTTGTTTCAGATTCAAAGTTTTTCTATGTTCCTATTTTTAAAAAAATATTTTTATATTTATTAGTCCCTTTTTGATTGTCATTAATTGGCTAAAATAATGTTTTGAATAGTGGTTTTAGGAGAATGTGTGGTTAAAAAGTTGGAAATTTTTTTGGGTTTAAGCGTATAATATTTTATTGTGTAAATGTACGATTGAAAATAAGTATTTAGAAAAAAGAATTTTCAAATAATGACTCCTTTAAAACTTATTATAAAGCCAAAAACACAAAACTATAAAAATCTAGATAGTAGGTTGGAGAGTATTATAGAAAACAATAAGTTAAAATTATTTTAATTACATTGTCTAATATTAATAATGTTTAATATTGCATCAAGATTTCTTCGTTTTTAAGATGAGATTATGAAAGGATTTGAATATGTTGTGGGCAACCTCTCTATTCTGTGGTATTAGGCATCTTCTTATTGTCATTGGACTTTGCTATGTAATTGGGCTATCGGGTTGTTTGTTTTAAATGGATTGATCGATCTTGGCCTTACATGTGGCATACCCATGACAATTGGATGGAATGCTTTAAAGGTGGTTTTATAACCCCCTTCTCGACTCTTTGATTGCATTGTAATTGTATTCTAAAGTTTCTTCTTCGTCTTATCTCCATCTTCTTTGGGATCTTCTAATTTTTTTATCTTTGTAATATCTTAGTGATATTGTTAGATTGTATTTGATGTACATTTTTAGAGGTTGTGAGAAGAGGGTTTTGTATTAGAGAGGCGAGAGGAAACTTCAGTTTCTTAGTGGATTCGAGCATAATCTACTTTATAGATGTTCAACAGGTGAGTAGGCTTTCAAGTTGAACATTCGGGCCCTAAGGGGCAAAAAACCAGTGAATTGTTCCTTTCTGCAATTTTTGTTTGTCTGCTTTTATTTTTGGTATGTAAATCTCGTTTCTGAGAACAACAAGTGGTATTAAAGCACTCCTTTTACAAAAAGGATTAAGGTTATAGTTAAAACAATTTGCAGATCTCAACGTTTTTCAAAAACCCTTGGATTTAAAAAAAAAAATTGTGTTTTCTGAAGGTTTTTTGTTTTGTTGTTCTTTCGATCCAATTCTTAATTGGGTCTCTTTTTAAATGTCTTGATTCTTTAGTGTCTGATTATCAAGGCTTTTTGATTCGATGGTGTTTCTTGTGAAGACGAACTCGTTTGGAATTGATCTTTAAATTCTTGCATTTTTATTGAGTTTTTGGTGCACTGGGTTTTAACTCGTTACTAAGTTGTGGTTCCTTTGAGAACTCGTTCTGAGTGACATTTAGTTTATTTGACTCACTCCGATTCCTGCTGGTTTTTCTTGACTCACTCCTGGTCACACTGAGTTGTTGTGACTCATGGTACTTTGTGCATTATTATGGACAACTGAACCGGTTCTGATACTTTCCTACAATACTTCTCTTTTTGAAACATTGACATTTCAGCTATGGTATAATTCTCTATACCATTCTCATTTCTCAATCAATTATTAAATTGTTATGTCTATTTTTGATTTGGTTATTAAGGTAATTAATCCTTATATGCTTTCCTTTGTCCAAAATCTCATTTGAGGATTTGGGAATCTGGGGGAGCAAGGAAATTAAGGGTTATCATGTAATATCTTTCATTACACTGTCTATACCTGATGTACTCTGTGTAAACTTGAATCTATGATTTTTTTGTAATCATGACCACTGCACACAAATTTGAAGTAGAAATTTAGAGAGAGATTGGAGACTTTAGTTTGTGGTGTCAGAAAATGAGGGCTCTGTTGTTACAACAGAGGTGTACTACTGCCATTGATGGGACTTGAGGTACTGAATTTAGTGCCTATAGGAGACGGGAGTTAGATGAGATTGATTGGAGTTCTATATTTCTTCATCTATTTGATATGGTTATTAGAAATGTTGGAGAAACTATTAATACACAAGGTCTTTGGACCAAGCTAGAATCTTTGTATCTAACTAAAATCATGCCCAACAAATGTTGCATCCTTAGACAATTCTACAATTTTAGATTTAATCCCTCATCCAGTTTAGAAGAAAACATTGAAAAATTCACAAGACTAGTTCAAGAACTAACTGACTGTGATGAAAAACTATCTGAAGATCAACAAGTTGTTGCTTTGTTGAATGCATTGGATGATAAATAAAGTGAATTAAGAAATGCTTTAGAGTATGGGAGAACTGGTCTTACTATTGATATTATTATATCATCTTTAAAAACTAGAGAACTTGAATTAAAAACTAAAGTTAAGGACTGTAAGTTTGGAAAAGGTCTGAACGTTAGGGAGAATGTTAATTAGAACAAGAAGGGGAATCAATGCAATTTTAATTCTCAAAAGAAAGGAAATCACAATTTCCTAAGTTCAAGAATCAAAATAAGAACCAACCAAAACCTAAGCTGCAAGTCAGAAAATGTTATTATAGTGGTAAAACAGGACATCTTATAAAAGATTGCTTTAAGAAATATCTGATATAAGAGGAAAATTTAATACAGATGGGCCTGCAGATATTGTCTGCAATAATGAAACTGAAATACAAGGAGTTGTTCTTGTTACTACAACTAAAAGAAATTCGAATGAGTAGGTGTTTGATTTTGGTTGTTCCTTCCATATGTCCCATTAGAGAATGATTCACTGATTTTGTTGACCTAAGTAGTGGTCAATTTCAAATGTGTAATAATATGACCTATCAAATAAAAGGTATTGGAAACCTTAAGCTCTTATTAGAAAATAATCACATGCTTGAATTGCTTTAAACTAGGTGTGTTCTTGATCTTCAAAGAAACTTGATTTCTTTGGGACAATTGGATGATGAATATGAAATAAGAATTCATAAAGGTCTTACCAAGATAAGTCTTAACTTAAAAGAAATAATTTTTTCTCTTAGATCCAATGGGATTTTTACACTACAAGTTGAGAACCTTTAGTTGAAAACAGTTATGCAGTTGTGAAATCTCATAATGATAAAGCCCTAATTTGGCATAGGAGACTAGGTCATATTAGTGAAAAGGGATTGATCATTCTAAATAAACTGAAATGCTTTGGAAATGATAATATTGAAAGTCTAAAATTCCGTGAAGTTTGTGTTATTGAAAAACAAAACAAATTGCCTTTGAAAATTGGAATTCATAAATCCACTTCAATACTTGAGTATTTTCATGCAAACATGTGGGGGGTTCTGCATCAGTGAACACTTTAAGTGGATTTAGATTCTACTTATTAATAGTGGATGATTTCTCAAGGAAACTATGGACATTTCTTTTGAAAAACAAATATGATACTTTTCAAAACTTTAAACAATGGAAACTTATGATTGAAAATCAAACTAATAAAAAGGTCAAAACACTTAGGACAGATAATGGTCTGGAATTTGGAAACCATGAATTTGACTCTGTTTTTGTAAAGAATCTGGATTTTGAGGCATAGAATGTAACATACACTCCTTAACAAAATGTTATTACTGAAAGAATGAATAGAACCTTATTGGAAAAGGTGAGATGCATGTTACTTAGTTCTAACCTTCCAAGATTTTTCTAGGAATAAGCCCTAAAAACTGCCACTTATCTGATCAACAGAATTCCTTTAAGTGATATTGATTTTCAAATCCCTAAACACTTGTGGTCTGGAAAGTCTCCAAACTATTTTAAACTTAGGGTGTTTGATTGTGCTGCCTATTCTCATCAAGATGTAGGCAAACTTGAACCCAGATCTCAAAAATAAGTTTGTATGGGTTATAGAGAAGAAACTAAGGGTTGTAGACTTTAGGTAAAAGGAAAGGATGGGTTCAGAGCTATCTCCTATTAAAGAAATTGTATTGAAAAATCGAGAATATGATCATGCTAAACCTAATAATTTGATTGAGGTGGAGACTACTCAATTTGAAATAAATCAACTTCAAAATGAATTTGATACTTGTTGACACCAACCTCCTAGGTCACTCAGTTCGAATTTACATACTCAATGAAGAGATTATAATGCGAGCTCGGAGGTATGAGCTCAGCTCAGATTTCCAATAGCTTATCTAGGAAGTTTGTGTAGTCTTTCAGGTGGAATAGTGAATAATAATTGAGAATTACTGACAGAATATATAAGCTACCAATCAAACATGTGCATGTGTAAAGTTTTCACGTCAGCGCCCACATTATTCTCAAATAAAAAATCTTAGCTTCTTTTTCTAAGTAATGCATTAATTTTTGGGGACTACTTGTACCAGTAACTCATGATCAGCTGATATGTTTGAGTTCAGCCACCAATCATGTTATACCAACATATGTACTTATTCAGCTCGATATTAGGATTGACTGGACAGGGGTACTGCATGCATGCATATTCCTCCTATATAAAGCTAAGGAAGTGATAGGACAAGGGGGGACAGATGCTAGGGAAATATACCAATTTCTTGAATTTCTCTTGTATTTCAAATATCTCCTATAATTAGAGAAAAAATTATTGTATTATCATCTTGCAACCCTTTGATTAATCCTCAATTAAATTCGCGTTTAATCCTTAAGTTGGCCTGGATTTTGTTCATGCATTTTTCAACGTCAACAATAGTGAAGAACAATTTCAAGATAATACTCTTGAAAATTATCAGTTGGCTAGAGACGGAGATTCCTTCCACCAGAATTAACACTGATGAATTTGTGACTTTCTACTCTGAACTTAAATATGTTAATTCTGAACCTACAACCTTTGAGAAAGCTATTAGCAGTAAAGAATCCGAACTTTGGCTGGAAGCTATGCAAGAAAAAATGGACTCTTTAATTAAGAATAATACATGAATTCTTATTGATAAACCCAAACACCAAAAGATTGTTGATTGTAAATAAGTTTATAAAATTAAAGAGGGTGAACCTAATACTTTATGTAAAAGATAAAAGGTCACACTTGTGGCAAAATGCTTTACATAAAGAGAGGGTATTGATTATAATGAAATTTTCTCACATGTTGCAAAGTATACATATATCAGAATTCTGCTTGCCTTAATAACTCATTTCAACTAGGAATTAGACCAGCTTGATATTAAGACAACTTTTCTAAATGGTGATCTTCAAGAAATCATTTACATGTATCAACCAAAAGGTTTTGAACTTAATTGAAATTTTGAACAGGTTTGTTTGCTAAAGAAATTCCTCTATGGCTTAAAACATGCTCTAATGCAATGGTATAAGAAATTCTACTCCTATGTTTAGAATTTGGGGTTTCTTAAGAGTAATTTTGATTCTTGTTTCTTTTTCAAATGATCAGGAGGACTTGAATCTGTTTACCTATTATTATATGTTGATGATATGCTTCTTGCTTGTCATAATAGATCTGAAATTGACTCTGTTAAAGAAAAACTTAAAGTTGAATATAAAATGAAAGATTTAGGACAAGCAAAAAGAATTTTAGGCATGAAAATTAGAAGAGATAGAAAAAATTGTGTTTTGTATGTGAATCAAAGCTTTTATATAAATAAAGGACTTGAAAAGTCTTCAATAACCGAATGCAAATATGTGACTTTGCCTATTGCATATCATTTCAAACTTTCTAGTGAACAATCTCCTAAATCTGTTGAAGAATATGATAGAATGGGTGAAATACCTTATACTAATGCTATTGGCTCTATTATGTACCTTATGATTTGTACCAGACCAGACCTAACTTAGATGATGGTATAAGTATTTTTAGTAGATTTATGGCTAATCCAGGTGAAACGCATTGGTTAGCTATTAAATAGATGATAAGGTATCTAAAGGGCTAAACTGAATTGAGTTTAAGATTTTAAAAATGTAATGAAGGTGTTATCCTGAAAGGATATACTGATTCATATTTTAAGGTTATTTAGATAAGAGAAGATCTACATCTTCTTATATTTTTACTCTTTGTGATGACTGTGTTAGTTGGAAATCTCAATTGCAAAAGATTATAACATTACAACATGTGATGCTGAATACATTACAACATTATCATCCACAGAAGCTGAATACATTACAACATGTGATGCTGTTAAAGAGGGATTGTGGTTAAGAGGCCTTTTAAATGAAATTGGTTTCATGAATGAAGTAGTTAGAATTTATACAGATAATCAAAGTGCTACTCATTTAAGTAGAAATCCTGTATTTCATGATAAGACTAAACATGTTGATATTAAATTTCATTTTGTTGGAAATTTGATTGAAAAGGGCTTGATTAATTTGATTAAAATTCCAACTGAGTTTAATCCTTCTGATTTTGGTACCAAAGTACTACCTCTAAACAAATTCAGAAACTACTTGAAATTTTTGAACATATCTTGAAGGTAATGGATTTAGTTAGATTCTATATCTTCTTTATTTTGTTTTTAATACAAACTCACTATTTTTCTTTTCTTTTACAGGAACTTTAGAGCAAATGAAACAAGTATAATTATGTCTTGAATTCACAAAAAAATACCAAGAATAGATCAGCAAGGTGGAGATTGTTGTGTGCTACCTCTCTATTCCGTGGTATTGTGCCTCTACTTATTGTCATTGGGCTTTGCTGTGTAATTGGGCTACCGGGTAGGTTATTTGTTTTAAATGGATTGATCAATCTTGACCTACATGTGGTATACCCAAGACCGTTGGATGGAATGCTTTAAGTGTGGTTTTATAACCCCCTTCTCGACTCTTCAATTGCACTGTAGTTGTATTCTAGGGTTTCTTCTTCGTCTTCTCTCTGAGTAAATTTCTCGCTTCATTTTCTTTGGGATCTTCTAGTTTTCGATCTCTGTAATATCTTAGTGATATTGTTAGATTGTATTTGGTGTACATTTTCTAGAGGTTGTGAGAAGAGGGGTTTGTATTAGAGAGGCGAGAGGAAACTTCAATTAAGAAGTTTCTTCATACATTATGTACTGTTCTTTGTGGTTCTTAGTGAATTCGAGCATAATCTACTTTGTAGATGCTCAACAGATGAGTAGGCTTTCAAGATGACCATCCGAGTCCTAAAGGGAGAAAAATTTGTGTGTTCTTCCTTTCTACAATTTTTGTTTTTCTGCTTTTATTTTTGGTATGTAAATCTCGATTTTGAGACCAATAAAATAGGTCAGCATCTTAGGTTGACATCCACTTCCGTATAGGTAAAGTTGGCATGATAGATAGGTTTCAAACATAACTATGTGAACGTGTAAAATGGATTTTTTTTATGCAGCTCACGAGAGCGTGGATCCAAAGGACATAAGAAAAATTATGGTCGGCTCTCAAATGCATTTGTTTCAATGTGTGGGTCAATTTTTCTTTTATAAAGAGGACTTTCACTTTGCGAAGAAAATCACTTATAAAAAAAAAAAAAAAAAATTGTCTTTTGAAAGTGTCGAAATTTTATGATGCTTTGTTCTAGGAAGATTGCTAGAAAAATGCAAATAATAATAATAATAATAAATAAATTAGTTATATAATTTGTCATCCATATTTAACCTAGAGTCGTCCAAGAACACATTCTGCCAAATCTTTATCATAGTTTGAGCTTGCAAGAAAAGATTTTACATCAAGAAGTGAAACTTCATAACTCGGGTCGAAGTCTAAAGTGAAGTTTTTGAGTTTTCATATTTTTCACGGCTTTCATTATCTTGGGTGTGATGTTTCTATTTCTTTTGTGTAATTTTGCTATGAAAATGCTAGATTAAACACTTTTTATGTGTTAGATGCATGACGAAACATTTTGATTTATATTTTTAATTCAAGACTTATCGTATTTTAGTTATTTCTTAAAGAAAAGAACACGATACCGATCACACCATATTTGCGGGTTCGTAAATAAGGACAAATGTGAATTCAATGCTTGAACTGGGCCCGCCGTAGGCGTCCCCCATAGGAGCCCGCAATGTGGCGTTTTGTAAAAAAAATTGTCAAACTTTTAAGTACAAGTAGAATTATTGTTCAATGCTTTAGGGCCACTGCTATTCACCATAAAACTTCGAGTAACTGTGACAACCAAGATCCAACACTTGGCACCCGAACATTCAAGGATAAAATTGTTCATATTTTACCATATTGCTCGAAATAAAAAAACAAACATGAATGCAAGGTGCATCACGCCACTAGCAACATTCTGCTTGAAGAGGTCGTTGCCGAAAAAATGCCCATGCGTCACCACGTGCCTCCATTGCTCGTGGGCTTCATGCACAGGTGCCAGAGGTCACATGCCACTCTCTCGGTACGACCTCAGTCTGTACATCACACCAGTGGTATTGGTTTCCTCCACTTATCACTAGTTTGGTCGGAAAACTACCAAATAGATTCGAAAATTTGAAGAAAAATAGACAGTTTCTCGTCCCGACTTTCTACTTGTTTTCAGCTGCGATTTCCAATGATTTTTGTCCCAAAAACTCATAGATTTCTCTCTGATACTATTTGTTACGAAAATCTTCGAGAAATCCTCATTTGAGCTCAGAAAAAACAATCAAAGAAATACCACACGACCTCGGCTTGACCCACACCCTTCCTTCACTTCGGTTTTCTGAAGTTTCACCCCACAAAAGAGATTCTAATTGTGGTGGTATTTGCAAGCTACAAGGAATAGTAAGGAGAAGAACGCAAGTAAAGAAAGCCCAAGGGGTCATCATGGATCAAGGAATGTTTTCTCCCAAATTCTAAAATTGTGAAAATCATCTTATTCTAAAATCAGGGACTTATTTATTCATAATTGGACTTGGTTTGCATAAATAAATAATCATGTCTTACATATAAAAACTTCAAATTTTTCATTGATGTTTATAAATTTTACTATCTATTTAAAATGCCAAAATTTATTGGTTAGAAAATTGATCTCACTGATTATGTATTTCCGCTTAAATTAAATATAAAAAAATATATTTATGTTGCCACGTTAAAATCACGTCAGGCCTTTTATTTAAAATGCCAAAATTTATTGGTTAGAAAAATATATATTTATAACATCGTATAATTTAATGCATGCCTTTTATTTATGTTCTTATAAACCCTGTTAATTCCATAATTAATGTTAATTAGCAAATTAAAAATCATAGGTATTTTTAAAAAATGGTAGAAGTAAATTTATTTTTAAAAACATAATTCATGAGTACGTGTATTTATAATGGTAAATTAAACGAATAACAACACTTCTATTAATTTCATTTAATGTTTACAAATTATTGCACATAGTAAATAACATTATTGTCTTGTGGTTGTTTGGATGTATATTAATATCCATTGTATAAAATAAATATAATTATTAAATTATGATCAAATAACATTAATGTTATTGATAATTGTTATGATTATTTAATTTGATATCTATGGTATGTACAATTTGTTAGTCACCAAAGTGCTCAAATTAAAAAATTCTCAGACATCAAATTAAACAATATTTTCAATTACCTATGATTATGTGGTTCTACTAATGAGATGACATAATTATATAATATTTTGGATTAATATATATGTACTGACTCACAATGAGCGTGGGCCTCATGTGTATTTAAAAATTCTGGCTTGTGGTCCCCACCTCCTAATGTGAGTGAGGTGTAAAAGATTCGGTATAAAAATTCGGTACATGTAGCATAACCCTAATATTTTTCACTTGTCATGAGTATTTTGAAGTTTATTGCTTATAAAACATTTAAGCATCGCCGAAAAGTTGATTAGTTATTTCATAATCATAAACATAATTGTGGGTAAGTGGTATGCTTGATTAGATACGTTGAGAATATTCAAAGATAGCATGCACGTCTAATTGCCAATTAGTGAAATTAAAATTAAGCATCAATTATGTTTGTTGTTATACATTGTTGGATCTCTCAAAGAAGAACTTCAATGTATATAATCAATACTATCTGAATCTGTGTTGCTTATTTAAGTTTTGACTCGAAGCATTAATATGTGAGCATTCTATGTATTTTGCAGCGTCTATTAATGTTGCTCTTCATTCGCAAGCTTCGTTTGTTGGTGTGTTCAATGGGCTTAATTACTCAGGATGGTCCAAACAAGTTCAGTTTTGTTAGGTTTTAGTTGATCTTGTAATTGACAAATTTTGTGAACAAAAGGACTTAATTTGATAGGATGTAAAAGTTCAAGGAGTAATGTGCAATTTGTTCAAAAGTTAGTTAGTAGGTCTAGGGTTTTGAGTTTGGAATAAGGAGGAAGACGACGCGAATTTTTGTTGGACTATTGCCAAGGGTTGGCTCGAGCTACAAAAGAAGAAACATTATTGCTAGATCGTCACCCCCTCCTTCGCTCGAGTGACACGCTGTCGGTCAACTGTTGTTGGGCCCTCGCTCGAGCTACAGTGCTGTTTGAGAAATTGTTATTTCACGATTTCAGGGCTTTTTACCCAGTCCATTCGTTTCTTGACCTACTTATAAATATTAGAACTCGCATGTACGTTTTTCTAAGGTTGAACAATTGAGAGAGCTTTGTCTGAGAGAGTAATTCATTCATGTCACATCATTTAACCTTCAATCTCATAAGATTCTTTGGTCAGAAAAATATCAGATCCAATATCCAAATATCAAAAATCACTTCCTATTCATCTAGTCAGAGTTCTGAAAATCGAAGGAAGTCGACATGAGTTCCTATATGTGAAGAACATATCGTTCTTCGTGTTCCAGGGAGATAAACAATTCTACATGGCTGAGAGTGCTACATGGTAGAATGTTCCTTGGAGAGTTTTGACAACGCGGCTAAGGATTAGTGCAGGGGAGCATGGAATCCAGGGAGAGCTGTAAGAAGTGAAGTTTGGTGGTTAGATAGTACGGGTCGTGTAGTCTGATTGACTGTAAGTTGTTAAGATCGTTTATAGTGGATTGTCTGGCAAAGTGCCCGAAACTTTTTTCAATTGGGTTTCTCCGTGAACATCCCGATATTTTATTTATTGCTTTACAATTTATTGTTTATTATACAATTGTAGTAATTCAATTTAGGACAAATTGACTTTTATGTTTAATCATCTAGTTAAGACTTAAAAATGATTTGTTGTTGTTTAATTCGATATATTTTTAAATTCCGCATATTACACATATGCACCCCCTCTAGATGTTGTTAAGGTCGAACGTGCGTTTCTCAATTGGTATCAGGGCCTTAAATCTATTCCTGACCCTTATTTGTTAAGTCCAGATTAGTCAGTCTTTATCCGTGCCTCCATTTTTTGACGGAAGCAATTATGCCTATTGGAAAGTTCGAATGAGAGCTTTTCTTAAAGCTTTGGATGAACGTATTTGGATAAGTGTGCGAAATTGGTGGATTCCGCCTACAACAACTGTTGCTAGTGTAGTTACACCCACTAATATTTCACTATTGACCAAAATTAATTTGGATGAATATAATTGGAACCGCAAGTGCCTTCATGCCATGTTCATGGCTGTGTCTGTTGAAAAGTTTTGATGTGTATCGATGTGTAAAACTGTTAAAGAAGTTTAGGATATTCTAGAAATCATACACGAGGGAACTAAAACTATTAAGAACTCTAAACTACAAATGTTAACCATTATGTTTGAAGAGATAATGATGGTTGATGATGAGACATTTGATAGTTTCTATGCTAAACTCAATGACATTGTCAATTTGAGTTTTAATTTAGGTGAGAAGATCTCCGATACCGATATTGTTAGGAAAGTCCTTAGATCATTGCCCGAGAGGTTTAGACCTAAGGTCACTGCTATAGAAAAGAGTAATGACTTGAATAAGGTTAAAATTGAAGAACTCATAGGATCCATTCAAACTTATGAACTCACTGTCTCACAACCTAAAAAGTTTAAATCCATCGCCATGAACATTGTTAAAGAAGTTGAGAGCAAGTCCACTGACACTGAGACCCTTAGGGATGACGAAATTGCTTATTTTGTTAAAATATTTCAGAAGGTGATGAGGAATAGGAGAAAGCCTCATGAGCGGAATAGTGAGGTCCCTAGTAAAATCTCAAGAGACAGATGTGAGCAAAACACCTATAGGACTCCCGTTAAAAAATCTCAATATGTTCAATGCCATGAGTGCAAGGGGTTTGGTCACATTAGGAGTGAATGTCCTAATTTGAAGAAGATTTCGGGTAGAGAACATCGTAGGGCTTTAGTTGTGATCATGAGTGATGAGGAGTCGATCCTAGTTCTCATGATGAGACATCTGGTGGTGAGGATGAACTACATTATATGGCTTTTACCTCGATTGCTGAAATTGAATTTGACAGTGAGATTGAGAAAGGGGAAAAGAATGATGAGAGTAAACGATCTGGAGATTTATTGAATTGCCGTGTTTGCTCACCTTGTTCTTAAAGCTCAAAATAGTTCCATGTGGTATATTGACAGTGCATGTTAAAAACACGTGTGTTGGGGCAAATCTTCTTTTTTTTTTCTTCACTTAATGAGTGGAATGGTGGTGTAGTTACGTTTGGTGATGGAGCTATTAAACCGATACTTGGAGTTGTGAGTATCGATGGACTACCTGCCATCTCAGATGTGCTGTATGTGAAATGTTTAGATATTATTGAGGAAATAATGTATTTTAAATAGTGATATGATGAAAAATATGTGGTTAAAAAGTAAGAAAAATTATTGATGTGATAGAAAATATTATTTTATTGGAAAATGTGTAGTTGAAAATGAGTTTTGAAAGAATATGTACCAAACAGAAGCTTAAATTAATTAGGGCTGAATGGGTTAAGGATTTTTCACCCCGTTGGGAATTGGCACGAGGATAGGAAACATGATCCTTGCCTAGCCCCGTTTCTTAATTTTTTATTTTATTTTATGTTTTTAAATTGAAATATTTTAAGGGCATGTTCGGTATAATTTAAAATTCAATTAAAATTGAAAATATAGTTGTTATTGGGTCTCACTAATCTAATAAAAGTCAACAATAATGACTAATTTTTCAATTTTAATCCGATTTTAATTTCTACCGAACACGTCCTAAGTCTTGCTCCAATTCATCTCTGTCGTGGCAGGGGTGATCACAAGGAGGGTTGTCTCAACCCACCCCAATCTCTTAAGCCATACCAATTAACAACCATATCAATTATTTTTTTCGTTTCAAGAATTACTTAGTCTAATTGATAAAAACTCTTTACCAATCGTGCAATGGACATCCTTATTGATTTTAATATGATTAGAAGAGATTCATACGAAAATCTATTACACGAGAATGGACTTAGCCACCAGGATCCAATGACTCATTCTGCTTATGTAAAATAACAATTAACTTAATTAATAATTAATTGAATTAATCTCAATTCTTGAAACAAGCAACTGTGTATTACTCAAAACAGTGTAACAAATGACCAATCAATGAACAGAGAAACGTCTCTGCTTACGTAATTAGGTCCATAATATGATAATTTGTCCTGTAGAAGACATAGGAAACTCCAAGTTTGAATATTGTTAGGTCTACGTAATTATATGGACCCAAATTCTTTAATAATCTTTCTTGGTAGGGCCTAAATTAATATGAACCACAAAGAGAAAACCAGCAAATTTAATTACTCAAGGTGTTGAGCCATGGTACTAGATCTTGATTTAGATACATAAAAAGCCGTCTCTACAAAGATGAAATAGTTTAACAAAGTATAAAAATATATGAAAGTCTTGGAATTAAAGTTTCATCATCACACGTTTATGAAAATTGTGCTCTCGAGCGCGCAAACATATATATATGAAAAATCATTTGAAAAGTTTCTTATTTTGTTTATGCGTGTTCGGTTTTATAAGGTATTACGTACACAATAGTATCTTAGTCATGCGAAGTTCGACAAAATAATAGGATAATTTGTGCTTAATTAGTATTGAAAATCAAATTATGTCGTGTGATAATAAAATTTTAATATATTAGTCATAAAAAAAAATTAATAAACCAAGATTATTTAATTCATTAGGGACAAATAGTAGGAGAACATGTGTACAAGTTTTGTCCAAGACATGACTGGAAAATGTATAAAATAGAAATATGATTTATTGCCTTCTTTTGCTCTGCATGGGACACTCGAGTTGCTTATTCTCACCCCAAGTAGCTGAACTTTTCCATGAAGGGTTACAATCAATTTCTTTTCTCTCTCTCCCCTTTTAAAAATTAGTAGGAAGATTAATACGCCAATAATTAATTAGAGAGGCTGAGACAGAAACAACATTCAGAGAGACTGAGACGGAAGCGGCGAGATGGGTTTCACGTCGGTTTTAGGCGAATTTGTGCCGTCTACAGCAATGGTGATGGTGGAGGGTTGCACTATTGGCTAGCACTGCGATGGCCAAAGGGCTGAGCCCTTTTGTCTTTGTTGTCTACACTAATGCCATTGGTTCTATCGTACTACTTCTGTATTCCTTCATTTATGATCGGAATAAGTATGATATCTCTCTTATTCACGTAGGATTAGATATCTCGCATTTCTTGAAACAATAATTTCGTTTGATGGGATTTAGTATGAAATCGATGAGATCGATCATTTTTTTCAAACACACAATTGCATGCATGCTTAAAGCTTGAACTAGTGCCTAGCTAGATAATTCTTGTCAAGATTTCTCTCTTTGCAGATTGGAAATGCCAATAGTGACCTTACCATTTCTCTTCCGATTATTCTTCCTTGGTTTAATCGGGTTCGTTCTATCCCATATTTGATAGACAATACGGACTATTTTCATCTATTTCTTTGTGTTTGCGCCTATTATATATCACGTTAATGATTTTACGATGATCAATAAGTTCGACTAATTATAAGTTAATATTATTTTGGTGGAACTAAATTTGCAGGGTGACAATGGCACAAAACCTTGCATTTCTTGGTCTAAGTTACAGCTCTCCAATTGTTGCAATTGGCATGACCAATATATTACCTGCTTCATCTTTCCTTCTTGCATTGATTCTCAGGTTCTTTCTCAAACTTGAACTCTTCGAGAACATACAAATTTATTCAATCTCGTTGTGTGGAAGGCGAATTCATCTTTCTATTTGAAACAACAAATGTGTAGTTTTAATGATTTTGTTAAATCGACTAAAAGTTTAAATTGTTAAAACTGTCTTCACTTATAACTCTAAAACTTTGAAAGAAAAGGAAATACAATATGACCACGCAATTATTTATTTAGGATTTGAATAAAATTTCCACGACACGATAGCCCTGAATCAAATAAAGTTAGTTTCCAAATGGTGGCCACTCTCTTTTAAATATGAATATTTTGGAATTTTGGTATCCACAAGTTTATATCCATATTTGTTTCAGATTAAAATCAGATTTTATTCTAAGTCTAAGTCAAATAATCAATATCAATTACATTTTTCCTGAGTCCTATAACTTTTAAACCACAAATTTCGCCCCTGTTTGAGTTGTTCACAAAATTATGTTTTGGATTAAAATTATCGAAGTGCACGATTTGTTAACAAGTAATAAAGTGAAAATTGTAAAATTTCGAGCATCGTCCTACGAGAATTGATTTGATTTCTATTATCAAGATCTTAACCGAATCTATTAAACTCAAGATGATTGATTATTTGAAATTTATGACTAAACTATGACTAAAATGTAATTTAAGCTAATGTGACTAAATGAATGCAAAATTGTGTTGAATGTAAAATTTTGATAAATTTAATGAATGAAAGGCGCACTAGGATCCCAAATCACCAAACGAACTCACTTTTAACCTCTAGTTCATAATTCGATGACACGATGAATTGGTTGAAGAATCAATATTTCCAACTTATCCAATAATATTTTTCGAGTAGAATTGAACATATTCTCGTATACCATTTGACTATATTTCTATGACAAATGTAATATTCAAGAATGCATGACGTTTTGTAAATATTTAAAGATTCACGTAAAGCATAGCGGTATAGTTCTATCTTCTATCAGACCCTACGATGATTTATACCTTGTAGAATCTATTTCTCTGCTTTCAAATACATAAAATAGATCACACAAACTCATATAATCACATGTATTTTACTATGGAGGCAAAATAGTGTATATAAATCATTCAACATCCATCAAATCGTGTTTGAATGTCAAATTGTAAAATAGAGAATTAAAATGTTACATTGCGAGGTTCATCATTCACCTAGTACATAAAAAGTATAGCCTAGCATGGATAGAATAAAAGAACTAAAAATAATAAAGAGAAGACATCACCCAAAAACATTTTTCATCTTGTTCATTTTGGTCCCCAAGTTTTGTTTCTCCTACTTTTGGCCTTGCTTTCTTCTCCTCCTTTTAGCATTTCATGATATCACAATGTGCTACTTAGCACAATTACATGCTCGATTCGCCATTCAAGTCAATTTTTGAATAATTGCATTGTGGTTCCCAAAATTTTATTTTCTTCCAATTTGGTCATTTTTGTTCGTTTTCGCATACTCTTTATTCCATCCATCAATATAATCTCACAAATACAAATTATATCGAATTAAGCCATATTTCAACATATACATAGACAAATTTTCATGTTTTGTAGCCTAAATAAGTGTGCAAAACACACTTATCACGGGCCATATTAAATTTTTCATCCTTATTTTTCTACTCATTTTCATCCATGCATTTTTCAATAAAATAATATTTTACATCATATCAATAACTTTTTTTTTTTTTAACAACACATTCTCCATCAATCTACTATTTCAAAATACACATTCCAAAATAATGTGGCTAACTTCTAACTCAATCCACTAAAAATCTAATTTTAATATCCACCAAATACCCTGATACCGCGGTGCTAAATTATTATATTAGGACATGTTGGTCGTTTGTGTCTTAAATTATTATTATTATTATTATTATTATTGTCTCAAATACACCAAATAAGATCACAATTTACGGCAGTTAATTAGTGTAAGTAATCAAGAACTGGATTAATTGGTGCTTAAATGCACCTAGAGAAATTATATTTTATTGGATAATTGAAACAGTTGGAATATTCCTAACTGTATCACAAAGTCAAAGTTTTGTTCTGGATTTTTAAGCGAATAAAAGAAAAATTTTCAACGCGTTTCATTTTTTATATTTATATTTGTAGACTGAAATCATTTTTTAATAATTATTGGGGTAATCCTTAAAACTCGTAGTCTTTGTTGTTTTTGTAAAAGTAAATCCTCATCACATATATGTAAGATTTTGGACCTTATTATTATTATTATTATTATTATTATTATTATTATTATTATTATTATTATTATTTAACAATGTTTACTTTTCAAGATTGAACGTCTCAAGTTTTAATATGGTGATATATTCATCTTTCTCGTTTAAATATTTAAGTTATAAAAGAGTTTTGATAAGGAAAAATTTCCTCCGGAAGAGTTTAATTGTTGGGTTACTCATATAATTGTTGGAGATTATTGTTGAACTGTGTGGATTAATATCGTGCTCGTTGTCTTATTGCTTAATTTTTTTTATTCTTTTGAAAAAGTAGGAAATATAATTTAATCAATAACAATTATGCTAATAATAACTGTGTCGTTCTATAGGACAACAAAATTCAATTGGAAAAGCTCCGGTAGCCAAGCAAGATTAATTGGCACCTTCATATCGATTATGGGAGCAACATCACTCACTCTCTACAGGGGTCCTACCATTAAGAATCATTCATCTCCGGCACTATCTCTTCAATCCACGGCGGCGGCACCACAGCAACACCTTTTTGTCTTCTTGTCAACCCATGAAAATTGGGTTCTTGGTTGCATTTTGTTTGCAGCTTCTTCACTAGCTCTTTCAATATGGAATATTATCCAGGTATAAACCCATTTACTCTTGAGGTTCTCAATATTTTTTATTTTTATTTTTTTGCCAACTTCTTCCTCAAATAGAAGTTTAAATTGTTGAACGGTCATTTATTAAAGTTTAAATAGCCATAAATTAGATTCATTTGTTTATTTTAATTTACTTTTTAACATGATCCGTGGATGTACGCCAGATTTTTTTTTTTTAATTGAAGCTTGACACAAGCACAATTTGCATAAATGACTAACAACGATACTTAAATTCAATATTTTTATCCTTATAATGATAAAATGATCAATTGTCTCATCTAAAAAATTATAAGACTAGAGAACGAACACCTTTTTCTATAAATTTAATATTCAACGAGCCCTTCACGAACACCCCATATCCATTTTTTCTATCGAAATACATGTAGTACTCACAAATTTCACAAATTAATGGATGGCAATAGGATTTGAACTTAAAAAATTTACCATGTCAAAATTCGCCTAGTGAAAAGTTAAATTGTTTAAATTTAAACTTCAACGTTTGATCAGATTGTTTCAATTTTCCTCTTATTCTCTTGAGTCAGGTGGGAACTGTCAAAATATACCCACAAGTGATGAAAACAATCTCTGTTTATAGCTTATTTGGAACAATCCAATCTGCTGCACTTGCTGCATTTATAGAAAGAGATCCTACTGCATGGGCATTGGAGCTCAACTTGGAGGTCTTTGTAATCATTCTAACAGTAAGAACAAGTCCAATTTTGAATTTATAATTGATTTTTCCATGTCAAAAGGTGAGTATAGATACAGCTAACATGTGTATGTATATATTACAGGCAATTTTCAGTAGTTTGATCCGTAGCAGTGTCCACATATGGTGCATGCGAGTTAAAGGCCCTTATTTTGTGCCCATATTTAAGCCACTAGGAATTCCCATTGCAAGTGCATTTGGATGTTTACTCTTTGCAGATACCTTTCACTATGGAAGGTAAAAGTTTCTCTACTATTTGAAGATACTTTTCACTCCAAATTGAGACGCCAGATAAGCCTTGTTCCCAATAAATTTGAAATTATTAAATGGATTCTTTATTCATCACTCTATTAGGTTTATTGCTAGATGAACTGGAAATTCCAAAGTAAGTTGATCCGTAACAATTATCAACTACAACTTACCATGAATTTAGAGGATCATGTCACTCTTATGAACAAAAGTCCTTTTAGATCTATTCAAACCATGACCTAATTCTCAAATTCACTAAGCACATATTTGGTATGCGGTACGTGACACACAGACTCAAAACTATAACAAATAAGATTTTCTAAGCTTTTGTTTTCTTTTCTTAATACTGTTCATGGCTATGCGTTTCTTCTCGCCATTTTACCGTCTGTTAAGCCAAATGCACCTAATCATGGTGCAAACAAAGGAAATTGCTACTATTAGTACAATGTCAATATATATATGGTGTTGTATATGAATATATTTTTTTTTTCTGTTAAAAAGTAGAAACTATAAGAAAGAACGTATTTGATAGATTTTATATCTCATATGGTGCTTATTTATGCAGCATGATTGGTGCATTCGTGGGTGGAGTAGGCTATTACACTGTGATTTGGGGACAAATCAGAGAGGATGATGAGTTTCACAAAAACAGATCATCATCAGATGACAAGGTCCCTCTTCTGCAAGAAGACTCACAAGTATGACATCAATTATGGAAAATCAAAACCCTAATGATGTGTACGAAAGAAAGTCCTCCAAGCATGAAAAAAAATCATGCGAGGTTCTGATTTTTTCTTGTGAATAAAATGTACATAAGATTGGAAGAGTGTATTTTTCAGGGCCCTCAATTTTTATTTGAGCAATCAATATACAGTTGCTCATTCCTCAAATCTTGTTTTGGGGTTTCAATGCACATATCTGTAATTTTAACAATACATGGGCCCTTTTTTCCTTTCTTTTTTGAATCTAAAAAAGATGCTTTTGTGGTAAAAAGTCTCATGGCATGTTGGGAGGATGAGATAGTAGTGAACATTATTAATTTAGTCCACGTACTAAACATGCACTTGATGAGAAATTGTCAATAAATAGGGTGTGCTTCATTTATTTTTCTTTTTTTCTTTTTGTAATTATGAAAGGTGGGTTTGTACTATATAATAAGTTTGTAAGAAGAAATTGCATAAACATTTGTTTGAGAGACCTGTGTACAATTTTTATTCATGTTCTGATGTGGTGACTTTGAACTTTCCATTTATCATTTATTATAAAAAACTATTTGGATAATATAACAAGTATAATAAATATAGAGGTCAATCATAAGTCAAATAAAACATGTCAAAGTTTGTTAAGAACTAGTGGTGTATAAAATTTAAACATATAATGATGTAGACTTTGCATGAACAATTATAAATATACATTACGTGATAAATGATAAATAAAATTTCTGGTCATAATGGATACAATATTCATGATTTAATTAAGTTCAAGGGAATGATTACATAATAAATAAATAAAAAAGTACGTCCAAAGAAAAGCACAATAAGAAACCCAATTTGAAGGCAAGACTATCAAATTCACATTGACTGGAAAATAGGAAAAAGTTATTGTTGTTCAAACAATCTATTTCCTAGCATCCAATATATATATATATATATGCCATCGAACAACCAATGCGTTTAAATTAAACAAAAAATCATAATTTACATCGTAAAATACTTGAGCACTATATGCTTCTTTGTTGCAACATACATGTAAAAATGATACACAATCCTTGAACATATGAACGTGTTTTGATTGTAGCTATTGCCTCTCGAGGTTTTGTAGCAAACTTTTTCTCTAGTACAATATGATATAATCGAGCGATGAGTTTTCTATGAGATAGGGAATAAAATAAAAAAGAGTTTGAACAACTATATAAATGAAAATTATATAATGTGAAACACCCTCACCTTTTTCAACATAAAATTATATCATCCATCATGTGGAAACTATATATATATATATAGTTGAGCTATGACTATGAAGAAAGATTTACTAGTAGGAACTTGTAAGTCAGTGGCATGATCGGGGTCAAACTTGATGAGCTCTGCAAAGCCAAATTGAGTCATAACAGAGATTGCCTGTCAATAAAGCAATAAAATTACTTTAAAGCGATAGGAGTTGACGGTAGAAATCATAAAAAGAAAGAACTTTACCGTAAGAACAAATATATTACAAAGGATTACGGGACAATAACTAATTCATCTCCCTAAATTCGACAGCAATGCATCTTTCATATTCAAAAGTAACTTGAGCAAGTTTTTTATGGAGAATTTTATGAAAAAATAATCAGAAATAAAAAAAAAATCTTTTAAAGCATTCTCAATCATAATTTTTTTTTTTTTAACAGAAGAAAAAGGCAGAGAACTGATATGAAAGGCTTTTGATACCTTGGGAAAGTTCATATGAAATGAGCCATTATGTCAAAATTATGAAAGGCTAAGATGTCGAGATATATTTCAATGCTTTTAAGTGACGACTTATTAAGTAAAATTTGATAGTATAGTTCTATTGATATGTGCCCAAATTGTATGATAAATGGTTGATTCTTAGAATTAAATAATATAATTTATATTTTTTTCTACATCATAAGGTCTAATTTTAGAAAATCCAAGTAACAATATATGCAATTAAAATTAATGTTTAAGTTTGCTTCAAATATAACAAACTCATAATATTTCACGAACATGTTCATGTGAATACAAATTATGTGAATTATAATAGAAAAATATATAAGACAAATAACATGTATACTTGTTGACAACAATTCCTCATCACGTGAAAGAAATATTTTGCATTTGCAATTGATTGTGTGAAGAATCATATTCACAAAAAAATTCTCTCTTGTATAACTCACAGTTACATTCTACAAGTACATGCATAGTTTGAACAGTGTAACAAGAAAAAAAAAAGATAATAAGTTTTATGATAGAAGGCAAAAAAACAAAACAATTGAATAACCAAGTGGAAGTATACATAAAATTACATATTCTTTTTAATACTTTAGTGTGAAGCAAAATCATACCTATGCAAAATCGACATTATATTTTTCGTTATTCACACGGAACCATGTTCTTTAAAAGAGTGCATTGGACTTGCTTCTACCAGGGAGCAAATTATAAATTTTGTTGGAGGGAACATGGATGACTTCGCTTTGATACATATTGCAAGTATTTTACATGTTTGTTTTCAGAGATCGAAAGGTAAACATATTTTATTAGCATAAGGAACTATCAAAAGACCAAGAAATGAAATATAAACAAATAATAATAATAATAATAATAATAATAATAATAATAATAATAATAGATTATGCAAGAGAGCAAAATACGACTTCATTAATATCATACTATTTGTTGACTTCAATATAAATAAAACTTATCAAAATGTTCAATTACAAATGCGAATATTTTGTGAAGATTAGTACCCAAATAATTCAAGTCCACGTATTTTTGCATCAAACGGAAAGTTAAATGCTTTTTAGAATTGACCTCGGACATAAAACTTATCAGGTACGAAACTTTCAAATAAATGGCAAAACACATTTGTGCTTAATTTCTCCATCGTTCTCGTTCATAGGATTTGATGGACCAACATGACTATATTGCACACCAACAATTATCTAGTTGACGTATAGAATCATCACACAAGTTGACCTCACTTATCATTTTTCTTTGTTTATCTAGTTGACGTATAGAATTATTACACAAGTCCTTTTGACTTTCAGAAATAGTTTTAAGATGATGAAAGCAGGGTTCACTTCAACAACCAGTACTTCTGGAATTTCCATTGGAGCAAAAGGAAAAGTAAATAGATATTTGTACTCCAAGATAATCAATATGAAATTAGTTGTTGCACACTAACATTTAAAACCAGAAAATCTCATATTTACCAATGAAGTTACAGTTTTCCAAGCTAGGCTGAAAGCAGTTCACAAACAGTTTAGCATTAGTAGAATTTAGGCCGATATCCTAAGAATAAAGGAAAATGTGAGAAAATTATAAACAAAATTTAATAAAATTTTAAAATGTGAAAAAAATATACATCTATGCATTTAGTTAACAAATAAAAAAAATATGCAAATAAAAATAAATTTACAAATTGAAATAGTCGTATAAAAAATGATATGAAAATTGCTGGATTAAAAAGTAGTAGAGTCATAAACTATAATTGCTTAAGAATAATGCTCCATTGCAGATTATTTTGTTTTCTGGAATACAAGTGAGTATTACTATAACAAGAATTGGTGACCTAACAATTTTCTTCCGAAAAATATCATAACACAATTATATTGTAAAGCAAGTATGCATCATATTCTAATTTGTTGCATTCATTACATCAAGTATAATTAAATTAGATTTAATACTCTTGAATTAATTGTCTAATAATCGAAGGAAAGAGAAAACAAAATATAACAATAATTAAGATCAAATAACATAGTGTTTACAACGGTTGATGATGAAAACAACTATTATGTTGCAGTAAACATTAACGTTTAAGATTTGATCTTTTTGTTGGAAAAATTTGTTTTAATATTATAAAGAAAATATAAATTGCAAATGGAAACTATGTGACAAAATGCCATTAAGGAAAAAAAAAAAAAAAAACTTATCGCATACACAATTAGTGAGAAACCCTTTTCGACATATCTCCCGATAAAAAAAAGCTTCAACAGTTTCAGTACCATTTTTAAAAAGTATATTGCAAACAAATAATTAGTACTTCTAACTTAAAATTCTTATGATGTGAATTACATCATGTCTAACTATATTGAAATATTACTTTCCTTAAAGATTAGTGAACACCGAAACTGTAATGGTAAAATAAATAACTTCAATTGTAGGAAATCAATCGAAATAACAAAGGAAGTTATTGCATAGTTGGAAAATAAACAACTGTACAATTTCCGAATAAATTATCAGTTAAAGTTGTTACGACATAATTTCTATTTCACCATATATTGAGTGTCAAGGATTTTCTACTAATCTATGATTTCTTTTTTAACAAATAATCTGTAAAAATTTATTGATGCTAAAAGAGGTTTTGCAATAAGAAATGCTACCACAAGTTTACATGTAAACTATTTCAGTTATCATATGGTACAATTTTATTTATTTTTATTGCGAACTCCTCATTGAACATCACCTCAATAAAGAAATGCCCATGTAGAGAACAATGAAAGTAGAAAAATAAGGATGATGTTAGTGAAATGCAAAATACTGAAATGACAAAAGGCCATCAATACTTAGGTTTTATTTTGATCTATCAATAAAAAATGTTTTGTTAATGTTAAACTAAAACACAATACACCAAAAATGATTATTTGCAACACTTAAAAGGCAACATTTGTTGATAAATGTTGCTAAAAGGGTCTTTTGGCAATATTTTAGTAAGTGAATGTTGTTATTGGTTAGTATAAATGAGTTTTGGCAACGTTTTTTAGAAAAATGTTGCGATAGAACCCTTTTTGTAACGTTTATTGAGTGTTGCGGAATGTTTCACTTTTCGCAACGTTTATTAAACGTTGCGAAAAGTCTCAATGGCTTAGGGGCTGTTCTCTTTGTGTTTCAGTTTTGTGTTTTGAGTTTTGAATTCGTTTTGTGTTTTGTGTTTTGAGTGTCTGTTTTGAAATTTCTGAAAACACGTTCTCTTTGCCATTTTGAAAAACTGTTTCCGAAAACATAAAAATGGAAAACGCGTTTACTTTGAAATTTTGAGAATTTTTTTAATAATATTTTATTCAAAAAAATCTGATTATTCAATAAATTTAAATGGTTTAATGTTAATATGGTGTTAAATAACATATAAATGTTGAAATTGGTGAAATGTCAATTTTATTTTCAATATATTAAAAACACAACCTAAATTACATTTGATGAAATAACTCAATCGATACGATTAGAAGTTTAGTGTCATGACAAAATAAACAGATACTGAACAACATACAAAATAAATCCACGAAGTCATGTGTCTTTTGTTTTATTTTAGTTTTAAGTTTTACAATATTTAAAGTTGAAATAAATTAAGTCCATGGTCATTATTTGAAAACTTTTTTTTTTTTCTACATACTCATTTTCAATTACAATAAGTCATTAACACAATAAAATATTTTACATGTAAACTCAAAAAAAATTTTCATCTTTCAACCACATATTCTCCAAAAAATCATTATTCAAAACATTGTTTGTTTTTTTTTTCAAAATAATGGGGCTAATTAAATAAAAGTTATTATTATTAACAATAAGTAAACGCGTCTGTGCCTTGAAAATTCACATGACAAGAATTAACAAGCATCAAGTCACGGCCAAGTTTGAATTGATGTTTTAATGGAATTCATTTGTTCTCAGTTCCTCTGTAAACATTTTTAAACAATGAGTGATTGCTAAAGCTTTTCTCTCCGGTTGTTGAATTTCACATTCCCTGGTCCCCACATCTTGAAGGACCACCCACAACCAACACATTTCTGATCTCTCTTGATAAAAGTTGCTGCTCCACTGTGTGTCTTTCGTCACTCTCTTCTCCAAAGCAAGCTCCCAATGAGTCAAACAAGGTTGAGTAGTAAAGTATGGCCTGCACAAATCTTCCCAAGAATGAACCAGCATGGCTCAAATCTTGCTCAACAACTGCCACCACTTTTGGACTTAATCTGCATAACATTTTTCAACAAATAAAAATCTACTTTACTGTCCATTGTACTAAACCAAAGCTAAAAATATGAAGAAAGAAAATAGTAATTTGGGGCTGTCAATGCAAGGTAATTATAGAAATTTTTCAGAGAGACCAGTGAAGAGGCAAAGACAGATGGACAGATAAAGAGACTTTGCAACTTTTAGAAGCTATTATGAACTTTAATGAGTTTAAGGAAAGTTGCAAATGAGATGGAATCATGTAACAGAATTGCTTTGACATGTGATGGAGATTATATCGCTTATCATCAATTTGGAAAAAAAAAATACTAATTTACAATTTCATTTATAATGCAATGCTGCCTGCATTATTTATGTTGGTCGGTGGGTACTTAATACTCCAAGAAAATTTAACTGGTCCTAAAGATATTTGAGAGAAGAATAGCAGTAACATGTAATTTTAGCAGATCTGTAATCTTACTCAATTGATTAGAAAATTAAAACAAACAATATATAGTCATGCCTAAAAAACGAATCCAATAAAACTAAAAGTGAAGTCTTATTATCAATAATTTTGGGATTGGATGGCAGCAAACATGAAACTGGTAACAAAAATGACATTGATAACTTTTCTCTCCTGCACATTAGCACTCACACTGATTCCGAGAAATAGTTTCCTCAAACCTCTTTCAACCTATTTTCTAAAACTTCTGCAATGATCTTGTACAAACTAGAACCCAGACTAATGGGTTGAAACTCACTAGTCTTCCTAGAATTTGTTTTCTTTTGGGATAAGACATAAAAAATTGGAATTCTAGATTGCTTGGACCACACCATGATGAAAAAAATTTCTTGAAAACCTTCATCAAAATCCTTTTCAAAATATCCCAAAGAATCTAAAATAGGCCAAAGATACACCATTTCGACCATAACATTCTCTGTACCACTCTCAAAATGACCACCTTGATTTCCTCCAAGTCCAACTCAAAGGATCTCTCTAACCATTCCATTACATCCCTTGAAATAGAAGACCAATAATACGACCACACACCCCTTTACCACCTTGTTATTTTATTCATATTTCTATTCTCTTGTCAATCTTAGTCTTTTTTAATCAGAAAAGTAATTTATCATTAACATAAAAAATTACATCCTTCAAGAGGACAAGGTATCATCCAACAACACAATTGATGAAGAAAAAAATCAATTACTACTCATTTTGTTCTATAAGTAACACAAAATCTCCTACTATTTTAATTCCCTTCAGCTGTAAGAAAAAAAATTATAATCCTAACACATAAATTAAATAGATGTCCTAAGATGCTAGTGTTATTTCATAAGATAACATTCATCAACAGAAAATGTGAAGAACTTCTTTTCATCCTTGTGACTTCAAAATCTAAAATTCAATCTCTAATAGTTATGTATTATCGCTTATGTCATTTGGTATTCATCTTTATCCTATCCATATACTTCATTGAACAAAAGAAAAGCTTAAATTAAAAATTCAATTAACTACCCCCTCAATTTACATAAATCTGTTAAAATATGGCAAGAAGAAAGTTCATTGCCAGCATAAATTCCAGCAAAGCTGAAGACTACCAGCAGAGCTAACACAATCATCAAATGTCAGCTACGCATCTAATTCTAGAAGGATCAGCTGGGGGAATCTGTGGGCTCCCAATTCTGTTATGAATGGAGCAATTATTTTTTTGAAATCGGTTGTATAGCTAGTGTAGAGTTTGTTAGAAATATTCTTTCTTTCAATTATATAAGTACACTTCCAGTTTGTAATATAATCAATGAATTACAAAAAAAACTTTTTCTTTCATTCCTTGCGCAATTCATTCATCTTGCTCAATTAATTTTTGTTTTAAAATCACAAAGAAACAAATGAAACCCACAAATTGCAGCTCATTACTAATTTTAAAATTCTGGAATAAGAACTTCTCTAGAAGATGCAAAAGCAAAATTAATTTTTAAGTAGTTACGCAAGAGAAGAATGTCTGTATAAATAGTTAAATAGAAGAAAAATAAAAGAAATTCTACTAATAGAGAGAATGGGTACCTCAAGACTGGATTCTTAAAATTTGAACTGCCCATCAATCCTCAATTCCAGAGAATCCCAGCGTTTCACAGATAAATTCGAACTGCCCATCAATCCCTTCGATTCTTAAGCTCGTTTGGCCATTGTACAAATCCCTCGACCGTCCTCGTAAGGATTCCTCAAACGAAAGATGGAATAGTTTGAAAGGGTTTGTGGTGGACAGTGGGAAAGATTTAACCACCCCCAATCACTCATCAACGACATCCTCTTCTTCCTCTGCACTTCCAAAAATGGCAGTGGAAGCTTTGGATCGTGGGTTTGTGAGATGGGAAATGGAAATGGAATAGCAGAGAGAGAGAGGGAGAAGATAAGGCGAAGTCATTTCCCGTGTTTTCTAAAAATACCGTGTTTTGACCCCAAAATTTCCAAAACGTGGTTTTGGTCATTTTGTGTTTTTAGTACAAATGTTTTTTCCATTTTTCAAAACGAGTTTTCGAAAATTGGAAAGAGAACACATTTTCACTGTTTTGAAAAATCGAAAACAGAAAACGAGTTGAAAATGGCAAAGAGTAACTTTTGGCAACGTTTAGAAAACGTTGCGAAAAGTGCATTTTCGCAATATTTGATGAACGTTGTTAATAAGGTACCTTTTGCAACGTTTATAAAATGTTGCAAAAAATGAGTGTATAAATTTTTTTTGCCCGCCCGAACTGACCCGTTGGATAAAAATAAAAGGAAACGTTAACACCAACACCTAATCTCTCGATTTCTCCTGAGACCCCATCCCTTAGATAGAACCCTAACACCCAATCCCTCAAACCTAATTCCTAAGATAAATGCAAGACTTCAAGTGAAGATAAACGTTATAGTCTCTCCCAGTACCTCTTCTTCTCGTTGGATATGGTTTTGGAGCTTCATTTGTTGCCCTTTTTGCTCAATTGGGTGGTGGAATATATACTAAAGCAGCTGATGTTAGAACTGGTCTTGTTGGAAAAGTAGAGTAGAGAATTCTCGAAGATGATCCTCGCAATCCTGCTGACATTGCGGATTTGGTATAAAATCTTCCTTGTTTGCTGTGTCAAAGGTTGGAGACAATGTTGGGGACTGTGCAGCACGGGGTGCTGATTTGTTTGAAAGTATTGCCGTATAAATTATCAGTGCAATGATATTAGGTGGAACAATGGCACAACACTGCAAACTTGAAGGCATGTAACTGACTCATGTACAAATATTTATTATTGAATTTAATTTGAAAATGTATTCGTACAGTTGGCGATTCACTTTCTCATGGATGTGCTCATGAGGGATTGCACGCGCTGCATATTTTAAATTAGAGATAACTTTATATAGGTTTTTACCCTTCATTGGTTGCTCAGAAGCACCGACACACTGCCGGCGACAGCGTATCCGTGTCCGATACGTATCGGACACCGATACGCCTCCGACATGTCGCCGACGCGTGTTGGAGTCGCTTGCAGCGTGTCGGTGGCTTGGAGCCGCAGCTGGCAGAACTGAAATGGTAAAAAAAAAAGGGAGAAAAAAGAAGGAAAAAGAGCAGGCAGCTTCTGGAAAGGAAGAATGAAGAAAAGGAAAGAAAAAGAGAACAGAGAAGAAGAAAAAGAAGAAGAAGTGACCTGGTCTACCTGGAAGATGAAGAAGACTCGACAGCTTCGATTCCATTGTCACGTCTGGAGAAGATTTGTCTGGGAAGAAAATAAGGAAAAAAGCTTGCTGCACAGAAGAGACACAGTAGAGACAGTGAAGTGAAAATACATTAGTTTGGAAATAAAAATTTCAAAAGAGGGTCCACCACTGTAAAGTCAAGATTTTAGTGTGTTGTATACGTTTTGTATTGCTATATTTTATTAATAAAACAATATGTAATATTTTATTTGAAATAATTTGTACCATTTTACCCTTAAACTAAGAATTAAACTTGTATAAGAATCTCACCTTCTTCCTCATTCTTAATGACCGAAAATTGGGAAAAAAATTCAGAAACTTAGTTCAAACTTATTTCATCTTTTTCAAACATTTCATCAAGCTACATTTGAAGAATCATTTGCAAGATCAAGAAGAAGATATTTTTTCAAGTCTCGGGTAATATCACTCATATCGTATTTAAGTATTTGAAATTATTTTTCTTTTGAAGTTATGAGTGGTAATGCTATGGATGATGATTTGTCTAAACCTCTTTGGAAATATGTTACAAAGTTTGATAAATTTAATGAAAAGGGTGGTAATATTCTTTGGCAATGCAATTTTTGTAATGCAACTAAGACAAGTTCATATACAAGAGTGAGGGCACATTTGTTAAAATTACAAGGATATGAAATTGGGGCTTGTGGAAAAGTAACTATGAAAGATATATGTGAAATGCAAAAAATAGAAGATGAAGCTAAGTTGAGAATGCAAACTAAGGCGGGGAAAAGAGTGCCATTGCCGTTGGATAATATGGGTTCTAAGGATTGTTATGTTTTGGAGGAAACGAAAAGAAAGAATAGTGCAATAGAAAATGTTTTTAATATGACAACGTGACCAATTGGATTCCGAAATTGCTGGAATGTTTTATTCAAGTGGTTTGCCTTTTAATCTTGCAAGAAATCCTTATTACATTAGTTCTTATACTTTTGCTTCTAATAGTCGAATTTCGGGGTATTTGCCTCCTGGTTATAACAAGTTGAGAACTACTCTTCTTCAAAAAGAGAGAAAAAATGTGGAAAGGTTATTAAATCCAATTAAAGGCACATGGGTGGAAAAGGGAGTTACCATTGTAAGTGATGGATGGAGTGATCCACAAAGAAGACCACTAATTAATTTTATGGCGGTGACCGAGAGTGGACCAATGTTTTTAAAAGCGGTTGATTGTTCCAGTGAAACAAAAGATAAATATTTTATTGCTAACTTGATGAAGGAGGTTATAAATGAAATTGGTCATGAAAAGGTGGTTCAAGTAATAACCGATAATGCTCTAAATTGCAAAGATGCCGGGCAAATAATGGAATTGGAATATCCTCATATTTTTGGACACCATGTGTTGTACACACACTAAATCTTGCTTTGAAGAACATTTGTGCCGCAAGGAATGTTGAAAACAATTTGATCACATATGAGGAATGTAATTGGATTACTAATCTTCATGATGATGTAATGATAATAAATTTTTTTATCATGAACCATTCCATGAGACTAGCAATGTTCAATGAATTTGTGCCTTTGAAGTTGCTTTCCGTAGCGGAGACACGATTTGCTTCTATTATTGTAATGTTAAAAAGATTTAAGCTTATCCAACGTGGTCTTCAAGCATTGGTTATTAGTGAAAAATGGTCACTTTATCGAGAAGATGACATGACGAAGGCAAGTTTTGTAAAATTGAAAGTGCTTGATGATCTTTGGTGGGACTCTATAAGTTATGTTCTTTCTTTCACTTCTCTCATTTATGACATGCTTAGATTTTGTGATACGGATAAACCTTGCCTTCACTTGGTTTACGACATGTGGGATTCAATGATTGAGAAAGTGAGAGGAATAATCTATAGACATGAGAAAAAAGTTCAAGAAGAGGAATCATCATTCTACAATGTTGTTCATCGGATACTTGTAGATCATTGGAACAAAAATAATACTCCACTTCATTGCTTGTCTCATTCACTAAATCCAAGGTAATTTTTAAATTCATTCATACAATTATTAATTATTTACATTTTCATAATATTTAATATTTTTAGTTATTGAATGAATTGTTATTTCTTTATTTATTGTTTTTGCTCGTTTAGGTACTATAGCGAGGAATGGCTTAATGAGGATCCCACTCGCCTTGCTCCACATAGAGATGTAGAGATTTCAAGAGAGAGAATAAAATGCTTTAAGAGGTACTTGTCAAATGAAGAGCGTAATATGGTGAACAAGGAGTATGCCAAATTCTCAACTATGGAAGATGACTTTGGTGATTTTGAATCCATCCATGATCGTTACCGCTTGGACCCAAAGACTTGGTGGGTTATTTATGGTGCTTGCAAACCTATCCTTCAAAGTTATGCCTTGAAATTATTGGGGCAACCATCTTCTTCATCGTGTTGTGAGCGAAATTGGAGTACTTATTCCTTTTTGCACTCTCTTAAATGAAATAAGCTAACTCCAAAACGTGCGGAAGATTTGGTTTTTGTCCATAGCAATCTTCGTCTCTTGTCAAGGAAGAGTGCGCAATACTCACAAAGAGAAACAAAAATGGGATATCGGTGGAGATGCATTTGATACATTTGAAGATGAAGATGTTGAGGAGATTCAAGATGAATGATGTAATTAATTTCGTTTTTACTTTTTGAACTTGTGTTATTAAGAAACATTTATGAATTTAATTTCAAGTTTGATTTCTATTTATCATTATATATATGATTTAATAAGTATTTAAAAGTATTACTTTAGACTATAAAATTAAAATAACCTATAAAAAAAATAAAATTGTAATCAACGTGTCGGCAACGTATCGTGTCGGAACTTTTTTTAAAAATCGCGTGTCGGCGTGTCGGACACGTATCGTGTCGGACACTCCTGTCCGTGTCGGTGCTTCTTAGATTGGTTGTTTATCTCCTAGAGTTCGTTGAAATTCTGTTAGTATCACACATCTTCCTTTCTCCGTTTCGAATTAAATGGCTGTGACTTTTTTTTAAGAAAAAAATTCAAAAAATTCTGATATTGATTGGAAAAAGGTCAACTGTGACATATATACTTTTACATGGAGGGAGAACTAAGATTTCAATTGCATAATTAAATATGTTGATGGCTTAGAATTCTGATCTTCAAGGTGTTCAAAATTCTTATCAAGGAAAAATAGGAAAGAAAATTGCTATGAAATGTCTGCCTTAGCAAATAAGCATGCTCATTTCATGCTTGATACTGGTTGCATTACTTATTATCACATCATGTTAGCACACTCCTTTTAGTTCGCACATCTGAGAGCATGTTCCAAACTTGGTTAACACGTGGTGGTTGCTTGCATTCTATGGAAGTAATATTAATAGAAGTTAGGAGAGCCATGATTATCTACGCTGGCTTTTCTCATTGGGCAATGATCAAATTCCATGAAGAAATGATATTCTAACACTTCCCCCTTTCCCTACAAGGCCTTTTAAGTTGAAAAAACAGTTTATGGGGTTCAGATATTAAATATTCTGGTCATATCCTTTGCTGTAATTTTGTTGCTATTACTTTATTTTTGGGATGCTTTTTAATTCACCTATTGGTCTTATTTTATTAAGATAGAGAGTAGGTTGGCCTGGCTATGATTGATGAGTACGATGCCACATGATGATAATTTATTTGTTCCTTTACTGAATGAATTATAGTTGACCTAAATCTTTAAGTAATACATGCAGATCCGTCGGGCTTCATTTTGTTCCCCCTAGTTGTTCACTCATTTGATCTGGTGATATCTTCTGTTGCAATATTTTCTATTTGGAACAAATATGACTCTGGAGTTCTTGGTGATGTAGAGGATCCAATGTCGATTCTGGAGAAAGGATATTCTGTGACAATTGTTTTAGCTGTTCTGACATTTGGTTTGGTAATATTTCTATCTACTATTGGATCATTACTCTTACTTCCCTAGTGAATCTTGATTGAGATTGCCCATTATACTCTCTCTCTCTCTCTCTCCCGTTTGTGCATTTTGAATCATCATTTACATTTATTCCTAATAGGTGTCTCATTTCTTTTTATGACATTAAAAATGAGTCCTCATTCCATGCACAGCTGTAACTAACATTCTAAAAGGATGAAATCATAATGTTTCAGATCTAAAGGGATCAAATTGACAGGACGGTTTCGACTACCCAGATAGAGTGGAACATTTAAGACCACTTAGGAACTTGATTTAATGTGAATATCATTGTCCAGAGCCTAGCCTTACTAAAGCATTCTTTACATGGACAATTATCATTAAGTGGAACAGCCATACTGGCCGACATAGTAGTTCTAGAGGTTTGAGAATCTCAACGAGGGATAAGCTTCTATAATCTGGAAGATTCGATAGCAGACGAATGTCTTATTAAATGTTCTACCACTTGAGCAGATGATCTCTTATTGCTTTAACATATTCTCATTTTTAATGTTTTACATGTGCTTTCCTCTACATCATTTTGGTATTATCTTTCACTACGACTCTTGAAAGGATCAGTGGTTCAATATTTGTTGAGATTGTGTTCTTTGTCCCTTTTTTTTTGCTCATCACTTGTAAATAACAATCTTGATTTGGTGCTACAGTATAAGCCTATTATGGATCATATTCATGTCCATTATTCTGCCTTCAAGTGTTTTTTGGAATTGTGCTTTAACTATATCTTAAAATGGCGAGTGATTGAATACTCATGCCATTGCTAAGTTAAAAGAAAAATAGGAATTGGTTCCTTACTCCCAATGCAAGAGTTTACTTTTGTTGTGTTATAAAAGTTCTTGAGAAGGTGGGTGATGCAAACTGTCTATGATGATAAATTAACACAGGTGCTGGAAGCAGAACGAGATTTTGAAAAGTTTCAGCCTCTACCATTTCACTATGTAGAAATATCAAGGCTTCTTTTTTATTAGTAGGTAGTTTTACAGCTGGTAAGTTCAATAGAATTTGTATATATTTCTTCTAGTACCTGATATTTTCAAGAATTTTTGTGGGGTTTTTTTTTTGGGGGGAAATTCAAATTGTTTTTTGGCTTTTTGCTATTCAATTGATAACTGGTTTTCCACTTCCATGCAGGACTCTCATGTCTTTGATTTTCTCAACTATCTTACCACAATCAAGCCAGTTAAGTCCATACGCATCATGTTGGCACCATCAACTTTTTTTTTGATGCTATAGAATATTAATCCAAATTTATTGAGCACGGGATAAAAATGTAGTATGAATTATTCCACTTTTGTACTCATCGAAATGATGAAAAAGATGTTTTTGATGTTGGATCGATATTTTAAACTGGAAACATGTATACTGAAATTATTTTGAATATTGCACAATGTATATGCGAGTTGAATATTGCATGGTTTAATTAGTTTCAATGTAAGAGCATATTTTCCCATTTTAATTATTATTTTTTATATTTTCTGATGTCTCGTGTCTCGTGTATTTATTGGATATTTTATTTATGATAAAAAGTGCAAAATCGGTAATTATTTTGAATGTCTAGAATAAAGAATATAATTTTCGGTAGCGTAATAAGCATATATTAAAAATACGAATTAATTTTTATAAAATATTAAAATCACAACATTGAAAAAACGCTACAAAAAGGGGTCTACCGCAATGTTTAAAAAAAGCTACAAAAATGGCCTATCGTAATATTTGAAAAACGCTGCAAAAAGAGGTCTATCACAACGTTCAAAAAAACGTTGCAAAATGGTCTATCGCAACGTTTAAAAAAGCTAAAAAAGGGGGTCTATCGCAACGTTAAAAAAATGCTGCAAAAAAGGGGTCTACCGCAACGTTCAAAAAACACTGTAAAAGGGTGTATCGCAACGTTTAAAAAATGCTGCAAAAGGGGGTCTACCGCAACGTTTTAAAAATGTAGCAAAAAGTGTTTTTCGCAACGGTAAATAAACGTTGTAAAAAGTATTCTCTCAACGGTAACACCGACCTTCGCAACATACGCTAAAACACTACAAAAAGTCTACCACAGCTTTTTTTGGCCGCTGCAAAAGGTCTTTTTTGGTGTAGTGACAAGACGAAAATCGAACAACTACGTTTGAGAGAGCTAGTGAGCAATAATATGGGCAACAATAAAAATTCTTTGTACATATACTCTTAAATATATAAAATTTAATATTAAAAGCAGCGTGAGCTAACAAAAGAAAAAAAAATACCTGTTATCAATACAGAACACACTAAAGAAAATCCCAATAAAAAATATCATTTACACCTTATAAAATATAGTGGAACAATGATGAGACGAAAATAACAAAGCTAACATACATAAACATGAAATAGAAAATATAGATCATGCATTCAAGAGTCTTAAATATGAAATAAGATAGAAAGAAAAAATCAATCTAAAAGTAAAAATCCCAAGCAAAAGAACATATAACCTAAAAAATCTCATAATCAAAATTTTTAGAGAACACAATAGAGCATTACGATTTCCGGGCCAAGAAAAATGAAAAAACTACAAAAACTTGACAACACAAGCAAAAAATAATTTTCATAGAATGTTTAAGTAAAAATTATAAAAGAATTTAAGATTTCTAAACTTTGTGGCAAAAAGAAAAAAAAAAACAATAAAGCTTACATTTTAAGGACAACCAACCTTTTAATAACAACTGCACACAAAACAAACAAAGCTTGAAGAAAATTTAAAAAAAAAAACAAAACAAAAGGAAAGGAAAAAAAATTGAGAAATAGGTTCCAAAAACATAAGTAAAACAACAATACCCTTAGACAATACGAAACAAAACATGAAAAAAAAAAAGGTTCCATAGAAAATCTAAGTAACAATATGTTGGTTCCAAAAGAGTTTGTAGTTTCGATTTGTAAGTAAAATCAGAAAAGAAATCAACAAAAATAACAAGAATCAACACAAGAATTTTCGGCCCAAAGGCCCTAATGTTCGGCTACCACTTCTAACTCATAATCCCCATTGATCATTCGTTAGGAATAAGCTCAAATCCGTTAGAAACCGCCCAAAATAGGCAAGAAATCAAGTTCCAATACATAGCCTCAATGACAGTAAAAAACGTTCGATCTTCTCTCACAACCATGAACTCACACAAGAGTACTTCATCACAATAACCATTCTACTTCTCAAAATAACACAATAAATTAGAAGAGAATAGCCATAAATTCTACGGAGAAAGAAACGAGAGAAGTTGCTTGACAAAAGGATAAATAATCTTCAAAAATGAAAAGTCTCGCCCTACAGATTGTTGCCTGCCCCTTTTGTGAGAAAATGCAATTTTACTTCAATCAAAAGGTCTCAATTAAGCCATGTGTTCACCATCAACTAAAGATTCTCTTTATTTGCAGAAAAGTCCTTGAGTAGTATGTTTTGTACCATTCCAGAATTATCTACTAATTGGATCAAAACATTGGGCCAAAGTCACTTGGGCCAAAGTAACAAAACATAATTGGGCCTCTACAAAATTAGCAAACCATCTTCAACACAATCGTAAAAGAAATTCAAATTTCTAGGTTTTGTAGCTAAAGAAAATGTAAAACTTACCTTTTAACAATACCCATAGACAATACAAAACAAAACTTGGAAAAAATCAAGGAAAACTAATGGAAGACAGAGTAAGGAACGAAAAAATGCAAAAAATGAAATGAAATAGAGAAATCAAACAAAAATATGAACGAATTTACCTTTCATATCACATTAATATGCAAATCTATCAATGAGAAAGAGAGGAGCATGAAACGACGATTTTGTAGGGTTTCTTTTTACTCGAGAATGGAGAGAAATAAAAATGACTAAAATATATGTATATACTATGAAAGTAGAAAGAAAGTAATTGGGCCTTCCATATGTCATTTAATGAACAATAAAGTATCACAATTACAGACAACGCTCATTAATGCGAGCTGACAATTGGAAAAAATTGAAAGCAAATACGCGTCTCTTGTTGCTTTTCTTCCAATGCAAACCGGTTAATCATCAAAATAGAAGAAAACTTCAAACTGGTCTAGTGTGAACACGAGCGGACAAAAATGAACAGTAAAAATGGGATACATTCTTTTAAAGAAAAGGAGATTATTATTATTATTATTATAAGAGATAAATACATATATATATGACATCATCTGAGCTAAGACGATGTCATATGAATAGTAAGCAATTCCCCTCTTTTATATATTGTAGGGAAATATAATAAGAGATATTTTTATGAGATTTCTAAATATAAAAAATGTATAATGAGCCCCAGTTTGGCCTTCATTATTTGAGGTTATAATTTATTTATTTATTTTTTTTTTCAAAATGTGTGGTTAAAAATTTTTGGATTTATGTGTAATATTATTTTATTTGAGAATGTGTAGTTGATAAGAAGAAAAAAATAAATTATAATTTTAATGGGGTCCAAACGAGAGCTAAATTAGTTTAAGAAAAATTAAGTTCTATTGAGCAATTACTATTATAGTTATTGCATAGAAACTAGATACTTTTAAGGAGGAAGACATCTTGTAAATCAATGAAATCAACCCTTGAACCAAAACCTTTTATTTTCTAACATACAATAATAAGAAGTTGAAAAAATCCTCGTTGGAAGAGGCTACAGATTGTCTTTCCTTTTCAAACATAAAGCAAGTTTGGCTAAGCATAATTTTTTTACTTATACGTAAATAAGTAAGTTTTCAAATAATTAAATTTTTTATAAGTTAAAGTAGAAATTAAATAAGTTTGACATGGGACTTTGCTTGGTGTTCATAATATATGTAGGGCCTCACTCTTATGTGAGGGTTATGGACACCCCTATATACATATATTATGTACACCAAGAATTTTTCATGTGAAAATATGCAAATTTTCTTACTTGAAACTTGAAAGTAACATGTCCCACACCATATCTTATTCAAAGGTAAGCAAGTAGTACCACCTTTCTTTCCTTTATTGCCTTTTCTTTTTCTTCAAGTGAGAAAGTTCGGGTTGGTAGAGGCTGATCATGTTTGAGTGTTTCACAAAGCTATCATTTTTACTTGCTTTATACATACTCCTACAGGATTCTTGTAATACTTAATACTGTCCTTTTTCGCTGAATACTTTGTATTTGTCAAGATTTTAGCCTTGAGCCTGATTTGATTCGAGTTGATTTTGTTATGCCATAGTAAATCATCTGATATTGTTCTCACTGTGGAGCGTGTTTTGATATGAAGTTATAATATTCCCATGTTTCAAGATGTTTTTGATCCGTCTTAATGTCTTCATTTAACAGCATCTTGAGATTTAATTCATAGTTTCAGTCGAAAAAAAGATGCAAAAATCATGCCTTTTGGTTTAGTAACAAGTGCCAGAGAAGTAAATCAGAAGATCTGATCCATCCTTGTAAGTTTCTTTTTCTGATTCTTTTACCATGTAGACTTTAATCATCCTGTAAAGTACTTCTCCTCCACCTTGTCGCATTGATATTCTTACGGTACAAAGAATTTTACGAGGCTGGTTTTTCAGTTCCTGAGAGGCGTTAAATTGGCTTATACTATCTGCGGTTGAGGGTGGATCATTATTAATCTACACGTGCCTTGCTTGTTTTCTGCTATTATTACTGCTCAGCGGCTTGATATTGTGGTTTCTTATTTTTGGAGAACACCTTCTTTAGGGGTACATAAACCAGCAGAATGTTGGCAAATCGAATACAGGAATCCACCTGCGAAAAAGCGCAATGCATCATCAGTTTTCACACTCGAAGAAATGGAGGAAGCAACATGCTCTTTCAGCATTGAGAATCTGCTTGGGAAAGGGGGATTTGGTCGAGTTTATAAAGATACTCTACGGTCTGGATAGGTGCGTTTTAAAATTCATTTATACTTAATCCTCTATTTATCCATTCAGACATCTCATCTAAACGTTTATACCCTTAAAACTCCTAATCCACTGCATATATCGAACATCACTGTTATCTGTTTTGTATTGTAAGGTAGTAGAAATCAAGAAAATGTAGCTGCCTGCATTAAATGAAGCAGAAGGAGAGCAAATTTCGTGTAGAAGTTGATCTTTTGAGAAGATTGGATCATCCAAATCTAGTAAACTTAATAGGATATTGCGCAGATGGAAAACACATATTTCTAGCTTATGAATATATGCACAAAGGGAATCTGGAAGATCACTTAAATGGTTGGTTCATTACCATTTAATAAATGTTTTTAATAAAGTAGATTGGACAGTACTCGACGGTATTAAAAAAAAAATTTAATAAGGTAGATTGGACAATACAGTATCAAGAAAGAATATCTTTTTTTATTATACCGTCCAATACTATCCAGTACTGCTATATATTTGCCTCTTGATCGTCTTTCGATTCACTGAGTTTTAGGAATCCGAGGAGTAAAGATGGATTGGCCATTGAGGCTAAAAGTGGATCTTGGAGCAGCAACAGGACTTGCATATCTTCATTCAAATTCTGCTGTTGGAATTCCTATTGCTCATAGGGACTTCAAATCGACCAACATTCTGCTCCACTCTAACTACGAAGCGGGAATTCCTATTGCTCATAGAGACTTCAAATCGACCAACATTCTGCTCGACTCTAACTACGAAGCGATGGTAAAAGATTAATTTTTAGGATGATATGTCAATAAGAGAGAACTTGCTTAACAAGATAAACAGAAATTCCTTGAAAATGAACTCCAGGAAGGTAGAGTCGAAATTAATATTGCAATGTTCTGATAACTAATCACTTGAACAGATATCGGATTTTGGGCTTGCGAAACTCATGCCAAAAGGCCAGGAGAGACCTGTGTGACAGCTCAAGTGTTAGGTTTGGATATATACTTTGGTATTCATCTCTGTGGATAATTGTTAATTTTTCAAAAGATCTAGACTCACGAATTAGAAACGAAGTTAAAAGTACAATGCTATTGCGAAATAACTTGAGAGCGTAGTGATCATTCGAAAAAATATAAAATTAAATTTCAACGACTATTAGGTAAATAACAATTCGAGTACATTGACTCGTGTAGAAAACTATAATTTGGGAATTAACGTTGCCCATTGATATTTTTTTTACCTTACTAAATCTTCCTCTACTTTATTTTGTTGAGTACTTGCTAGTCCGACATGTTTTGTAAGATAGGTTTATTGCTGTGCTACACGTAGTTCAAGAGATGCATCTGAATATTACATGTTAGGCACAAATTGAACGACAAGAAGAAATTGAGGAAACTTATTGATTTGGAAATGAGTTGTCGTTCGTACACGTTAGAGTTGGTAATCATGTTTGCAAACCTAGCATCCTGATGTGTTCGAACAGGCAATCGAGAGACGCCCTCATTTGCGAATAGCGTGAAAGAACTCAAACTTATTCTCTACACAAATTTGAAAAGACTAGGGATGACAATGCATCCCGATGTGTCTGTCTGACATGACTTTGATTTCCTATAGAATAATTTTTAGGGGAAATTATTTTAATTTTTGTTTGAAAACTAATTTTTAAAATGATTTCCTATTTGAGAAAGGCTTTAAGAGGAAGTCACATTGGAGAAGCTTCCTCTAAAAATTCTTTTAACTACCAAAAATACTTTCATAAAATTAGCAAAATGGGTCCAAAAACAATTTTTGAGTCTTAAAAGTTCATTTTGACTTTTTAAAAATCATTCCAAACAGGCCGATAATCTCCTTAGTAATTTAACCCTTATTTGATAACCTTTATTTAAACTTATCAATAGAGAATTAAACGGTAATTATTTCTCGACCCAAACGATTATAAGAACTTGAAAGTTTTTTCAAGTTAATTGTGCTTTTATTTGAAATCATGGAGAGTCAAGTGAAATTTAAGTCCTCGTTTGCTGAAAATTGAAATTCAAATTTTAATCTAAGTCAAAGTTAATAATTATTTTTAAACATACATTTTATATGACTCACGACTTTTTAACAACACATTTCATCAATATTTATTAAAATTTACTAAAAATTTTAATTTTAATTTCCCAAACAAAGCTTAATTCAAGAAATAATTCGATACTAGATGATTCATTATCTTACTGTCAAAATAAGTTACTTTTATCCCAACTTTTACCAATAACATTATTATTTAAAACTTAGGTATTTTACTTAAGTAAATTTCTTAAGTTGTGCACCCAAACACATCGGCTTAATTAAAGTCGTGTACATGCGATGCGAGTTCAGTTCTAAATTTTGCCCACAGAAGGACTGGGCTGGGCGAAATCCACTCCCTCAAAAATAAGAAGAAAAATCAATTGCAAAAAATCAACAGCAATGGAAGCTCAGATTCAGAATAGCAGCGGCGGAGATTTTGCAGTGGGTTGCATACTATCCATCAAAACTACTCTTGGTGAAGAATTTCAAGCCCAAGTCATCACTTTTGACCCCTCTTCAAACCTCCTCATCCTTCATATCCTTCAAATAATTTACAATCTTTTTATGTAATAATTATATAATTTTTGTTTCTCTATTTAGTTGTTTGTAAGTTCTTTAACTGTGATAGGAAAATACAAGAAGGGATGAAATCTGGGTCAGGGCCAAAGAGGAATATAAGGCTACTCAAGGCGAATTACATAAAGGAGTTCACTAGGTTGGGTCAAGGTGAGGACCCACTTGATATCACTAAGTGTTTTCTTGATCTCAACACTCTTCAGGCCAGAGAAGACTCTGCTATCAGGTAGATTTTCTTATTAGAATTTTTTTTCATTATTTTTAATGATTATGAATTTGGGCGAATTTTGTGAAAAATTTGGTTATTGTAGCATTATTATTGGATTATTTTTGCTTAAAGGTGTGATTTTGTTTGTGGGTTGTGTGTGGAATTGCATTGCAGACAAGCAGAAATAGATGCTGAAAGGATTGGAGTTGGTGTCAGTGCTGAGGCTCAGAGTATTTTTGATGCATTGGCTAAGACGTAATGTGCCTTTTCGCACTTTATGTTCACTATATTATTATTGTTTCTTTCAATTCATGGCTTGAATTATTCCCAAGTGCTTTACTTTTATATGATGGTTTTCTTTTACTGGATAAATATTGAGCGTTTTGCATAGTTAATATCTCCTTTTGTTAATCCTGATTTGCTGCGCATAGAATTTATGGTGTTTTGAGGTTTTTGTACTCAGTGTTATGTTCTTTTGATGTTTATGTTGTCAATTAATGACTAAGTCATATTATTCATTTAGATTTTTTATGTATCAATTGAGAAGAGACTTTGTAGAACCTCCCGTAATCTTGTTTCATTACCAAGAGAGACCATTAATTGTGCATCCTTGCAGATGATACAAATTTAGCCCCTGTTTAAGCCCCATTCTCAAAAAAATCATTTTCTCGAAACTCATTTTCAACCACACATTCATTGAATAAAATAATTCTATACGTAAACCCAAAACCTCCCCTACTTCTTAACCAAACATTTTCCAAAAGAATCACTATTACATCATCTATTTTTCCCAAAAAAGGGCTCAAACAGAGCCTTAATTTGCTTGATGCTGAATGGTCATTGAGCAATTTGGTCTTTTTAATTACCTCTTGAAATATATTTATCAAAATGATGTAAATATTTGTCACTAACAAGAGGTCTGGTATGATTTGCACTTCGTCTTATATTATAAGCCTTAGAAGAGAAATCGTTCAATGGCCAAGGCAGCTTTTGATTCTGCTTGGCCTTTTTCAATCTTTATCTTTTCAAGATGAAATGATGTAAATATTTGTCACTAACAAGAGGTCTGGTATGATTCGCTCTTCATCTTATATTATAAGCCTTAGCAGAGAAATCATTCAACAGCCAAGGCAGCTTTTGATTCTGCTTGGCCTTTTTCAAGCTTTATCTTTCCAAGATGATCTGATAATTTCCATCGTGTTGAATTGGGATATCTTTCATCTTAACAAAGTGCTTCATATACATTATTGTGTCTGAATTTCTTGAAATTCCCAAAATGTGAGAATGATTTGTTAATATGGGTATGCTAATTACGCTTTTCTGGTCAAGTTCACTATCCTTTCTGCTAGAAATCAATTTCATCTAGAATAGCGCACTTTTTAAACAAGCACTTTTCCCTTGTCCTAGAGCTGTTTGAAATTAATATGCTATCCTCATGTCAGAATAAAGCAAAATCTAAAAATATTCGTGAACAAATTGTTATATGTTATTACAAGCAATCCAGTCTTCTGTTTATATGATTATCTGATATTTTCCATGCATGCTCAAAGATTGTGTGATAACGGAAAATTGAAAAGTTGTGCTGTCTAAGCAATTGATAATGGAGGTACTAGGAGAATCTAAGGGTAGAAAATCACCTACTCAACTAACAAGGAAGCATAGTGGTGGATTGCCAAAGAGAAGCCTTGAAAAAGACACGAGAGTCCATTGCAAAAGCATACAAGAAAATCTAAGGGTACTAGGAGAATCTAAGGGTAGAAAATCACCTACTCAACTAACAAGGAAACATAGTGGTGGATTGCCAAAGAGAAGCCTTGAAAAAGACTCAAGAGTCCATTGCAAAAGCATACAAGAAGTTTTGTATTAAGGATGGAGGTAAAAATATTTACGAGATATCTCAATATAGGAAAGAGGAAAGTAGAGATCTAAACCAAGTCAAGTGTATTATATATGAAAACTGAAGTTTTTTTTTTTTTTTTTTGAAGTGATGAGATCATAGGCAGGTAGGAAAACTATTTTGGTGAATTGTTATCTGGAAGGCATGATATGCCTATTGGGAATTTGTAGGCTTCCAACAAAGGTATACTTGTTAATCACACGAGAAGAATTTGGTTTGGATAAAATGGATTAAGATGAGAAAAGAAATTGATTTGGATAGATTTCCCGTCAAGTATGGAAGAGTTTGCTAGGGTAGGTTTTTGTGGTTGATAGAATCGTTTAATAAAATTTATAGAGTATAAAGATGTTGGATGAATGGCACAAAAAAGTAAACTAAGGGAACGATGAAGTTAAGTGATTTTGACTTGTCTTGCATAGACCTAAAGAAGTACTTGTTCATATGAGTAGGAATAGATCAACCAAAATTAACATAGCCTATTTTGGTTGCGAAGGATCTAGCTGTATTCGATCTTCTAGTCAATGTAGTGATAAATTGAACAGAATGGTGAACAATGATTCATATAGCAGAACCCATATATGCTGGAATAAGGCTATGTATTTGTTGTTACCTGTGAGAGATAAAAGCGCTTGATATACATTTACTACCATGTTAACAGAGACAACCTAGTCAGTGCTGTAAAGATCAGCAATGAGATTAATCTTCTCCACTGCTAATAATGAGGATAACTTACATTGTTACTTCCTAGATAGACGTTAGATCCAACTTGTTAAATTTGTAAGTCATTGCTCCGTTCCTCGCTAAAGGTAAATTTGTCATATAGGGTGTTTGGTGAGGATTAAAATTAGATTTTTTAGTAGATTGTGATGTAAGTTTTTGAAATGTGTAGTTGAAAAGTTGTGGGACCATGAAAAATGTGGTTATTATTGATTGTTTGACTTTGACTTAAATTAAAATCTAATTTTAATCCGTACCAAACAGACTCATATATTTGAACACTAGTTGATGAATGCCAAAGCAACCTTGAATTGTAGCCTCAATGAACTTTTGCTCTGCTAATTATGAACCTTTGACCTAGACTATCTTCTAAATATGCCTCAGCAAAAAACTTTTTTTGGCCCTCTTGAATTAATGTAAAAATCTCCGCTATGGCATGTAGGAGAATAAATTCAATATGCACCAACATGAGTAGGAAGCAAGGCAAACTGAGAGGGCCCTCTTCCATTTATTTCTATACTAAGTGTCTTATTGATTGAGGGTACTCAAGGGATGGTATAGAATATGAACCTATAAGGATATGTTTTCCATGCAAAAGTGGATTGGACATGATAATAAACAAATTTTTTGTTTGTCTTATTTAACACTGTTCAATATAGTACAGCCCATCCTACCAAACAAGCCATAATTGGATTACAGATGTTGAGTTTGGGTATGTTAATAAATCCTCAAGGATATGATTGACATGGAAAGAAAGGAATTTAATCCCTGATTTGATTCAAAGATTGTATAGTTGTAAATAGATTGATTCCTTCCCTAATTTAGTTGCTAAAAATTTGGCCATTAGGGTCTCTTATCACTTAGAGAGATTTTTTGCCTATTTCTTTGTATATAATTAATTTCCTAAATTAGTTGTCATTGTACTCTATAAATTGTAAACTTTTATTAGAGAGATACAAGTCAGAAATTATATTCTTATTCATCTATATGGTATCAGAACTTAGGATTTCTCCTAAGACAGTCCTGAAGTTTTTCTTCTTCTGACTTCTGTGTAGTATCTGGCCATCATTACTATTTTTTGGACTAGATTGTCCCTCTATTTACTTGAAAAATAAACTAGAATGTCTATTATTTCTGAGACCTCAAATCCAACTCAGATTCTCAATCAATCTAACCAGACATCACTCAATGACCTTCAGATTATTCAGTCATCCCATTGTCTGAATGGAAAAAACTACTTAATCTGGTCTCAAGTGGTTCGAACAAAATTGAATGGGAAATGGAAGCTCAGCCATTTAACTGGCCCTGTACCTAGCAAAGAGGATCCAAAGTTTGAGGCTTGGGATGTGGAGAATTCTTTAATCATGTCATGGCTTTAGGACTCGATGCAACCTGAAATTAGTGGAAATTGTATGATTTTTACCACTACTAAAGACATATGGGATACTGTGAAGCAAACATACTCCTAAGTTAAAGATGCAGCCTTGGTTTTTGAAATTAAAACCAAGATTCATCCCATTAAACAAGGTACAATGTCGGTTACTGAATATTATAATACCTTGAATGGTTTATGGTTTGAACTTGATTGCTCGCAAAATATCAAGATGAAGTGTGGTGATGATGCTGCAATGATGTTGAAATTTGTCAAAGGAGAAAGATTATATGAATTCTTGGCTGGACTTAACATGGAATTCGATCAATTTCAACTGCAAGTACTTGGAAAGGGTACAAGTATTATCATCCAAAATCCAAAAAATTCTTTGTTATTAAAGGTGTTATCTTTGCTAAAATCAATTTTTTTTAGGAATCTTAACTCCAGGGGAGCATTAGAAGATAAGATTGGTCTTTGTTTTCTTGAAATTAACCTTGCGAACTCTAACATCCAAGAAAAACCAGAAACTACCATTGCAAATTTAGATACTACGATCACTACTTTACCAAACCTTGATCCACTTTTTCCTATACCTATTGATAAAGAGAAAACAAGGAAAGATGGTCAAACTTTGCCATTGTAGGTCTATGCAAGGAGAGTTGAACCTAAACCGGTGCAAGCTCAAGAGTCTGATCCTATAACAGGTAATGAAAGTCTTCCGAATTCTCTTTCACCATAAAATCTCCCTATCACTGAGTTGACATACGTTGATATTCCAATTGCCATAAGAAGAGGCTATAACAAATTTTATTTCCTTTAATAGACTCTCATATTCACACAGAGCATTTCTCACAAAACTACACACCATTATAATTCCTCAAACAGTCTCAGAGGCACTAAAGAGTGAAGAATGGAAAAAAGCTATGAGTGAAGAAATGATGGCGCTGAATAAAACGTGGGATGTTGTTGAGATGCCAAAAGGAAAAAGATCGGTGGGATGTAAATGGGCGTATACTATAAAATATAATGCTGATGGTACTTTGGATATAAAGCGAGACTTGTAGCAAAGGGGTATACTCAAACGTATGGGGTTGACTATCAAGAAACATTTGCTCCGGTTGCAAAAAATGAATATTTTTATAGTTTCGTTATCCTTAGCAGCTAACCTTCAATGGTCCTTGCAGTAATTTGATGTAAAAAATGCATTCTTGCATGCGGATTTGGAGGAAGAAGTTTATATGAAGGCACCTCCGGCTTTAATATGGGTTTTGTAGTTCATAGTGTATGCAGGTTGAAGAAAGTTCTATATAGATTGAAGCAATCTCCTAGAGTATGGTTTGAAAGATTTATCGTTGCAATGAAACAAATGGGTTTCAAACAATCACAAGGTGATCATACACTCTTCATAAAAAAATCAAGAAGCGTTAAAATCACTATCTTGATTGTTTATGTTGGGTAAGTCAGTTCATGCATTCTCCAATGGAGTGTCACTTAGAACCTGTTCATCGAATCTTACAATAATTGAAGTCCAAACAAGGAAAAGGTGTTCTCTTCAAACATAACTAATAATTGAGTATAGAAGCCTACAAGGATGCGGATTAGGCAGGTTCAATAATTGATTGCAGGTTCAACATCTGGGTATTGTACCTTCTTAGCCTTCTTAGGAGGAAATCTGGTGACATGGAGTAAGAAACAGGTTGTGGTAGCCAAATCAAGCGTTGAGGCATAATTTAAAGCTATGACACATAGAATTTGTGAGCTTCTATGGCTCAAAATTATCATAGAAGACTTGGGTATCAAGTGGGATGGAAGTATGAAGTTATACCGTGATAACAAGTCTGCAATTAATATAGCTCATAATCCGATACAACATGATTGTACTAAACACGTAGAAGTGGATTGGCATTTTATCAAAGAAAACTAGATTGTGGTCTAATTTGTACTCCCAATGTCCCAACAGATGGACAACTTCTTACCAAGGGACTACCAAGCCACTCATTCCAACGAATTACAAACAAGCTGGGCATGGATAACATTTGTTCGCCAGCTTGAGGGGGAGTGTTAACAAGTCCTCAAGGATATGTTTGACATGGAAAGAAGGAATTAAATCCCTAATTTGATTCCACGATTGTATAGTTGTAAATGGATTGATTCCTTCCCTAATTTAATTGCTAAAAATCTGGCCATTAGGGTCTATTATCACTTAGAGAGATTTTTGCCTATTTCTTTGTATAGAATTAGTTTCCTAAATTAGTGGTCATTGTACTCTTTAAATTGTGAACTTTTATTAGAGAGATACAAGTCAGAAATTATATTCTTCTTCATCTATCGGGTATACTATTTGTGGCCAATTGACAATCTTCCGAAAAACTGATTTCAGTAGGTGCCAACCTTCATAACAACAATTGCTTCATCATCGTCGCTGATGGTTATTTTGTATCATCTTGATACTTCACAATAGACAAACTGAAAATGGTTATCTTGTCCAATACCTTTCAAATACTCCGTATTTTCATAAACCGTATTAAAGTTTGTATCTACCTTCTTCTATCTCCTCGAAAAAAATCTTTATATGTAGGAGTATGTAATTTATAGCTTCTATTCCTGCTGCTTAGGATCATGTTTTGCTAAGCTTATAAGGTGCTAATAATCATTGACTGGCTTATATTTGTATTATCAAACTGGAGGCTGTACAAACTATTTTGTTCCGGGATTACAAAACTTTATGGGTGTGCGTGTTATATGCAGCAGTGTCGTTTAAAAATAGTCACCAATATTGATTCTGATTGATGCAGTGATAGCCTATTCATAACCGTGCATTAGCATATACTTCTTATACAAGTATTATGTGTGGCTCCATTGGGGTTCATGGGTTTGCTTATGTTGATTTGTAACTCAAAAGCTTTTAAAGTAGTTAAATGAATTTGGATATGAATTTAAATCCTTTGAAGTTGCTCTATTGGGTCATTTCAGATGATGGTCAAGAATAATAGAACGTCTCCTTTCAGTTCCAGTAATCGAAAAGTCAGCCTCAACTTTACCATATTGTGTGATTGACATGCAAACTCAGCTTATGATCTATAGTTTGTCTTATGATGTGTAGGAGCTGTTCCTGATACTAATATGATTTGTTATGTAACCAGGCTCCCTGTGCGCTGGGACAAGACCAATATAGTTGTGATGAATGAAGTGCGTGTTAGCAGTCCGTATCTTCCTGAGAATGTTACTGGAGGAACTCCTGCTGCAAATGAACGGGTGCGGAAAGTGGTAAGATATTTTGAAGCCTAGATCTGCGTTTTGCTCAATTTTTGTTTCCGACTCTGTCATATCTAATCCACTCTATTTATTATTGTGATTAGCTGGAATTTGAGAAAAAGAGGTTGCAAGCTCGCAGTGCTGGTCAGTGATGATTTCACCTTTGGAATATTGAGACAGCTGAAGAGATTAAGCCTCAAATATGGGTCACGATGACTTTTTAAGTTATAGTAAACCTCCCCAGAGAAGTATACTCTTTATCAATTTGCGAGATAAAAGTGCTTGGAATCTTGATTTTTCTTAGATCTATGAAATTTTCTTTATCACATGTTACTTTCTGATACCTTAATGGTGATGCACTGCCGAATGAGTTTGAATTTGAGACTATAATGCAAATTCCAATAACTCAAGTTGTTCTTGAAGTTATCAAGATGTCCTCGATCATCATTTCCAGCAATTCTTAAACATAGATGGGCAGGAGGGATTATAGGCAAATTTCTATTGATCTACGTATTTTTCCCAGTCGGGTCAGGATTGTATGTTGGGTGCTTCACTAAAGGACATATAAGTTCATACGAAGTGAATGAAAAATCTTGAGGTTAAACTATTGCGCAAAGGCTTGCTTGATCTTTAACTTGATAGTGATGCTACTATGTTATGCTCGTTTTAACTGCGATTAACATGCTACAAACTTGAAGGGTTGGTGATAAATCTGTCAAAACTTAAAATTGTGGGTCGACTTGTCACGTACTGGGTGGAGGCATCCGGTTCAATTTTTCCAGATATATATATATTTTTTATTATTAATCTCTTGACCTGAAGGTCAATCTCAGTCAGGAATCGCCTCCGTTACCTCTTGGGAGCCCATGCCCGACTTTGCAAAATATATGCTAGGAACGAGCACAGAGCACGAAACATGCATGCCACGTGTCAATAAAGCATAATTCGGCAGCCAAATCATGTTACCAAGTGGACTTCGAACCTAATTCTTGGATTAGAAAAAGAGTATCTATGATCGAATGAGGTTCTTCATTTGCTTTCAACGGAATCAACGATCCTTTTTTATTTTTAATTTTTTAAACCAACCATAATATTTTCATTAAGATATTCTTAACATCGAAGCATTAATCCGGTCAGAAACAATGGCTACAAGATTCGAATTCAAATTTTTTAACTAGTGTGATATAGATGTGATTGTTCAATATAGTTAACGTACATACTACACAATGTTTTGACAACGTAAGAGGGTACATATAGTTTTTTGTTTGCCTATGTCCTTGTGCTATTTCAATGAATTGAAGTGTATATAGTGACGTAAAATAAAAATGTAATTGATAAATTGGAACAAAATTAACCCAATTGGACTTGTACAAAACATATTTCACATCTTGATGAAAGAGAAAAGAAAAAGACTGGTAGAGACCTACAAAATCTGGAACATGACAACGACGTTAATTTGTTCTGAAAATTTTGCAACTGCACTTTCTCTATATACAAGAATGTACAAAACCAAGAAACAAAACCGGTTGGTTTGTCAGTTTTAATCCCTTTTCTCTCATATCACAAACCAATGCCAACCAATCCTCATTTTGATGAAGCATTACACACACACACAGGAGCGGATCTAGAAGAAAATAATCGTGGGAACAAATTTCATAAAATTTTAATTGTTGGGGTAGAATTTAAAAATTATGATGGCTTTTTTGAAAATCTTTGAAAAACCTTGGGCAAAATAACATATTTGAAATTTATTGTGGGGACACTGCCCCCATTGTAAATCCGCCACTACACACAAAGTTCATCGATGTTTAGAGTTTTTGGCAAATAGTAAACATTTACTGTTTTACGGGGTTAGTTTCCCGATCAATAGCGAATGGAGATTTCCATACATTATAATTCTTATCATCAAATTTTGACGCCAACAAGAGTAAAGGCATGAACTTGTACGTTGTAAAGCACGAAAATGTGTATATTTAAGTATTATGGAATAATGTAATACATAGTGAGATTGTTAAAAGAAGATGCTTATCAACTTTATCTTTTGCTTGGGAGCTGAAAAGCAAGTTCTTAAGACTGCAATGCAAAAGCTACAAACCCCAGAAATAAAACTCCCAGTCAATTTTAATGTATAAATGTATTAGGTGAGAGAAAAGAGAGATTCCATTGGAGGGATTTGCAGAGAACCATTTGGTTCCTTCTGTCGCTTTTGGTAATTTTCTTTGCTTTTTCTGATTTTCTGTCACTCTCTTTTCTTAATCCTCTTTCTTCTCAGTTCTTTCCATATCATTGGCCTCACATTTGCTTTATGCTTTCATTGATTTCTTCAAGAGGGTTTCTCTAGCCCTTTAGCAAGAAAAGTAATTTTGAAAATCTTGTTTGTCGAAATAACTTAAATTTTTTTGTAAGATATCACATAGTTGGGAAGTACTTTTTATCTTCTTGACTTGAATATGTCACAAAGAAAATAGTTGCATGGCCTTTTGCCTTTTTTTTTTTTACACTTTCTCTGTGCACATAAAAATTCGAGTAGGTTCAAGTAATGCTAGTCATGTGGGGCGTAGTAAATTCCCTTCTTCTTCTTTTTTTTTTAATGATTATAATTACTTTTCATAATTCTCTGTGGTAGTATTGTGGGTTTTAACTTCTAGAGAGAGAACATTAGTGTTAGAGAACAAGAGAGAAAAGAAGAAGCAGAAGACATGGCAGGAGGTGGAATAGCTGCACCACCACCAAAACAAGAGGAATTGATACCACATCCAGTCAAAGATCAATTGCCTGGTGTTTCTTATTGCATTACCAGTCCGCCACCATGGCGTGAGTACTTTTTTTTTCTTGCTTTTGCATGAAGAAAATTGCTTATAATTGTTTTTCAATATTAAGTGCTTCCATGTGTGTGTGTAATTATAATAAAAACTGCCTACTTAAGAGACTTCAATATTTAGTTTATGCATGTTTATTTAGCGTGTTACTGAAATTCTTGGTGATCAAGTAACTTGTGACTGGTTTGTTCATATTCTTTTATTTCCTTGGGTGAATTTTTCAAAGTAACCCTCTTAAATTCCAGGCTAAAAACGTTGGCTTATAAACTTGTTTTTATTTTTGCAGACCTTAGATCATTTTTCTAATTTATGCTTATTAAAAATTGTCTTCATGCAAAAGCAAGGAAAAAAAAAAAAAAAACCACTAAAATATGGAAGCACCCGTCCCATCTTTGTTTCCAATTCGGTGGTTCTTAAACAAAGCCTAGGAAGTCTGTCCAGATAAATTATTTATCAATTTTAATTTCTGAAGCAAGAAATTAATTATTTTCTCATTCCTTGTTAAGAAACTGGTTTTCTTTCTTGTCACGTATATGTATTCTCCTTTTGTGTTCATTTCGTTCGATCACATGAATCATTTTTCGCGAATGGTAATGCTAATGAGTTATATCTTAATAACCTTATATACCTCTTGTCTAAATGTTTAACCTCTCGGTTGTTTCTCAATGCAGCCGAGGCCATACTACTCGGGTTCCAGCACTACCTTGTGATGCTCGGTGCAACAGTTCTCATACCTTCCTCCCTGGTTCCCCAAATGGGAGGAGGAAATGTAAGAACTCTATATAGACTTATATTGCAAAATTTCTTGATACTTCTTTTGTTTAGTAGTATTCCTGATAATTCATTTATTGAATAGGAAGAGAAGGCTAAGATCATTCAGACAATTCTCTTTGTTGCTGGTCTGAATACACTTGCCCAGACATTGTTTGGTACTAGATTACCTGCTGTGATTGGAGGATCCTTTACCTTTGTTCCCACAACAATTTCCATTGTCTTGGCTGGACGATATAATAGCATTGTTGATCCTGTTGAGGTGACTAATGAGTCATTACAGAGTACTGGACAGAATTGGACATTTGTTCCTTAATACCGTCTTGTACTGTGCAGTTCACTGTATCAAACATGCAAACATAGTTTAAATTGTGAATTTGTTTATATTAATCCCCAGAATATTGTTTCTTGTGCAGAAATTTGAGAAGATAATTCGAGGTACTCAGGGAGCTCTTATTGTAGCTTCGACTCTTCAAATTGTTCTTGGCTTTAGTGGGCTGTGGCGAAATGTAACCAGGTTCATGACTAATCTTCTCTTGTTAGGACAATATCCACTTTAAATAAAAAAAATGTGTACTTTTTCATCTCGAGTCGACATTTTTACTGATATACTGCCATATTTTCATTCAAACATCAGGCTCATGAGTCCACTTTCTACAGTTCCATTGGTAGCTCTTACAGGATTTGGATTATATGAATTTGGTTTTCCACTGGTAATCAGTTATGCGATTCTTTTTCAAACACTAAAAATAATAGAAATTACCTTTTCTCAACATTGTTAGTATTACTGACTGCTTCATCTGGACTTCAGCTTACAAAATGTGTTGAGATCGGACTCCCACAGCTTATTGTTCTCATAATCTTTTCACAGGTGATTTTTCGATGTCTTGTACTGAAATCTGATTTCAAATTGGAACTCTACACTAAAAACCAATGTTCGATAATTTGAATTACATAAGAGATATTAGTTCAATAACCAGTTTATGAATGTGTTATGCAGTACTTACCCCATCTCATGAAAGGTGGAAGAAATGCCTTCGACCGGTTTGCTGTTTTATTCTCGGTGATCATTGTGTGGATTTATGCACACTTACTTACCGTTGGGGGAGCATACAATAACGCACCACCGAGGACTCAACTAAGCTGCAGAACAGACCGTGCTGGAATTATAGGCGCTGCTCCATGGTAAGGCTGTCTTCTTCTACATTTCAAGGATGAAAAAATAAAGACCATAACTTTTGGCATCTTGTTTGTACTTTCAACTTAGAGAAGAATGCTAGCATTTTAAATATATCCGCAAATGGTAGCATAGGTTGTGTAGTGTATACCTAAGAATGGGACGACGCTGGCACTAACTAAGCTGGACCGTGTGGAATCTAATAACATCGTCACTCCACCACAGATTGACCTAGGGTCTGTGTGTGTGTGTGGGGGGGGGGGGGTGTAGGTACCCATGCTTGGGTATTTTAGATATTTATTAGGTCGTCCTAATGTTCCTAGTGTGTAAAGGACTCATTGGAAGTCAGTTTTTTTGAGTGTGTGAGAGGTGAGAAATCACAATATACTCCTTAATTATAGCGAAAAATGGACATAAAAACTATAAATTTCTGTGTGCAATTTGCTTTTCTATGCTTGAGTATGCATTAGGTCGTCCTGATGTTCCTAACATGTAAATGACTTTATCGAGGTCAATTTTTTAGTGTATGAGAATCGAGAAATCACAGTGCGCTCTTCATTCTAGTGAATAGTGGACGTAGTTCCTTACATTGAATGATCAGAACCACTATAAATTTTTGTATGCGCTGCTTGTTGTCTGATTTCATTTATGATTGCTCTCAAAAGTATCGGATATTGCTCAATCTGTAACACACCATTCCACGACACCTCTTTTTGCAGGATAAGAGTTCCATATCCATTTCAATGGGGAGCTCCGACTTTCAATGCTGGGGAATCATTTGCCATGATGGCAGCTTCCTTTGTTGCCCTTGTCGAGGTGCATCCTTCTTCACTTAAATTTATAAATCAAATCTTGAAATCTCATTAACTAATTGAGGTTTTTTTTTTTTTTATTTTCATTGTGCTGACAGTCAACTGGCGCTTTCATTGCTGTCTCAAGGTATGCCAGTGCAACTCCTATGCCACATTCTGTTCTTAGCCGAGGAGTTGGTTGGCAGGTAAGGGACTTATTAGCCATTACATATCCAAAAATTAATTAAAATTGTATTTAGATTCACCGGGTTTAATTTAGTCTTGTTTTTCTTCGCCTAGGGTGTTGGCATACTGTTCTGTGGAATATTTGGAACTGGAATTGGATCTTCAGTGGCTGTGTAAGATCATTTTCTAACTGGTTTGTTAGAATGCTCACAGTATTGGGCACAATAAAAAAAGACTTCACTCATTACTAGGAACTAAGGACTTATTTATTAGTAGATGATCCGATTCTCTCTGTAAACAGAGAAAATGCTGGTTTGCTGGCGCTAACACGTGTTGGAAGCCGGAGAGTAGTGCAAATCTCAGCCGGTTTCATGATATTTTTCTCGATACTAGGTAATTAAACTAATTACATGAAGTTTTATGTGATACATTCATTAATAACTATGTAGTTTATTCTGTAAAATCATTGCAGATTTGGTTTGTTTAATACTTAACTTTGTACTTTCAGGCAAATTTGGAGCTGTCTTTGCTTCAATTCCATCCCCAATTGTTGCAGCTATGTATTGCCTATTTTTTGCATATGTTGGTATGTAAAATCACATTATGTTGCAGCCTTCTACAATAATGAGCCAGTCCTAATAGGAGGTTATTGTCCTGGAAGGACCAAGATGGAGCGTCCATCCCTCATTCCCCCCTATTACTCTGTTTCCTCCCCCCCCCCCCCCCCCCCCCCAAAAAAAAAAACACACACACATTTCCCCGGCCATCCCACATACTCTTCATCGAGCAAGTAGCACCCGGGGTGCTCAGTTACTACTTGTGACCTCTCGAGGTGCTAATAGGCTCCCGAGGAATAGGGCAGTGAAGGCCTTTTCAATATGGATAGAATATACATTTAGAGCTTGTTTGGCTTGATTTTTGAAAAGCCGAAAGCGTTTTAGAGACCAAGAATCTTCTTTTTTGCCTGTTTGAATAATTTTCTGGAGTTTCTTTGTCCTGTTTGAAGAGTTTTTAGAGAATCTCTTCTACCAGAACCAGAAGCACAAGCTATCAAACATACCCTTAATAAAAGACTGACTTTTCAAAAAGGTTTCCTCTCAAATACAATAGTTGATATATATATGTACATGTACAGGTGTTGGAGGTCTCAGTTTCATCCAGTTCTGCAACTTGAACAGCTTTAGGACAAAGTTCATTTTAGCTTTCTCAATCTTCATGGGCTTCTCTATACCACAATATTTCAATGAGTACACCGCTGTGAACGGCTTCGGTCCTGTCCACACTGGTGCAAGATGGGTAAGCAGTGGTGCCAAAATCATAAACTCGTGATCTTTGTCCCTTCTGGTACCATATCAAAAGAAGTTTGTTTTAACACACTATTCTAACACTTTTTTTTGTCGTTCAGTTCAATGATATGATAAACGTCCCTTTCGCATCGGAGGCATTCGTTGCCGGAGTTTTGGCACTGTTTTTGGATGTCACAATGCCTCCAAAAGACGCCACGACCAGGAAGGACAGGGGCATGCTTTGGTGGGACAGATTCAAGTCATATCAAACTGATACAAGAAGTAAAGAATTCTATCAATTGCCATTCAATCTCAACAAGTTTTTCCCATCAGTGTAATTGAGGATATAGCATATAAAAGCACACCTCAATATGAGTTCTAATACAAAATTTCGAACTGTGTTTTCTTTTTCTCTAATTAGTTATAGTTAATATTAATGGATTTTTAATTATGGTTTGAACTCAAAAGTGTTGTTTGCCTGCCATGGAATGGGATGAAGGAAAATGATAATTTTTTATGCTGACATTTTGTAAAGAATCCATCTCTGATGACTCAAATTTGCAAAATGTCCAAATCATCATAAAATCAAGAGGTTAGCCAAATTTCAAGTGAGTTTCATAACCATCTAAATGTGTAAAAGTTAACATATAAAATCGAAATATGCCGAAAAATAAATTAAAAAATTTGATTGTCTTCGAAATTGAAATGTTTGATTGTCCAAATGCTATAAAAAGTTTTTTACATCTCTTTTATCCATCTGATTGATCTTTTTGTCACTTAGCACCTGTTTGGTACACAGTAAGATTGCATTCTCATTTTCAAACACACATTTTTCAATAAAATAATATTTTTCATTCATCAATAACTTTTTCTTCTTTTTCAACTACACACTCTTCATCAATCTACTAATCCAGAATACATTTTTTCCAAAATAATGTGGCTCAAACACATCCTTATTGTCCAAATATGAATTTATAGGAAACTATATTTAATATTAATTTATTTTTTTTATGCATACATGAAATTTTTTACTTATGTCAATTAACTACTAAATAATTTCGAACAACAAACAAGGTAAAAATTAAAATTAAAATTCAAAATGTTCAATTAACCTTCGTTAGCCGCCAGTGACCCGCCGCCACCACCAAGTGTAATAAAATGCGTTACAAAGTGTATCATAGTGACATATCGTGTAACACATTCTATTATACTTGTAAAGCACAGCACAACTACCATTCAATTACTATCCTGCCACCTACCTTCACCATAAGTCACCACCCTCTAACCCCAACACGGTGCCACCACCAACAGCATTGCCACCACATATTTCCACTAAAACAACCACCACCATGGCAGCGGACCTAGCACCTGGCGAGAGGGCGTGGCCGCGCGTGCTGGGCTCCACCAAAACAGTGACCGGTAGAAGGAAAAAGGAGACCGACGACGAGCAAGTTTTGGATTTCTACTTTTTTTTTTTAGTTGGGCCTTTGTTTTTTAATTGACCATCACAATTCACAGGCCCAAATCCAATGATCCATCATCATTCATCCATATATGAATATATACCAAAACAAATTTAATGGCAAGGTTTCAAACCCAAACCCTCGTCACGATTCACGTTCCAACACCAACCGTTCCACTTTGACGCCTCCACATCTTGTTGTAGCCTACCGTGCCGGACGACCATTTTTATTCTTTGAATCTTGTAATGGAATTTGGGATGTGGATGTAAGATTAGAAGGTTTTAAGGCTTGACTGCTCATTTTTCAAAGATTTAAAACCTCTGCTACAAATTTCCCTAAAACATTTATCTGGTGCATCTCAAAATTTTTGAGCATAAAAATTTCTTATCAAATTATCCACTGCATATGTATACACTTTTTTTTTTCTTTTTTTTTTTTCCTTAACCAATTTTATTACAGATAAAACAAGGGTCCTCGTTTGGTGAATTCAACTAAAGTGATGAATTGGAGAGTCTCGTTTTTGGCACTAGGCAAACAAACAAATTTAGAAGGGCCATCGGGTCAAAATCAAACAAAATTAATAATTTTCATTTTTCAGTTTAGTCTAATAATATTTCTATTATTGCAATAGAATCCATCTACGGCTGTAAACAATATTAAGGCAATGAAGCGGCCATGGATGTGATATTAGAGAAGGAAAGACATGCCCCCTCGAACTGTCGTGTCAATTCATTATTGGTTGATATCGTGGAAATGTTCTTGCCTAACCAATAATGTTGATAACAAGAAAGATTTTTTAATGTCTTTTTCTAGTTTTCTTACGTTGTATGCAATCGAAATATCATGTTATCAATTACGATGTGAAAAAGATGGAGGGCTTTTATCATTCGTGCATTTTAATGTTGTAATTATAAAGGACGTCAAATTGTCAATGACATTTTTACTAAATGCTTGTCAATAGGATTAATGTCCGACGCGTCAATTAAAATTAATTTTGTCTCAAATCTCATTTTATATAATTTTTTGAAAGAGATTTTTCTAAACCACCAATTTAGTCTTACACAACTAAATTGTTGCAAGTCTTTCTTGTTTCGGAAATTGATTTAACACAATTTTCACATACTAAAAATTAATAAATAATTGAAGTAATTAGTCAATGCCTTGTGCATCTTTAGAATATCATAAGTTCCATCTTTGAAGTTACAACGAAATTGTAATTAAACCAATAATAGTACTAATAAGTTTTCGTAAACATAATGAATATCAATTTTAAAGAAATGTTATGTTTTAAACATAATGAACAAATAACACAATAATGAGTCTTGTGGTAAACGATAGTAAGATCTAATCATTTTTATAACAAACAAAACAACATAATTGGCTTATTTTTTTAGCTCATAAAAAACATTTACTGTGATAAATTTATCATCATCAATATGTAAAATAAATAAATAAATAATAAAATGAAATCAGAGAATTGCTTCATCACTTGTTTCAGTTTAAGTTGGTAAACAATATGTTTTATATTCATTTTTTTCCTGGAGTCAATTGCCTAGAATATGACCAATTGATATTGGTTAAAAAGTTACAAACTTCGATGTTAGAGTATTTATTTTTATTTTTTAATTTTGAATCACTTTCTTTATAAGTTTAAATTCTTAAAAACTGTTGGGTTTTGATACCCAATAAATTTCGAACAATACTGTAAATGTTGGATTAAATTGTTACCAACAATCAAGTTTAAATTCTCAAACTGAAAATAATGTGGGTCGTTAGAAGTAATTTAAATAATTAATGTTGCTCATGACCCATTTATATTACCTCTTGGATGGTTTTTAATCTTGGTACATTTAATCCCTTTTATTGGTCCAACTAAAGTCTAACCTAGTCTATACATATGGTGTTCGTGCCATAACCTTTTAGTGGGTGATTTGTGTGAGAAAAGAAGAAACCGTGAGAAGAAGAGAGAAATCGGTAGCCCCTTTTGAGAGAAAAAATGTGTGGCTTTTCTTTGATTTTTGGTCCTGTTTCTTGCCTTATTTCATTGTTTTTCTTCTTGTTTTTGTGGCTACAAATTATCACCATTATCTTGTCCTTTGTGGTTAAGATTGAGAAGCAACCGATGTGAATATATTGGTTGTGGGTTGGAGCCGTGGAGATTTGTTGTTTGGTAAAGAAAGTTAACGTGAAACTAAGTTCGGAAATGACCGTTTTGACGACCCTTGGATCAAACTTTCGTGAAAATCGGTATCAGAGCTTCAAGATGATGGATTTGGCTTGAAAAACTAACCAATAATCGTTAGAAAAGCGACATAATCGAAGTAGAAAAACTGATCGAAAAACTGTGAAAAATCGAACATGTTTTCGTGATTTACGACAAATTGTAAGAACTGGTCGTGAAATGGAGACCATTGGCGTGACGTGTAGGTCAAGGCGCTCCCGTGTAGCCGGTGCATGAGATTGTCGGTAATGCATGGAACCATGCACAAAGAATGTTGGCCGCACTTGGAGGCGCGTGAGAAGGAATCCGGCGACGGTTTCTTCTAACATTTGTTCTGACATTTTTCTTGACATTTTTGTGTTGTTTGTTTTCTGTTTTAGTTTATATAGCGAAATTTGGATGATTGTGTTCTTCAAGTGTTCGAGATTCGATCTTGGTTGATTGATTCCTATGATTGTTGGAGACTTTAGGACAAATAGTGGTGATCATAAAGTGATAAATTCGCATCTCTCAATATTTACGGACTCAGATTGGTCTGCTTTGGTATATTGGCTTATCTCAATTTAAATTTCAGCATTATCGCGTCATCGTGTGGGGGTGACATTAGGAATGAGGTTACCGTGTAGGATAACATTGTCTGTACTAGAAATTTAGGAAGTATTTGATCTATATGAAATGTTGGTTTTTCTTATCGCGTTGTGCTTTAAATGTTGTTAGTCATTGTGTAAGACTGCATTGGGTGAAAATTTGAATTTTTATTGACATATATTCGTGTTGCATTGATTATTCTACCAAACTTGACCCATTTGAATATTACCTTCATCTAAGATCGAGAATCTTACGAAATCCTGGGAATCCAAAACGGTGTATATTGTTGCTTTAAGATTACTTTGTGTGGCCTATTTGTACACTTTGGTTGTTCTATTTTTTTTTTTTTCAAAATGTCTTTACATTTCAAAATTGGAATTTTCAATGGGAAAGAATATTTTTCAATTTGGCAACAAAAGATGAAGGAGATTTTGGTTCAACAAAAAGTTTCAAAAGTCATAAGTGGCCAATTTTCTGTAAATTTGACAGAAGTACAAAAAGAGAATATAATGAACTTGCTTACACTTTAATTATTTTACACATATCTAACACTGTTTTGAGAAAAGTTGGAAAACGTGATTTTACAAAAGAACTTTGGAAAAATCTGGAGGACTTATATTTGCTTAAGTTCACTCCTAATAAATTGTACTCGCTTGAAAGATTTTTTAGTTTTAAAATGGATCATTCAAATGATCTTGATGACAATTTGGATATATTTCAACAAACTTATTCAAGATATCGTTAACTGTGATGAAAATGTGTTTGATATGTATAAGGCCATTCCTTTCCTGAATTCTATGCCTGACTCATATAGGGAGGTTAAGAATGTAATTAAGTATGGTAGTGACACCTTAACACTCGAGATTGTCATAGATTCCCTTAAGAGTAAGGAGATAGAGATTAAGGCTAAAGAAAATGATACGATGAGTGGTGAGTTACATATGATGAGGAATATAATGAAGTTTAAACGGATGAATTTGGGTAGAACTTAAGATAGTAGTGATTCGAGTGATGATAGTGGTAAGAAAAAGGGCAAGATGCATTAGTAGTGGGTTGTAGGGGTACATTGGTAATTTGTACCGGAGATGTGGAGTGTGACATTTGTATCACAAGAGGAGAAGTAATTAAATATTGGAATCCATTATCTGTGAAGAGACACTGATCAAGTGGAGTATAAGAGAGACGCTTCTATCACTTCTATTAGGTGGAGACCCATTATCCATTTAGGTTGGGAGAAATGATGTGGTGATAGAGGATTATCCCAATAACTTAAAATCTATAGAGGTTTACCAGTTAGATATGAGTTTAGTGATCAATCTAGTGAGTATGGTAAGCGATGAAGTAAAATATGTGTTCTTGAGGTGTGAGCAACACGGAATGATATATGATATGTGTGGTGAGATCTTTTCATGGGGTCATTTATGCATTTGTTGCATATATATTTTAACCGTTTCCTTGATTCACTTGGTGTTAATCTGTTATTTTGTGTGAACATATTTTGGAAAAATCTATGGATTATCCTATATTATATCTCCATCTCATGATTATTTGTTCTTGATTGATTACTGTGATTCTCTGCACTTGTATATTTGTTTGTGACTTTAGCCCTGGTGAGTACATGGATCATGTATGGTATGTATTTAGGGTCCAAAACACGATGTAAGATTTGTGATTCCAATTTTATAGGTTGCCTTGATTATGCAAGCGTTAACTTTGTGTTTTGATTGCTTGAAGATTGATTGGGTATCAAGGTGGAAATTTGTTGGGTTTTGATGCCAAATGAATCCCGTGCGATGATGTAAACGTTGGATTAAATTATTACCAACAACCAAGTCTAAAGGTTCAACTCGAAAACAACGTGGGCCGTTAGAAGTAACTTAAATAATGAATGCTGCTCATGACCCATTTATATTACCTCTTGGATGGTTTTGAATCTTGGTCCATTTAATCCCTTTTATTGGTTCAACTAAAGCCTAACCTAACCAATATCTATGGTGTTTTTGCCGTAGCTGTTTAGTGGGTGATTTGTGTGAGAAAAGAAGAGAGAAACCGGTAGCCCCTTTTTAGAGGAAAAAAAACGTGTGACTTGTCTTTGATTTTTGGTCCCGTTTCTTGCCTTACTTCATTGTTTTTATTCTTTCCTTTGTGGCTACAAATCATCACCATTATCTTATCTTTTATGGGAGAGATTGAGGAGCAATTGAGGTGAATATATTGGTTGTGGGTTGAAGTCATGGAGATTTGTGTATTTTTCATAGTCGAGTCATTGAAAATTTTAATCCGAAAATTAATTTACATATCTTGCTACTATAATAAAATATTATATTTTTTAAAAAGTTCAAACAGTTAAAATAAATATATTTATTTAGTTAAAAGTAAAGATAAGGGAAGGAAATTTTAGTAAAAGTTACACACTTTAATTTTTATAATATCACTCCCAAATGAATTGTCTTCTTTTTTATGAAATGAGTCCCATCTAAATTAGAAAATCAATATTCGATTACATTAATGCAATAATGATTCTCATCCAGCACCAGGTGCATTTATCTTTTTTAGGGATCATTACCAGATTAAATGTTTCAATAGATAATAAAGAATTTTGCTTTACTTTTGATTATTTTAATATTGTTTAATGAGGTTCCTTTTTTTTTTAGGATCATTACCAGATTAAAGTTTCAATAGATAATAAAGAATTTTGCTTTACATTTGACTAATACATTTACATATGTAAAACTAAATGAGCTTAAATTGACTTGGGCTAAAGTCCAGGGCTGCACCCTATCTAACGCATAAAAACTCGTAAATTGGGAGAACAACTTTTGGCAATTCGAAACGGATTATTCGTTGATAAAAGTATTAGACTTTTAAATACGAAATCACCAACAGAATTCCCGTTAATAAAAGTGGTAGTTCTTCACCAACAGATATTCCGTACATAATGTTGTTGTTTAATATGCTTACCATTTACAACTACATTTTCGTAGGTGATGTAATTCAATTTAAAAAAAAAAAAGCAAATGTGTCAACCTTTCACTTATGAATTTTCCTTGGGTGAAGAGTAGTTTATATTACCAATAGAATTATCGTTGCTAATATTAATGAATTTTAATAATTAAAAATTCAAACATTCTCCTACGAAATATCTGTAGGTAAAGGGTAATTAATTATTAAACAATAATAAATAAATAACTTTTTGTTTTTTTTTTTTTTGGCCACGCCTCGCACCTATGTCGCTATTTACAACGTCGATTTTTACCCGTTGTAATGGTAGACATTTTACCAATGAAAAATTGGTTGGTAATGACTAAGATTTTTTACCAATGGAGTTTCAATGGAAAATTTGTTGGTAAACGATTTATTCTTTACATACAACATGATCCATTGATAACTATTAGCCCCTGTTTGAGCCACCTTTTTTGAAAATGAGAATGAAAAATATAGCCGTTATTGGGGCCCACACAAGAGATAGAGAATTTGAATTTAAATGTTGATGTGATGGATAACGGTCATATTTTTCATTTTAGTAAGGAAAAAAGGTGGCTCAAACAGGGCCTTAACGACCCTTAAATTAACAATGAATTTATGGCTGCTAATATTTTGTTAGTAAAGAGTAACATCAATGGATATCTTAGTTCCAGGAGCGAAAAATTCGTGCCTAAAATCATGTTTTTTTTTTTGTAGTGGTTCATAGGGGTGTCCAAAAGTCTCGAATCGAACCGAACAGAATCGAACTGAATCAAGCGATTCTTCATAAGTTAAATACCAAAACGGGTACCCGAATAGAAAATCGATGGGTATGGGTCAGGTCTCTGGTCTAGACAAAAAATCGAAGAATCGAAACAAAATAATTTTTTTATTGAATTAACTAAATTATTTTATTTTTTTCTAAAACAATTAACAAATTAATTAATTAAATCAGATTATTTCATAATTTTAAGCCTTGGGCCTCAAATTTTTAATATGGATCACCGACATTTTAATATTAATATCTACTTTTTTTGCATTTGTATGCATTGAATTAATGATATTCAATAGCTAGTTATTTATATATTTTTGAATTAAGCTACGTTAATTTGTAAAAGTTACGAATGAAATGTCATTAATTATATTTATGTAGTGCTACTGTAAATGTTAAAAAATTTAATTATGGTATGAAATAGAACCGAACCGAACCCGAATGGTTCCATAATTATATTTGGACCCAACGGGTCCATTTATTAAATACTAGAAAATTTTGAAACTGAGTAGAACCGAACCGAACCGACCAACAGACAGCCCTAGTGGTTCAACCCAATACCGTGGGGCCAGCCCCCAATGGGGATGGGGACTAACCGCCAAACTTGGTAAACGAGACGAGGATGGGGCGAATGTCATAGCCTTGAAGCGGATACGGGATGAGTACGAAAAATATAATCATCGCCTCACTATCCGCTCTGTTTAAAATTAATTTCAAATTTAAATTTTTTATCAAACAAAAATAATAGATTTATCATTATTTTTAAAGGGAACATAAGTTGTTTTTAATAAATTGGTTAAAAAATAATAATATTTTTCTATATATAAAAAGTGGCTATTAAACGAAATATGTTGGTTTAACGGAAAAACTAACGGAAATTCTTGATTTAACGGAAAAACTAACGGAAATTCTTGTTTTAATGGAAAATCTTTTTTCACCACCCGTACTTTCAAAATTATAATTAAATTATAATAAAATAAATTAGCTTTTGATAATTCCTTCTAACTAAAATATCTTGGAGCTAACTTATCCGAATCGATCTTTTCTCGAATCAGATTTAAGTATCTAATTACGTTTTATCCAACGAGACCAATATTCATATATTTACGATAACTCCATCAATATCTAAATATTTGACACAAATAAAATATAATTTGATAAATGTATCATTTAGTCCCTAACTTTCAAAATATTAAAATATAGTATATAAAAATTGAATTATATTTTATGAAAATTTTCGGGGTATTACATTCTCACCCCCTTAAAATATTTTCGTCCTAAAAAATTTATCCGTCACTTACCAATACTAAGTCTAACACATGATATACATATATTATCGTAATACATATCATACTTTAGCGATAAAATGAATTGCATTGTTACTTAAAAAAGAGTAAAGACTTAAGTCATGCAAAAAGTTTAAGCCTCCGTTTGTTTCTCATTAAAAACCCATAAAAATGAAAAATATGACCGTTATTCATCACAGCAATCTATCAATTTTAAATTTCTATCTCTTGTGTGGGGTCAAATAACGGCTATATTTTTCATTCTCATTCTACATTAATGAGAATCAAACGGAGCCTAAGTAAACTCATCTTCTTACCCCTTAACATACCTTGAGTTTTCTGTTTGTAATTTTGGATTGAAGATGACAGAGAGAAACACTTTATTTAATTATTTATCAATTACATAAATATTACATCATTAATTATTTAATTAACCAAAAAAATTACATCTCTATTAATAACAAATTAATTTTTAAACAAAACTACTAAATATAAACTAAGCAAACGTGCATTGCACGTTGCTTGCACCTAGTTTACTAACTAAAGACATAAAAAATGAAAAGAAAAAATAAATGGGGTGATAAATAGGGACATGGGACCCGCCCCGTCTCATTTTAATTGGGTATGAAGATGTGACAAAGTAATAAAAATATCCGAAGGCATGAGGGGTGGGAATGGCCGACCCGTCCCATATCCGTCTAGTTGCTTTCCCTAAATCTTAAGCACCATTATTTATTAGCCTATGTGCCTTTTAATTATTAATAATTCTTCAATACACATTGTAGCTATATGTATTAATTTCGTAATAAAGGGGAAGAATGTGGAGAAAGCAACCAAACAACAAATTGCCCATTAAGGCATGTTTGGTAGTTAACATTAATAAATTAAATCAAACCATTAATAAAATTTTAACTTTTTTCTTCATTAATCGTGTTCAACATTGTTACTCACTTATCATTACCGGGTTTCCTAATAACGAAAAGGTTTCTATACGTTTTAATACCATTTACATAGGAAGGAGATATTAGAACAGTCTTAATAGATATGTATAGTCCAGAAGAAGGAAAAAAAAATAATGTCAACAAGCTAAAATCAAAATTTTAATAAATTTTGATAATAACAGATGAAATGTGCCGTTGAAAAAAAAAAAAAAAAGTTACGAGTCTCCTAAAATGTGTGTTGAAAATGAATTTAAAGAAACGTAAATTATAAAAACTGAGGTCAAATAGGAGCGTCGCATCTACATATTCGGATTTTTGATTATTGCACATTATACTTCACCTAAAAATTAATGTTATGTTAGGTTGACAAGTCTTGACAAGAACTTCAGAATGTTTTAAAACTTGTGTACCCTACATAGTACAATCAAAAATCAGATTATAAGTAGAAAATAAATTTTCTCATTAAAATTTGTTCAAACAGTAGAAAACTAAGACTATCAGCATTTAATATTAATGACTGCCAATGCCTATATGGCCACAAGAAGTTAAAACCCTTTTTATACATGTAAAGAAAATGGTGTTTTCTAGTCCCCTACTTAGGTCATGTTTGGACAGGCAACAGTCCATTTCATATTAATGTATTCAAACTAAGATCCCCAACATCTCACATGGCTTACGTAGACTCACATTAATAAGAAGATATGGCTAGTACTTGTGAATAAAAATATGTCAAAGCATGGGGAATTTGGAATTGTTCAAGGTGAATCCTCTTTACTAAGAGTCAAAATATCGATTCGATTTAGGATTTTTCAACATATACGTGTGTATGAATATGTGGTGATCCTCTTTACTAAGAATCAAAATATCGATTCGATTTAGGATTTTTCAACATATACGTGTGTATGAATATGTGGTGATCCTCTTTACTAAGAATCAAAATATCGATTTTATATAGGATTTTTCAACATATACGTGTGTATGAATATGTGGTGAATCCTCTTTACTAAGAGTCAAAATATCGATTCGATTTAGGATTTTTCAACATATACATGTGTATGAATATGTGTATATACATAGGGACGAATCCAGCACCTGACAAGCCGAGGCGGCTGCCCGTGCTAGATACATGATCTCATCTTCCACAAGAATCTCCAAACTCAACACTAAAAACAAAGCAATTAAGAACCAGTAATTGAATTTGCTTTGTGTTCAAGTTCTCTTGAATTTTGGAAGTAGCTAGACATGCACCTTTGACATAATTAATTCTCTATATTATAATATAATTACATAAATGTTTACTTTTTATACTAAATATTCCAAATCACTTATGCTTAAAGATAACATTTTAATAAAGTTTGAGGTTCTTAATGTCCATCATTGTATTAAAGCAACTTAAGACTAATCTTCTGGCTGGCAGATCCCACTTTTTTTTTTTTAAAGCAACTCTAATCACTTTTATTTCAATTTTCAAAAATATATTATATGATCAGTTATAAGTTGAAGATGCCGAAGCCTATGAACTCTAATCACTTTTAATTTATTTTTTTTATATTTAATGCAATGGAATTGCTTAATTATTAATTAGAAGAAAAAATTGAATTAAAGACCCCCAACCTTTGTTAAACTTGTAAATGGATTCCTAACTTTTAAATCTTGAGCGACTGTCATTAACCACATTTGTTGCATTAAATAGGCAATGCTTGTGAGGATCAAATAAATTAGACACTAATGATTTTATCAATAAAAATAAAATGAAGAGAAAATGAAGTTGATGGGTTGCGAGGAACGATGAGTTTGTGTCGAGAGACGACTTCAGCTGGGGAGCGACGAGACGAGGGAAATTCGTATGGGATGGACTATAGTGCCAATATTTGAAGTTTGGAGACCTATTTGCACATGTTTGCAAAGGTTAAGGATCTCAGGTGAAATTTTCTCTAATTAGTATTGAATTAAGAGAAATAATTTTATTATTTTAATAGGAAATAATTTATCTTGCAAGTTTTAATCAGCTCTAAAATGCGCATCTAGGTGCCGCCTAGGTACCATGCACGGCAAAAATGCCAAACCAAGTAACTTGACACCTTATTTAGCGGTCAACGACAATCATTGATCACTAACGCGAGCATAATCACACTTAGGCCCACATTATTATTTTTTTTAAAAAAAATTACAATTCTTTTAAATTAAAACTTAAAGAATCATTTACATTTAAAACTTATCTTTTTGCTGAAAATTATAAAAAACATGTATAAAGTTCCTATAAATCAGTTTTATATATTTGATAGGGATTATTTTTAAGTATTAAATAATTTTTTGATTCATTAAGAATTAAAATAACATTAAAATAAGGAAACATATTTTTTCGCTTATGTCTCGTCCAAGCTCATATAGTCCATAGCTTGACCTTCAAACATCACCACACATTACGCTTTTTACAATCTTGATTTTAATTAAAGATGAAAGTGGCTCCATACTTGAACAGTATGGATTGATATAATCTTTTCAATAGCATGTTTTTATGTAAAACATTATTTTTTCCAAATTTAAATTTTATTTTGTAAGATATAAATAAATAAGGAAAGAGCAAAGGATGGCCACCAATATACAATTATAAGTCAGGTTGTTCACATTGAATTTGTAGCCAATAGATTAAGGCCATGCCAAACGCAGTATAAGGTGTTGGTAAAGGGACAATGGAATCTTTGATGAATACATTTATTTGATTTGATTTTAATAACTAATCTTAGTCCTCAATATTTAAATTTAGTCAATGATTTGAAATGTTTTGTGATACTTTTGGTTAACGCAAATTTTGGAAGTTCGTTTTATCGGACATAGATATTTTTTCGTGAAATTAAGTAAATGATACTTGAGACAACTAATGTTTGTTGATCGAACTTGCCTTGAAATGACTTGTCAATTAATCGACTTATACTTGACAAAATCAAATAAATCAAGTAAAGTGTTCAAAATGTCTAAATAATTAATTATGAGAAAAATTAAGTCACATATGTTCGACACCAAAGTAAAAGGAAAAAAAAATAAGGTTTTTAACTTATTTATAAAAAATGTTTTCAAATCAAAGAAAGTATGTTCATACGGATATTAGCATCTTCTAAGAATTCATACACTTCTACTTCATATAGCCTTCTCAAATAGGGAAATCCTTCAATTTCTATCGATGACCTGCTACTTGAGTGATTCGTCATATCTACGAAAAAATATAAAATAGCTAAAATCTACACGAGATTGTTCAAAAAGTCATTTTTACATCCATCCAAATCTACGAAGATATTTCATTAAATAAAAAGTCCATCGAGCATCTCCTAGCACATCATAGTTATGTCAAAATAGATTTGAACCCTTGACCTAAGATCATATCCTAGTTGAATTAGTGAATAACTAAAGAAAATAGACAAAACATGAAATTATAGGAGCATGTTTGGCTTAGAAAACAAATGTTTAACTTATAAGTTAAAAATAAGTATTTTACTAGTAAAGTCAAAATTATTTTACAACATCCAAAACCAATGAGAAGTGCCATTAAAATATCACCACTACCACCTTTGATGTAAAACCACGTGGCGATCCCCAATATCTAAGCAACATTGCCGGCCCCTCTTGTTCCTAACGTAAAGATAATAAAATACATTCAAATAAATACATATCATTATACTATTTTTGAAAGCATAATACAGTAATGTTTACAATATGAATTATAGTCATAGGAATTTAAATCATAAGTTTGTTGAGGTAAAGGGAATGGAGGGACGGCTGGCTGGCTGGCTTGAAGTAGACCTATTTTACCATTCTTGGAGGTGGGGTGGGGGGACTTACTGGTTAGAAAGGGACTATTGGTTGCTTCACCTCCTATCTTCCTGTTCCTTCTTATCCCTCTCTCTCTCTCTCTTTCTTCTTCTTCTGTTCCGTATAAACATTTCTACACATACAAACTGACTAGAGAGAGAGAGAGAGAGAATGGGGAATTGTCAAGCTGTTGATGCTGCAGCACTTGTGATACAACATCCAAATGGCCAACTAGAGAGAATGTACTGGCCGGTGTCAGCAAGCGAGGTGATGAAAATGAACCCAGGTCATTACGTTTCTCTCATAATACCTTTGCAGGTCGACGGAGAACGGAATTCGGATGACAAGACGGTGCGCTTTACGCGCGTTAAGCTTCTCCGGCCAACTGATACATTAGTTCTCGGCCGAGCTTATCGACTGGTCACAACACAAGGTGAGTTCATGATCTGCTTCATATCCTGTAATAACTTGTATCAACAAATTTTAGATACCTTATTTTTTCTTCTGTAGTACTGTCCAGTGGTATTCAATCATCTTGACCGAACATGAGTTGAAATTTTTATTCAATTCTTTGTGTGTACAGAGGTTACGAAAGTGTTGAGAGCAAAGAAATATGCGAAAATGAAGGAAAAACGGCCGGATTCAGCAGAACAAACGCTGGTGGCAGAAATGCAGAATAGAAGCGGAGACTCAGAAACTGGAAAATCTGCAGGGGAGAAGAATGATGAGGTAAATTCAGTGTGTTTTAATAAAATTTATATGCAAAGAAATAGGTCAAAAACTGTAAAAACGTATACACTAAATTGGCAATTTTTCTTATGAATTTTTGAGAAAAGAATTACGCTGGAGATTTGGTAAAAACCATAAAACTATTTGACACGACACACTAAGCACGACTATTAGTGAAATAAACAAGATTTTAACTTTTTTTTGTTCCTTAATACTGCCGACTATTTTCCAATCCTTCTGCCATAAGATGATTCGGCCTCTGAAGACAACTGGGGCGAAATAAAGGTTAACAGTAACACAACTGGGAACAAATGATTATTCATTTTTTATGATAAAATCACAACTACAGAGCATTCATACCATCTCAAGAAGACTGTACATTTCTATCAAATGATACTGATGATTATCTCCATTTTTGCAGCCTGTGAGACACGACAGTCATCGGCAAAGGTCAGGATCAACGAATTTAACTGCTATACGGTCTAAAACATGGCGTCCATCACTGCAAAGCATTTCTGAATCTGGAAGCTGATGGGGTTAACAGTTTGTTCATTAAGTGAAAAATGTTAAGAGTGATAAAATTTCTGTATAGCTAAAAGAAGAGAATTATTAAGATGAAAAGTGCAATCTTGAACATTACAGTATTTCAAAATGAAATTGCAAGATGCCACCAAATTTTACCTTCAGTTTTTGACGATTAAGTGGTTAGAATTCGAGTAAATTTGAAATTCGAAATCTTCCAATTTAGTCTTCTGTACTGTATGCCGAACAATGCACCGAGTGTGAGAATTAGCTGAATATCTGGTTTCATCAAAAGGTAGTTAAGGCAAGTGATTTTTAAATCAGTGCCAAATTCATATTCTTTTGTCTATTTCAAAGAATTGAGCAGAAACGTCTTTTTCCAGAACAATGCCAGCACAGAAAAAGGTCAAAAACAGCAAGCTATTTTAATAATGCTTCTTGTTTTATTTAAAAAGATGTATTTCATTCAAGGTTGTAACAATGAATTATTATTTCCAATTGAAGAACAAGAGATTCTAAAGGACAAATAAAGCATTCAATTATTTCTGATAAAAACCTGCAGTATAACTTGCAAAGAATTAAGATAACAAAAAAAAAAAAAAAAAAAAAGATAATAAGATCATATATTTTAAGTTAACCAAAACCACCATTTGTCTTCCTCAAAGAATCTGCAGTACGCTGAAACGTCAATAAATTTGCAATGCTACTAAATTGCATTCAGTAAGACGACGTCTCTACAAAATTTGTAGCAAACAAATGTTGGGAATTTACTTAATCATGCACAACGAAAAATAAAATAATTTCAATTCTAGTCAAGAATTTACTTTGTGTTTAGATAGAAACTATTATAGGAATGACGCAGAACGGAAGTAAAATATTTACCAACGTAAATCTTGAAAATAAGAAAACTGAAATTCTCTAAGAACGAAACTTTTTATTCAATGACCAATCTCCAGAAAACGTTAAAAGGCCTATCAATAAGCATTACAAGAAACCCTAAAAACATAGAATAATAAAACGTTCCAAAAATAGCGAAAATTCGAAACGGAAAATATGGAAATTACTTATTTGAAGGCCTAAATGAAGGAATTTGGCTAAAATCCCGAGATCTCGGGCTTTGTTCCAAGTCCAATTTTTTGGGCCGTTTCCAATCAACCTGTCAAATTTTAACCCATTCTGACACCGTCGCGACAAATGACAAAATTGTCCTTGGCGCAGTCTTTTTTTGTCAATTTTCTGTCTAGCACTTCTTCAAACTCCAAAGCTAGTTGTCATCAGTCTCCTCCACCTGTAAAGATCTCGACCCAAGTTATATTCCGGATAGAGTGGCACATCATCACGAAACTCATGCAGATCAGCCACATTGAAAGTGCGAAAGATGTTTATATCAGCAGGCAAGTCGACCACGTAGGCATTGTCATTGATCTTCTTGACTATCTTGTATGGACCATATTTTCTCGGCTTCAACTTGTTATAGGAACCGACTGGAAACCTCTCCTTGCACAAGAATATCATAACATGATCACCTTCAACAAATTGACGTCTACAGCAGCCTTATACTTTGCATTCTTCTCCTCCAACCGGGATTTGACTATTGCCTAAATGTCACGAACCTGCTCAGCATGTTCTCAGCAACCATACTTGCTCCAGCAACTTTGGGAAGTCTTGCCAAGTCCAATGCATGCTTAGGTGGCTGCAAATATACTAAAGCAAAAAGAGATTTACCAGTAGCAGTGGGAACTGCGTTGTTATATGCGAACTCCGCCTGAGCCAGCATTACATCCCACTATTTTGGGTTGTCTCCACAGATACTCCAGATCAGATTTTCCAGTGTACGATTCAAATTCTTAGTCTGACCATCAGTTTGCGGGTGTACAGTGCTACTGAATTTGAGCGTAGTATCCATCCACCGCCACAAGGTAATCCAAAAATGGCTAAGGAACTTCGAATCCCTATCAGAAGTGATAGACTGTGGCACTCCATGCAAACGAACCACCTCACGACAGAATAACTGAGCCACATAAGATGCATCAGAAGTCTTTCGGCAAGGGATAAAATGCACCATTTTGGAAAACCTGTCAACCACCACAAATACAGAATCGACTCCACGCTGAGTTCGTGGAAGCCCCAAAACAAAGTCCATCGACAAATCCTCCCATATGCCATTCGGTACATGTAGAGGCATGTAAAGACCAGTATTTTGTGCCTGCCCCTTAGAAGTCTGACACACAAAACACTTGTGAACAAAATTACCCACGCCGCGTTTCAACTGAGGCCAATAATATTGCTCACCTACTTCACTGACAGTCTTGTCACGCCCTAGGTGGCCACTCAAACCTCCACCATGCAATTCCCGAATCAGTTTCTTCCTCAAAGAGCTCCGAGGGACACACAGCTGATTACCATGAAACAGGTAGCCATCAACAATATGGAACTCCCTTTCTGTTTGCTTCCGAACACATTTTTCCCATACCTTGGTGAAGTCATCATCATCAGTATACAATTCTTTCAAAAACTCAAACCCAACAATCTCTTGTTGTATAGTCACCAAACTTGTGCGTCGACTCAATGCATCGGCCACTTTGTTCAGAACCCCAGATTTATGCTTCACAACGAAAGGAAATTTCTGCAAGTAGGTTGCCCATCGAGCATGCATATTACTTAAACTCCTCTGACTATTCAGGTATTTCAAAGCCTGATGATCAGTATATAATATGAATTCCCGCTGAATCAAATAATGCTCCCAATGTTTTAGAGCACGAACAATAACATAAAATTCCTAATCATAGGTGCTCCACTTTTGCCATCACTGAGCTTTTCATTGAAGAATGCCACTGGTTTCTTTTCTTAGGAAATAACTGCTCCAATCCCAATTTTCGCTAGCATCACATTCTACCTCAAATAATTTCTCAAAGCTGGGCAAGACAAGGATATGAGTAGTGTACAACTTTTCTTTGATCATTGCAAAAGTCGTGTCTGTAGTTTCACCCCAATTGAATTCTCCTTTCTTCAGACATTTAGTTATAGATGCTACAATGCTGCTGAAATCTCTAATAAATCGACGATAAAACATCGCCAACCCATGGAAACTCCTCACCTCTCCTACTCTCTTTGGTGTAGGCCACTCACGAATGGCTTTCACCTTCTCTTCATCAACCAATATTCCCCCCGAACTAACTGCATAACCCACGAATAACAATTTTTGTGTCAGCCAACTGCACTTCTTAGTTAATAAACAGTTTGTTCTTGGACAACACCTCCAACACAGTTTGAAGATGCTCCATATGCTCACTCTCACTCTGGCTATAAATCAATATGTCATCAAAATAAACAACTACATACTTTCCAATGAAAGGTTCATAAGCCGCATAAATGTACTCGGTGCGTTTGATAGCCCGAAAGGCATCACCAACCACTCATAGAGTCCATCCTTTGTTTTGAAATCTATTTTCCATTCATCGCCCAATTTTACCCGAATCTAATGGTAGCCACTTCGCAGATCAATTTTTGAGAACAACTTCGATCCCTCCAACATATCCAGCATGTCATCCAACCGTGGAATTGGAAAGCTATTCCTAACTGTTATCTTATTTATAGCGCGACTATCAACACACATCCTCCAACTCCCTTCTTTCTTTAGTACCAGTAAAACGGGAACAGCACGCTGACTCATGCTCTCTCGAATAAACCCCTTTTTAAATAACCCCTCCACCTTTTCTTGCAAAATCTGATTTTCCTTTGGACTCATCCGATAATGTAACAAATTTGGTAAACTTGCTCCTGGAACCAAATCAATATGGTGTTGAATGTCTCTTAATGGCGAGGTCATTTGGCAAGTCATCGGAAACCAGCTCAATAAATTCAGACAAAAGAGACTGCACATTTTCAGGTACCATCTCCCTCTGCCCCTCATTTTCCTCTATCACTAGAGCCCACACAACCACAACATAAACCTCCTGTGCTTCCCTAACCTCCGACTCCAAATCTGTTAGGGACGTTACTAAGGGGAGTAATGATTGCCCTCCTTCTGTAGCCTTAGTTGAGACACCAACTGAACTCCGCTTTGGAACCATGGCGATTTTTTTATCTTCCCAGTTGAAAACATACACATTATCTCGTCCCCTTTAGGTCACATCCATATCAAACTGCCATGGACGCCCTAGCAACACATGACTAGCATCCATGTCGACAACATCGCAAACCACCTCATCTCGATAATGTTGCCCAATTGAAATAGGAACTTTGCACACTTCTATCACGTTCACCTTAGGCCCTTTCTGAATTCACCCAATTACATAAGGCTTCGGATGTTTTTCAACCTGCAACTTCAGATGCTCCATCAGCCTTTTGGACACAAAATTCTCACAACTACCAGTATCAACAATCAAATCGCAGACTTTACCTTGTACACTGCAACAAGCTTTAAAAATGTTATTTCTCTACGAGGACTCCTCTACCTTCGTTGAGCACATGATACGCTGAACTACACAGTTTACAAGTTCTCCCTGTTATTCTGTAATTTCTGCCCCATCCAACAGTTCCTCCATTCAGCCCCTTCTTCCATATACTGCTCCTATTCATCATCATCTCCAACACCCACGAAATTCACTGACCTCCTGGCTAGGCATTCATTCCAGCGATGGCCTGGCTGGCCACATCTATAACATTTAAAACCACCCGATTTAGCATACGGATTTGGTGCTCACGAGTCTTCCTTTGCAACTGTTGCTGGGCGAGTCCCAGCTTGGTTATTATTGGAGACAACGCTTCTTTGAACCTGATCTGCAGCAGGTTTAGACTGAGCCTGGCCATAAACTGGTGTGAACCTGCCTCTGTTCGCCATTGTATAAGATGACTCACCTATGTCCTTCTCGTAATTTGAAAAATGACCAGACGTTTTCTCTATCAGTTCTGCCTTCAGTGCCATGTTATGTGCCTCATCTACTGTCCATACCACTTGTAGACCGATCTTATCTCGAATAGATGGTTTCAATCCTCCCAAATACCTGGAAACTCGTTGTGCCTCAGTGTCGCTTAGATTGTTACGGACAAAAAGCTTGGACCACTCCTCAGTATAATCTGTAACTGCCTTATTTCCTTGTACACAATTCTAGAAACTTTGAAATATAAATTGCTCATAATCAGGTGGCAAGAACTTGTTCATCATAAGTTGTTTCATCCGCCTCCAAGATCAGACAGGAGCTTTGCCTTGGCGCTGCCTATCCATCTGCAGTCGTTCCCACCAAACAGCAGCCCCACTTCTCAATTTATATAAAACCATTTGACTTGACGCCCCTCCGTGACCTCAGTAAAATCGAAAAACCTCTTGACCTCTGAGATCCAATCTAGAAACTCCTCAATCTGTAACTTTCCATAGAACAATGGTATGTCGGTGCAGATCCTATATTCGGGTTGGTTTTGCTGTTGCTGATTCTTCACAAAATTCTCTTCAAACTCTTCATCGATGATATCATCATACTGCATATTTCTCGCTGCTCTAGGGTAATGCCCACCCCCACGGCGGTCAAGGGCGATTCCCTCGACATGAGTAGGGGGATTGACAAGATGGGGATTAGGTTGTCCCTCCAACAGACGCTGAACCATAGTCTCTAACCTTTCCATCGCCTGCCACTGTTCCTTAATTGCTGCCTACAGATTTGCATCTATATCCCTGCGACCAGCATCGCGAGGATGATTTCTTTCGAATTTGTTGTTGTTGGCCATTGAACAGGGCAAATTCGAGCTCTGATACCACTTAACGCAGAATGAAAGTAAAAGATTTATCAACGTAAATCTTGAAAATAAGAAAATTGAAATTCTCTAAGAACTAAACTTTTTATTCAATGAATAATCTCCAGAAAACGTTAAAAAGACTTTAAATAGGTGTTACAAGAAACTCTAAAAATATAGAATAATAAAACGTTCCAAAAATAGCGAAAATTTAGAGGTGGCAACGAGCCGAGCTTTTGCTCGGCTCGTTGCTCGTGGGCGAGCTCGGCTCGGCCCACGAGCTCGTCTCTCACGTGCCACGAGCCGAACGGCTCGGCTCGTGAGATTTGATTTTTTTTGTAACTATCCTTAAAAAAAAGGGACGAGCCGCTCGTCTAAAACGAGCCAAGCCTACTCGGCTCGCCTACCAAGCCGGCCTGCTCGGCTCATTTTTTGGTTCGTTTTTTGGCGAGCCCGAGCGGCTCGTGGGTCGCTACAGTGCGAGCCGAGCCGACGAGCTACTCGGCTCAATTGCCACCTCTACGAAAATTCGAAACGAAAAATATGGAAATTACTTATTTGGAGGCCTAAACGAAGGAATTTGGCTAAAATCCCGAGATCTCGGGCTCTCTCCCGAGTCCAATTTTTCGGGCTATTTCCAATCAACTTGTCAAATTTCAGCTCATTCCGACACCGTCGCAACAAATGACAAAATTACCCTTGGCGCAGTCTTTTTTTTTGTCAATTTTCTGTCCAGTACTTCTTCAAACTCCCAACCTAGTTGTCCTATATCAAGGAATTATACCTTTTTGTAGATTTTGCAAACTGTTTTACTAATCTTGGAATACGAACAATCACGATTTGCAATTTACAATTGTCCAATTGTCAAACCTCCAATGTAGATCCACAAAAGGAACAAGAATGAGATAATTTAAATTTCTCTTTCCTTGTACTACTAATATAATGAATTGTATTTTGTTTTTTCAGTTCTGTTCCGGTTCGGTTCGGGACTTTTGGACACCCCTAACTAACACAAGTCCAAGCGGGCTCAGCCTGTTTCTTAAACTTCACCTAATCCAATATTTTATTAATCCACAAACAACTCAATTAATTAATTGATTGATTAATTAATCTCATTTTTCCAGATTTTTTATGACCCATTAGGTTTTTTATCACAATACCTAACGATATGAATTATTATTTAAATCTAATCAAAATTGATAAAGTAAAATACCTCTTTTTAATTTATGACCAGTTCACATCTGTCATTTCATATTGAAATCTAATAAATGTGTCAAAACAATAAATGTGATGGAAAATATCACGTGGTATGACAAAACCAAATTTGTTCGTTTACATAAAACTATAATTTTTTGTCAATATGATCCAATCAATCACGAGATATGAATACATGTCAATCTCAATTATCAACCGTGTCTTTCATCCTATTATTAAGTCAATATAAGTCGAAAATTCTTTTTCAACTTATGAACATACCTTAACCAAGATTTCGTTATCAACTTAATTGAATGAAATGTAAATCATAATCTTTTATTATCTATGAGTGATGAATTTTTTATTGATCATTCACAACCTTCATATGATTTATGATATATCCAAACGATACTATATTAGCCACAATTGATAGAGAAACATTCAGTATTACCAAAATATGACCGTCCTCATATGAGGCACTATGATGAAATCAAGTCGAAGGACCAATTATATCACGGAACATTAGATATTAACGACTGACACTTAATAGTTATCCATGTGGAATCTTTTAGCGGGTCTCCAATGTTTTGTTTTATAACAAAACATCAATGTGTTCATTTAAGTGTCACCACACTTTAGCTTGTGACATTTATTACTTAATTCACAAGTATGAAATGTCACACGTGATGGTCTATCCGTAATAACGATATCTGTATCTTGTTATTACTTACGACTATGGATGATTTAAGATTCAGTCATATATAATTTGTATTTCACAATCACAACTCACTGTGATTAACAAATTGCTAATATTTGAATTTACGGATTCTATTATTTAATTTATTAAATAATACGTCATAAATGACATGCATCAATTATATATTAAAAGTGTTTATATTCATAGTTGATTGGATTTAGGGTATAACACTTACAAACTCTCACTTGCACTATATTCAATCACTTATGTATCTAATATTATAAGAGTCTATATGATAATCATGTTTATGCTGTGACAACTCTTTGTCGATGGATAATTAATTTAATAAGTTATGAGAATTCGTTCATTCTTTACGTCATGTCATTGTATTATCTTGTCAATGAGATGACACCACCTTAACACATATTTGGATCATTGATGGGACCTTAATTCTTTCGTTTACACGATGACTATATTGTTACCATAATGCTAAAATATGTGATCAACAACGTTAGGAACTACTCCAAGTTCTTTAATGAACTTCCTGATTTAGATCACAACTTTTGTTGCTTCTAAAACAATGATATATAAGACTTCAACTATTGAATCAATGATGATTTCCTATTTAGAAAGTTTTTAACACATCATTTAAGAGTAAACTAATATCTTAATTGAGATTTGTTATCATTATAGTCTGACTAGAAATTAGTATCAGTGTATCCATGAACTTTCAATTTATTTTCTCCATATAAAATCTCCTCAAGATTTTATCAATGTAGATTGAGATGGGTTAAGCAATCTTTTAAATCTATCTCTATAGATCAAGTTGTTTCTCCCATATCTTTCATGGAGATATTATTTGAAAATTATAATTTTAACGATTGAAATTCAGGGACGTCATTTTCTATTAATAATATGTACATATAATATCAGGAATGCGACAATACTCTCACTATCTTCTTGTAAACATACAATTCATTTTCATTTTTGACAAAATCAAATCTTTTGACTTTCTCATCAAATCGAAGATTTCAACTCCTAAAGGTTTGCTTCAATCCATATATGGATCTATCAACCTTGCATACCTTGTTGGCATCTTTGGATTCAAAACATTCGAGTTGTGTTATGTATACTTCCTTTTGCAAGTTCATGTTAATGAAAGAATTTTTGACATCCATTTTTTATAACTCATACTCATGATATGCAACTATTACAAGCAAAATTTTAATGTACTTTAGCATGGCTATAGGCAAAAATGTTTCATTAAAGTCAACTCTTTGTCTTTGTAATCCCTTTTGCTACTATACTTTGTATGTATGAATGTTTTCATCCATGTTGACATTTTAGTGTAAACCCTTTTACAACTCATAGGTTCTATCCCATAAGGCCGATCGATCAAGGTCTAAACTTTATTCGCATACATCAAGTTCATCTCGAATTCCATGGCATCTCGTCATCTCTTTGAGTCAACACTTGACTTTGTTTCTGTGTAACTAGTAGGTTCATCATCCTCGATTAGTAATACTTGATTAGTAATGATGGATTCATACTTTCTAGAAGGTCGAATGATCTTATAAGATTTACACAGAGCCGACATGTCCTCGAGAGTCTCTACTTCCTGATCAAGAGTATATCCCTCAACAAGTGTGGGACGAGACTCAAATTTATCTACATAGTCAATTATATTTGTGAACTCTTGAAATCCTTCAAGTCCTATTTTGCTCCCACTATCCTCTCCTAGAATGAACTGTTTATGTAGGAAGACGGTATGTCCTAAAACGAAGACTTTCTTCTCAATAAGATTACAAAATTGATATCCCAGTATCTTTTTTTGGATATCCCAATTTATCAGACTTACACTCTAACTTATCCGATTTAATGTACTTTTCATAAGTGCCATAGCCCCAAACTTTAATATTAGACAAGTTGAGTCTTCTTCCTTTCCATAACTCATATGGAGTCTTGTCGACCGAAATAGATGTGCCGTGATTTAGTGTGTAGCACGTGGCAATTAGTGCATGACACTAAAATAATTTTGGGAGGTTTGCATGACTTGTTAATTATCGCACTATTTCTAATAATGTGTGGTTCCTCCATTCAGATATACTGTTATGTTGCGGAGTTCACTGTGAAAGAATCTCATTCTCATTTAGATAATTTAAATTCTACTTTTTAGATATTCTCCACCTCGATCAAGTTTTAGTGTAAGAATACATTTACCTATTTGTTTCTTTATTTCTAGTTTGAATCTCTTAAACCTTTCAAAAGTTTTATATTTGAATTTCATCAAATATACATGACAATTTCTGAAATACTAATCAGTAAATGTGATTAAATTAGAGAAACCCCATCTAGCATTAATTGACATGGATCCACATACATCACTATGTATTAGACTTAGTAATTGTGCAGGTCTTTTACCTTTTCAAGGGAATTTGGTCATTATGCATAACAAACATGATTCGTTTTTGTCAAATAATTCAAAATCATTTGACCCAAATATACATCTCTATGTGACCAAGTCTGCAATGTTAAATATAAGTGTTATTCGGATTATCATTTTATATCTTTCAATTTCTATACTTATTATAGAATACTCAGTATTTAGAATATAAATATCATTTTGTAATTTACCATAACCATTAGGATCTTAACAAGATAAAAAGGAACAACAATTGTCCTTAACATTAAAATAATTAATTTCAAAACATGAAATTCGAATAATGTTTTTGTTAATGTTACGGACATAATAACATTTCTCTAATTTTAATATTAAAACCAAATGCAATGACAAGAAGTATGTTCCTACAGATAATGCATCAACTTTTGCTCATTTTCAATGAGTAGGTCAACTTCTTCTTCTTACAGTGGTCTATTTTCTATTTAGTTTTTGCATATTTATTCAAATATGGGCATAAGCCTTTCAATCTTTCTTCCAATGACCTTTCATTCCACAATGATATTAAGGGTCATCAGACTTGATAATATCCTTATTTGTTTTGACCGTCTTAGCCATCATAGATACTTTCCCAAAGCCTCATTTAGACTTCCTCTTACTACCCTCAGAGGAATTAATGACTAAGACTTGCCCACTACTAACTTTGATGTTGGGCTTAGTAGTCTGAAGCATGTTTAGCAACTTAGAGAATGTGCACTCAAGCTTATTCATATTAAAATTCATAATTAAGACCCTGTTTGTCTCTCATTATTTCAAAACATTATTTGCTATAGTAAGATTTTCTACCACACATTCACCCTATAAAATATTTTACACACAAACTAATAAAGTTACTTCAAATTTCAACCGCACATTCTCCAAAAAATACTATTCATTACTCAATTTCTTCTACAATAATGAGAGAAACACACTAATTATGAATAACTCTTTAGCAGAGATTGTACAACCAAGTCAATACTTCACGGTCCATGACTAAATCCAATTGAGACAACTTTTCAGTGCCAATCATCTTCAGTACATGGGCATTAGCTAAAGATCCCTCTATCATTTTACACAAGTATAGTTGCTTAAAGTCTCATATCCTTTTACATGTGATTATTCATCATACAAGTCTTTAATTTGAAAATTATGTGTTATCATCTATACCCTAATGTTGCTTTTGTAATTCAGGTGACATAGCTGCGAACATCATACATGTTGCAGTACTATTGTCATCATTGTGTTTATTATAACAGTCACATCTTCCTTAATCAAGCCATCAACATGCGTCTTTAGAAAGGATTACTCAAGAACATAATCAATTTTCTCATGCCTGAGAAGAATTCTCAAATTGCAGTGCGAATCAAGAAAATTTGGTTTGATTATTGGTAACCAGTATGCCTTTTAAAAATATATAGTTACTCATAATTCAATAAATGTAAATAACGAAAATAAAAGAGTAATATATAAAGTGCATCAATTAATTTAACATGGTCTTTTATTATATTAATCATGCTCCCACTGTTTAACTGAAATTTATGACCATCTCACATAAATTATGGAATTCATACTTTACTCCTAGAGGGCTAGGATTACATTTGTTATATTAAGACATTGAGTGTACTCAGCAACTTTTAATAAAATATTTGGGTAGATACTATTATCAATTATATTCCATACAACTCCCAAATTATTAAACTGATAACTATTTGTTTTCAAATATCTCATGTGTTAGCTTAATGTCTTTAGAATTTTTTTTCTTGAGTGGACTCAAAAAAAGATAAATTTTAGTTAAATCAAACTCATCATTCAGAAATATCTAATATTTTATAGTGTCAAACATGTCCATAATAGACCAACCTTTAGTGTACTCAACAAGTTTAAATCGATTAAGAACTCCAATTTTTTATGGAAGGAGAATATAAGTCTGACTTAATAGCATGGATCGTTATGGACTTTTACTATCGAGTCTTCCCAAACCATAAAAAACACTAGTTAATGAGTTCTAAAGGGGTATTGGCTTAGGATGAAGGTTTGTGATATTTGGTATTTAGAGGACTATTAGGAAGAAATACAATACATATTGTCCACAATCTCATGTAGAGTTCAGCACATATATCGCGAGGATAATTCGGTAGCTGATAGCCTGTCGAATCTGGAAGCGTCTAGTGTTTCACAGATCTAGAAGGATTCTATTGTAATCCCATCATCGGTTAGAGGAGCTTTGCGTATGGATAAACTGGGCATTCCTAATTTAGGATGTTTTTCTCCCCACAGTTGGACTTTAAATATTTCTATGTTGTTTTAGATTACTTGGAGTTTGGAAAAAATAAGTTTAGTTGGTTTTATTTGATTTGTAACCATGGTATTTCTCCGCCACAAGTGATGTTCTATTAATAAGAGTACGGTTAAAAAAAAAAGGTGGGGGTGAGAGGGGGGGGGGGTATTGCGTTGACTCATACAATGTTCCATCTCTATGATCTTATCCTCTTCTTGTATCTTCAATCAGTCAACTGCAACTTATATCATATACTAGTTGGCACACATACCTAAATAATTAGGCACGCATGCCCATAATAATTACAACAGTCTTGCGGTCCAAAACGAATAAGAAGTCGCAAGCCCAAATACCATAAGAATAAAACTAACAATTTAACACATCCACATGGTCAAGTCAATAATTATCCACTAATAAAACATTCATCATATACATGTTTTTGTATAGAATATCTAATATTATATGCAAATACATTTCAAATTTCTAGTAATTAAGGTCGTGTAAACTAATCTACACAAATGGATTGAAAACAATTAAATAATTAATTAATCAAATTAACTAATTAATTTAATTAAAGAGTTTACTTAATTAAAATCAAATTTTAATTAAATACCGAATTAGAGACCAATTCTAATTCCACAATTATAGGGCGGATTTATTTAATTAAAATCAAATTTTGACATAAATATCAATTTAGAGTCAAACTCTAATTTTAAGATAATAAAGCAAACTTATTTAATTAAAATCAAATTTCTATTAAATATCAAATTAGAGTCCAACTCTAATTTCATAAAATTTTAGGGCGGGACAATTTAATTAAAATCAAATTCTAATTAAATATCAAATTAGAGTAATATTTTCAAGAATATATTAGGTCATTTATGTAAAATCAAATTTAATTAAACAACTCTAATTTAAATTGAATTAACATTTTAATTTAGGATAAAACTCATAAATAAAATAAAATTCAATTAAGGGTCAAAATTTAATATTTAAGTTAAAGTCCAATTTTAACGAAGATATTAGAAGTTGTCAAACCTTTTAAAATCTAATTTAAAACACTTTTTCAAATTAAAATCTCTTTAATATTCGAATTCAAAACTCCTTTTAAAAATTGTAATTTGAACCCTAGGTATATTGAATGTGGGAGTGAATTTTATCTTGAATCCTCCACCTTTAAACTCAAATCAAAGCAAAAATCTTTAGGCTTTAAAGAACTGAAAAATAGTGTAGATAGCCAAGACAAAATGACAACTATGTTGCCAATTCCAATATCAATTAATTTAATTAAGTTGACCTTTTGGAGCTTATTTTTCAAATTTTCCTTCAACCACCTCTCATTGAGTTGTTTTATAGCTAAAATTGATTAGTACGTGTAATTGTGTAGTTGACTTTGTACCATTGAATTGTAGTTAATAGATTATCTGATTCTTCAACAACCATTATATCAACAAATGATCTCTAGAGCTAATTCCAAAAAATAAATTCTGTTAATTTTCGAATGTTTTACTTAACTATGTATTGTTGGATTTTAATTTTTCCCAAACTATTTTCCATATTAAAAGTCCTAAAATTTCTCTGTAATTCTTCAACCTCGGCAAATCAAAAGAATTTAAATTTTCCCATACGGAACAAGTTTGCACTTTAACATTGTAAATGCTAAACCCAAATCTGTCAGGCAAATCTCTAATCTTTGACATCTCAAACGCCATTTTCCAGTAGAGATAAAATTTGCTGTTATGGACACCCCGAAAGTCGTATTTCTATATCATTTCATAGCAATGAATCCCTCGTCGACAGATAACGTCAATTTTTGGAGCATATGCACCCCAAAAATGAAATCATAAATTGTGCAACTTATTCTTAACCAACCATTCGGTTTTGGAGAAGTCCCTGGAACAAATGAATAAAGGGACAGTAGTTATTGATTCCAGCTCCATGTAAAATGTAGTACTTTTCACCAAATGTTTAATTCTCATTTTATTTTTTTGATAATTTACTTTATTTCCTACAAAATGTGATATATGCACACACGCACGCGCACACCCCTTTTATGCACTTGAATTTTATTAAATCTGTAATTAGATAGTATAGTTGTGAAATCTCAGAGTAGGTGAAACAAGCAAGGCAACTAAATGAAATTGTAATATATGAATTGAGTTATACAATTTAAGTATCAATCATGCTACATGTATATCATTGTTTAGATTGTGGTACGTGACAAAATACTATTGGACACTTTAAAAAAAAAAATCCCTCACATAATTTTTTGAAAACAAAGATCGAGGATGACATTCTCATTGTAAGGAAAAAGCTGTACAAGTAGCATTATCATTTAAGCATATAGCATGCGTCACTTCACTACAAATATGTATTACATTTTTTCGAAAGTGTGGTTTGGTCCAAGATTATTTGACAACATGCCTCACACTATTATAATGAATGATTGTTGTGTAATTCTACTTAATGTATTCTAAAAGATTCCAAGATTTTTGTTTACTCTACGTTTAATAAAATATGACTTAGCATTCATTTCACATATAACAATGGCTCAGTAACACTTTCGTACTTATTATGGTAATCGAAATAAACCCTAATTGTTACTTTAAATATTCGTCGCATATGTCAAAGCTTTAAAACAATCTCTATAGGCATCCTATGTGTTCTCTTCTTATAATCCCTCCGGTATGACATTATTCTAAACAATTGGTGTAGTCACGATTATATGGTGAATATACAGTGCTTGTTGATTTCTCAAAGTACCGCCTTGTAATATATGGCCACAGAAAATAAAAAAGATACAACATTAAACTAGTTCAAATACAATAATTATAACAACTTCATTTCAGTAAAGGACATATTTTCCCATTTTCTAAATAAAAAACATAGCATAATAGGAACTTCAGAAATATACACTTATTAAAACAAAATCAGGGGGTTGAGTGGCATACACAATCCTCATTCAAGCATCTTTCAGAGGTCATGTAATGCTTGCTAAACCAGAAGTATTTAATTGATAGTATTACCAAAGCTCTTATGGTAATCCTTCTCCATGAAAGGAATGTCATCGCACAACTTTATCTTCGATTCCTGTCCAAGAAACTCTATAATTTGCCTTAGTTATGTCAAGTTTTCTCTGGCAAGGACCGTCCAGATTATTCTCCGCAGTTATGATTTTGACTTTTGGATAGGATCATCTGCCAAGACCCCTTCATAAATTGGTTTCACAAAATCATACAAGTCGTGTTTACTTGTGCCACAGTCACAAGTGGTGTTTAGGTACTAGTATTCAGACACCAATATCCCTGCACAATCAAGTAATGATAATAACTTGAATTCCCAATGTTGATTGGCTCGGTAATATTGCCTTCTGTTAGGATTTATGTTGTATTGACAACTCTTTAGACAAAATGATTATTATAAAAGAATAAGATTGTTATAAAAGAGTTGTAAAAGTCAAGGAGTCTTTTGGAGAGTTGTATAGATGAACTAGGATTATTTGAGTTCGAGTATGGAAAGAACGAGCAGCCAAATTTACGCTAACATGTCACCTAGATGATACTTGAGTGGAAAAAGCAGAATTATTGTCGCTTGCCTGTCATCCACTATCGCTTCAGCGACACACCTATTGCTCACATGGCGTTCGAGCGACGGTGTTATACTTGAAACCTTAGTTCGCGAATATACATTCAATCCAAGATCTAAGAATACATTAAGACATTGAAATTAACCATTTGATTCTTGAGATCATCAAATACAAGATGGAAAAAACATCAATGTCAATTAATACAAAATACTCACTTCCTAGATATAATCGGGAATGTACATTTTCAATAGATTTCAAAAGTTGCTGAAGATTGAGGGAGGTTAGACCTCAAGCATAGGAAGAGTACAAAAATAAGATGTTCTTGGTGATCCACATATTATAAATAATTCCAGAAGATCGGGAGTATGGTGGATGAAACACGTTCCAGCAAGTCTTGAAGATTGGAAGAATTAGATCAACGAGTCTACTAGGTTTTATAGGCTGAATCATAGTGTATGTTTTTATTGTCTATAGTGGAAATTACTGGCTTGGTCACAGAGTTTTTACCTAGTTAAGGGTTCTCTCCGTCATCAATTCTTTGTGTTGTTTACATTATTGATTTCATACAAGTCGACAATTCATCATAGGGTAGTTGATTCTCATTAGCTGGATCTAGATTAATTAATTATTGTGACTTGTTGTAATATTGATCAACGATAACTTTTAATTCCGCATTATTCACCTATTCACCCACTCTACTTGTTTTTAAGGTTGAACACGTAACTTTCAAGTGGTATCAGAGCTCAAATTCGTTTCTAGGCCCTAGTTTTCTCGATGAGTAGTTCATTGTATGTCCCGTCATATTTTGATGGTAGTAACTATGCTTATTGGAAAGTTAAAATGAGAGCTTGCTTAATCTATGGATAAGCGTATTTGGTTGAGCGTAGTAAATGGTTGGGCTGCCCCTTCCAGCAATGTTAATGATGTTGTCATCCTCACTCTTATAGCTAATTGGTCGAAGAAAAATTTATATGGGTGTGATCGGATCATTAAGGCTTTACTTGCTCTACTTATGGTTGTGTCACCTAAAGAGTTTAGGCGTATGACTATTGTGAGGTTGGTAAAGAGTATTGAGATATTTTACAGACCACACATGAAGGATCTCAAGCTGTTAAGAATTCCAAGTTACAAATGTTGATCACTAGGTTTAAAGAGATTAGGTTGAAGGATGATTAGACCTTCGATGACTTCTATGCAAGTTTAAATGACATAGTTAATTCTAGTTTCAACTTAGATGATAGAATTTTCGTGCCTAAAATTGTCCAAAAAAATCTTAGATCCTTACCTAAGAGATTTAGGCCTAAAATCATGGCTTTCGAGGAGAGTAAGGATAGAGATGCTATTAAGGTTGACGAATAAGTTGGATCTCTCCAGACTTATGAACTTACATTAGTTGAGCCTAAGAAAGGATAATTCTTTGGCCTTGAACATTGTTAGGGATGATTATCGTGATTCTTCTAACTCGGAATCATTTAATGATGAGGAATAACCTACTTTGTTAAGAATTTTCAAAAAATGTTTAAAAATAAAAAGAAGACTAAAGAGAGACATAGAAGTGATTCCAATGAATCTAGAAAGAGATCTAAATCTATGAGATGTCATAAGTGTCAAGGTTTTGGCCATTATAGAAATGAGTACCATAATTGTATGAGAAATCAGGTAAATCTATGAATGCAACTCTCACCGATGATAAGTCTAGCTCGAATAATCAAAGTGAGACATCCGTTCATGAGGAGAATGAGAAGTTTATGACCATACTGCTAGAATTAAAAGTGAATCTGATAAGGATAGTGAGAATGTTGAGAAAGTAGATAATGGTGAGCAATCTGAGGAAGATTTTGAATAGGAGGAAGAGATTCGTGAGGGTATCAAAAATTATTTGAAGAGGGTCTTAAAATTAAGAAGGTGAATAAGTCTGTGGTTAAAAAGGTCAATGAAATTAAGTTGATAGAGAAAAATTTGCTGCTGACCTTTAGGAGTCTACCTTGTACTTCAATAAACTAGATACTATGAACCAATCCCTAGAGTCTATGATTAAGGATCTTGCAGGTGAACTTGAGAAGTCTTCTAGGAGAGTTAGTGAGCTGACCATTGAGAAGGATAAATTAGAAATCCAAGTTATGAACCTTCTGAGTGAAATTGAATATTCCAAGTCTCAACTTCTTGCTTTCTCTAGTGGATCTCGGAAACTGGACAATCTTTTGGGGTTAAACAAGTCAGCTGGGAACATAGGAGGTATATGATATAAACAGACCGATCATAATAGAGCTAGTACTTCCAAAACCAGTTTTATCCTTGCCACCAACCAGCCTATGTATGTTTCTAATCCTAAACTCAAGAACAAAAGTATCGTAGGACAAAGTCCTACTAGACAGCGTAGGACCTACCAACCTAGGAATAGATATCAGCGACCACATAACTTTGAACCTAAATTTATCCCTAATTGTTTCAATTGTGACGAGTTAGGACACACAATGCCTATATTTCAAAAAATCTTTAATAGAAATAGAAATAGAAATAAGAATTTCACTAGAGTTAGAAATTAGGATTTTGATGGTCGAATTGACTTCCTCAATAATCAAGTGAGTTATTTGACCAAATTAATGACACAGTTGACTCGGAATCCACTAAACAAGTCTGGATTAAAAAGAGTGATATGCAAATTTTTGAAATTGATCACCATACTCTTAAAGGTAAGAGCGTTTGTATACCTAATTGATCGTGTTTCTTATGCATGATTATGCTTATTAATTGTGATTCAGCCATTATTACATGTATCTCATTTTTTATTTTTTATTTTTTTCTTTTTAGGTAGTTTGATTTGATATAATAATAATAATAATAATAATAATAATAATAATAATAATAATAATAATAATAATAATAATAATAAAAATTGAAATTTGAAAAACTGAAAAAAAAAAACGTAATTTTTTTTTACTGTAGCATGATATATGAATTACTTGAACATGTGCATTGTGACCAAATATGAGTTTAATTGATGTCTTGTAGCAAATTTTTCATTATTGTGTTTAGGTTTGTGTAGAGTACTTAATATAGATTTTTTCATGTATCATCTGTTTTGCACACAATATGATCTTTTGAGTAAGTTTTGACCGCGTGTGTGAGATTTAGAATGATTGCCAGTTGTTGGTAAGGTGAAATTAAACATGGATTGACCTTAATTTAGTAGATCTAAACTCTAGTATATTCCATTAAATAAAAAAAATATTTTATCTTATATTTTTTTTCGAAACTTATTTGACTGGAGCAATTAAGATTGAGAGGTTTCTTATACCCTGAAGCCATTTGATCAACTGACTTGGAGTTATCGACTCAAAACTCATTACATGAGTCATCTTAATCGCTTAATGGAGAATAGTCTATACATAAGATGTGAAAAATTGAAAAAATAAAATAAAATGACAAGTTTAAATTGAAAATTTTAAATTGTGGGAAAATGTATACATGCTAAAGTAAGGGAGATAAAAGAATAATATATATGAAAAATGAACTTTATTTAAATGTCCTAATATTTATTATTAGTTTGAATTTCATTCATAGGGGAATAAACTTATTTAACAGTGATTTTAGTATATCATGTATCACAAATTTAAAGTTTGGAGTCTTGATCATAATGAATTAATGACACTTAACACACATGAGTCATTTATATAATTTACTTCATTTAGACTCGAACTGAGCATAAGAAAAAGTTTACTAATAGTTGATTATGCTTATGCATACTATCAACTGCATCTTTGAGTTATTATATATTGTTGTTATAGTTCCCTTCGTCATTTATGACAAAAAGGGTGAAAGATGATTGCATTTTAGTAATTTAATTTTTGTCATGGCATTTGCATTTTATTTTTTTTGAATGCTTAGCTTTTTTATTTTTTATTTTTAGTTTTGATATTTTGTGATATTAATATTCAGGTGTTTTAATTAACATTATTATTAACCCTCAATCTAACTAGCATATTTATTATAGTTTGTTTCAATTATTATATTTTTTTGTATCACATGCTTTTACATTTGATAATTGAGTTGTTGATATTAGGAAATAGTTTTTAAAGAATGCAAGAGACAGACATTCAACTTGAATTTGGGTACATTAGTTTGTTTTTACATCATTGACTTGTATTGCATAGTTTTGTCACAAAAAGACAAAGCGAGAGATTGTTAGGGTTTCTATTGTATTAACAATTCTTTAAATAAAAGAATTATTATAAAAAAGTAGGATTGTTATAAAAGAGTTGTCAAAGTCAACGAGTCTTTTGCAGGGTTTATAAGTTGTCAAAGTTAAGGAGTTTTTTGGAGGGTTGTATAAATGAACTAAGAGTTTTTGGGTTAGAGTGTGGAACAAGAAGAAAGAGTCATTGGATTTATGCTATTGCCTAGATGATGCTCGAGTGAAAATAGCAAAATCATTGTAGCCTGACTATCGCTCGAGCAGCACATCTCTCACTCATTTGTCAATAGCTTGACGCTCGAACGACGATGTTATACGTTAAACCCTAGTTCACGATTTTAAAAAGTTGTATCTATCATATACTACCTAAATACCTCTTATTATAAATACCCAATGCCCATTACATTTTCTATGGGTGGTTGATCATTGTTTTACATTTTCATAATATCAATCCAAAATTCAAGAACACATCAAGATATTGAAATATAATCGAGAATATACTTTTTCAATAGTTTTCAGAGGTTGCTAAAAATCGAAGGAGGTGAGACATCAAGCACATGAAGAGTACAAGAACAATGTGTTCTTGGTGATCCACAGGAGATAGACAATTTTAGAAGATCGAGAGTAGATGTGAGCGGATCTTGGAGATTGTAGGAATTAGATCAACGAGTTTAGTCAGTTTTCTAGGCTGAATCATACTGTAAGTTCTTATTGTTTATAGTGAAAACTACTGACTTGGTCCTAGAGTTTTTATCTAGTTAAGGGTTTTCTCCGTCATCAATTCTTTGTATTGTTTAAATTATTGATTTCATACGAGCCGGCAATTTAACATAGGGTAGTTAATTCACGTGAACTGGATCTAGATTAATTAGTTATTGTGACTTGTTACAATACTGATCAACGATAATTTTTAATTCCACATTATTTACTTATTCACTCCTCTCTAGATGATTTTTGGGTCGAACGAGTAACTTTCACCTTCTATTAGTCGAATAAGACCATTGACCTTCATCGATCCAACCAAAACAAATTTGAGTACTTCCATGATATATCATTGTGAACTTCTAATTGAACCAAAGTATAAAACAAAAAAAGCAAAAAAAAATTAAATAAAAAAGATACTTGACATACCATATCAGTTACATAATAAAAGCTTCTAGATTGTTTACAAGGCAAATGAACTATCAAAGGTTCACCATTGTACATAGTTATTCATGAATTTAAAACCCCAAATTATTCAGCCAATATCTAGCATCAATGAAAGTTCAAGCCAACCTCGCATCTCCATCGTCTCCCAAGTGACAATTGATTCAGGATTCCAACTTTGACAGACTTGTCGATGACCATTTTTTTATTCCAACTTCATATTGATATGTTGCAAGAAGATCGATGGCTAGTTGCGGAGGCCCATTTTGATGTAGACCTAGAGGTCCCTAGTGGTGGCGTTGAAGTTGGAGTTGGTGATGATCTGGTAGAAGGTTGTTGCTTCTACTTCTAGTTGTGTGCATGAGGTTGTGCTTCTACTTCTTGCTTTCGTGAGTTCCATTGCCAATCAGTTAAATAGGTTAGTGATTTATTGTTTTCCTGTTGTGGATTTAAGATGAAGGTATGTTGATTGTAGAGGTAGTGGTGATAGTTGTAGATATTATGTGCAGGTGGTGGTGATGTGTTGTGAATTTGAGGTGACGGCGACGATTTGGATGGTGCCGATGTTGGTGATGAAAAATATTGTGAATAATTAATTGAATAATTTGAGACTTGTTAAATTATTTGATTTGTGACTAAATATATAATTGAGACCCACAAATTGAGTCTTAGTAACTCTAACTTTATATGATTTGTGAAAAATATATAATCATTATCATAAATTGTATAATATTATGATCGTAATTGTGACCTGTTAAATCATATTTTAGGTCACAACAATTTATCAAAAGTCACAAATTATGACTACCTATTTTTGAAATATTTGTAGTTACACAACAATTTATCAAAGGTCGCAAAATATGACTACCTAATTTGAAGTTTTATTTTGAAATATTTATAGTCATAAAATTTCCCTTATTAAATTTCCATATTCACATTTTAGTTTAGTTAAATGCATGGGCCCAAGTTTTGTAGCATGGGCCATGCACCTGTTTACATCAGAGGCAGAGCTGGGAATGTGTTTGACGGGGGGCAAAATTTTTTAAAATTGAATGTACGAATAAAACTTATATGTAACTAAAAAAATTGTAATATAGCCTCCGTTTGTTTTCCATGCTCTTTTACTAAAAATGAGAAATATGATCATTATACATCACATCAAGCCTTCAAATTTGAATTTTTATCTCTTGTATGGAGCCCCATAACGGCTATATTTTACATGCTCCGCCCTCAGAACAAATCATTGTACCATTTTATACAATGCAACAGCCACAAACACCCAAAACCTAACCTAAACCCACACCGATTACTCAATGACATGAGGACAACAACACGGCCAAAAATCGGATAGCAAACTCTCTCTCGAACACACCACAAAGGCTTCTAATCACAGAAGCTAAAAGGATTAAAACCAGAAGTTAAAATCCAACCACTATTTCAATAAGAAAAAGAGAAGAGAACACGAAGAACTCGAAAAACTGGAACAGTTGAAGCTTCCCAAAAGACGCAAGAGAGAGAGAGAATGAAAAGTTTGCCAACAAGAGACACTCCACTAGTATATAAGGAGTAAATCATCAGCCATCAGATTACCTAAGAGATCAACGCTCTAGAGCAGCTCAAGTGTGGGATGGCTTGGGCCGGGTTTTGGGCCAGTTGCTTTGAGTTATCGGGCAATGGTCATTTAGTTATTTCCAGCAATATGGGCCAAGCCCAATGGTTTCATCATTGCTCAATTTGTTGTATTCAAATGACTAAAATTACATCAATCCAACAGGTGATACATGTTTTGAAATTTATTTTCCTTCCCGTACTTTCCATTTACGAACAGGGAGCACTAAACAAAACAATGAAACAGTCTTTGTTTATTTCGTCTACTGCACATGAATTAAATATAATATAAAGTCTAGTAATTTCTATTTCCTAAAAGTAGTAGTATATTTAAATAGGGTAATTAGCATATACGTCCATAACTTTTATTATTATTGTCGAAACGTCTCCCCCTTTCATTTTTATTTTTTTGCATTTTCACCCTTAATTATACTTCTAATTGCTTACATGAGTTTAATGACATTTTTCATACATGTAAGATTTATACAATTTACTCTATCTAGGTTTAAAATAAGTTATGTGAGAAAAAATTACTTGTTTATGAACTATGTATGTATAAGTAAGCAAATAACTGTTCATGATGATAAAATTGAAAATTTATGAATTTTTCTTTTTTTCAAAAAAGTTGGTCCCGAAATTGATTTTTTTTTTTATTCTTCTATCACATGTTTTTGTACAATTTTTACATCATTATATATGTGCTTATTTTTTTCTCGTTCCACTCTATATTTGACATGATTATTACGTATATTTCCTTTGTTATTCATGACAAAAGGGGAGAGATATGTATTTATTTCAAAGAATTGAATATATGAGTTAGGGGGAGAGTTTTAAATTTTTTGATTGATAGATGACATAGGAGGAGTCATTTGATATATTTACTGGAATTTTATTATTTATATAGTATTTTGTTTTGTCTATATTAATATAAGATTCTGTGGTTTATTTATAGTTTACAATTGGCATGATATTGCATGTTTCAGTGTTACACATGTTTTATTTAATTTAGTTATTTGATTTTGATTTTGATAGTTTCCTCTTATTTTTCACATGGTATTGTGATTTTCATGTATTTCTAGAAACACATTAACTAAATATTGAAGTACATTTTGGCAAGTTTATTTTTGGGTAATTTTAGACATATTGACTTCGAAATAAATTTGATTTTGTCACAAAATCTCAAAGGGGGAATTGTAAATTCTAATTTGCAATTGACAATTTTCTTAGTCAAAATCGTGTCATAGTTGATTTTTGTTAGGAGTTTATCTCAAGTTGTAATCAAAGTCAAAATATGAGTTATTAAGTCCTAATTATAGCAAAAGAGTTGGGATTGGTATTATAGGTTTTGAAGGAGTCTAAGATGTCCAAGAAGATCATATATAATCATTGGAATGCAATTAGACGTCAAAGGAGTGTAAAAATTTGCACAAGTTGTGCTCCAAATTCTCAGTTACAACTTGCAACACATTTTTCACGTAGAAAACATTGGAATATGGACAAGGCTATCTAAAAGAATTGTAGCCTTTTGAGTTAGTTTTTCAACGCATTTTTAATTACCTCAATTGGACATCAAGAGAGAAAGAGGATAAAAATACTGAACGATTGCTTAGACTGTTCTCGTTGGCCACCCACTTGGCACTCAAGTGAAGGTTCGATTCCAACAACTCCCAGTTTTCTTTTAACACGATTTTTTTCACTCATTTGCATCCCAAACACTTTCTCCTATATATATCATACTCTATTAACGTTCCAAAGTATGTTGAATCATATTTTCCATAGAAATTGATACTTGGATGATCCAAACATTCATTAATTCCAACATTCAACTACCACATATTACTTTCTTTCAAAACATATTTTGTTGATCAAGACATATTGTTTTTATATAAAACCACAAGATCAAAACGCAAAAGGTCTTTTGATCAAACACCAAACCACTTAATCCGCCGAAAATAAACAATATTTGGGATCGGAAGTTGGTGCAAAAGAACGCAATCCATGAAGGCTAAGGAAATATATCAGAGGTCGGGAGCTGGTGTGAGGAGCAAGCAATCCAAGAGGGCCATGATGATATTCTAGGAGTTGGGATCTGGTGTGAGGAGCACGTAGTCTAGTGGATCATGGGTGACTACACGAAAAGAAGGCTAGAGGGGACTAAGGGTTGGTCAGAACATTACAATAAGTTGTTTTGTTTATAGTGGATTATTGACCGACAAAGTATCGGAGTTTTTGATAATTTGCGAAGGGTTTTCTCTATGATCAATTTCGTGTGCTTTACTGCTTTCATATTTTAATTTGTGGTAAATCAACATATTATAAATTGAAGTGATTGATTGACCATATAGAAGTAATTAAATTGACTTGTTACTTTTAATTGTATAATTCCGCACATGGATCTAAATAATTTGAAATTTCACTCCCTAACTCGAAAATCTGAGTTAGCTCATTGCAGTAGTCAACATGTTTGTTTTCATACATGTCATTGGAAGTTATTTGGTGATTTTCTAACAATGTGGTTCTAGTTTGTGTTTTGATTTGTTAAGAAACTTATGTTTAAAACTTCATCTTTTTTATTTTTTATTTTTTGTTATTTTTATTAATTTTTTATTTTTTAACTGGCTATTTGATCATTACACATTGGTAAGGCTTCCAATCCTCGTCAAAATAAACTTGAAAATTTTCTAAGTTGTCAAAGTCTGGGCTTGCCCTGAGATTTTAGGGGACTTAAGACTAACTTCAAACGTGTGACCCTTATAAACGCTTTAAAAATATATACAATAAGAAAAATGATATTTTTTATTAGATAAAAGTATTTAGGTAACATGACCAATTCATTTAACATTTCTTGTAATGTTGTTGACTGAATGTTGGATTTTATCAACTTTTAACTTTGAGAAGCTTCTCTCATCAAATGTAACTATAATAATATTTTACAAACAATTCACACATTCGAAAATAATATTCCATCATTTTCATATATTATAACACTTCAATAGCCTTTTTGGTCATTTCTGGTAATTAGTTTATCATTATTTGTAGTTCAAAAATAACACATGCCTATTAATATGGCTCGTCGACTCGAACGGCCTGGGCATCGACTCGAGCTCGAGCCTAACCAAACCCAAAAAATAAAATAAAATAAAAATTAATTTACAAAATTAAAAAAATACATATGCCTTGTCACTTTTTTTTTTTTTTTTTTTGAAATTTGAATTTGTACACAAAATATTTTATTCACGTACAATTTTAACTCCACCTACGGTGATTGTAGCTAGTTCCAAGCTCAGAAAAAGGTGGAGAGTTGTAACTTTTATTTAATTTATAATACGCATAAACTACACAAATTTTAATTTTTTTAGATTTTTCACTAATTTAAAATAATAATAAGGCCCAAGTCGAAAGCTCGGGTAAAGCCTAAATTTTTTGGCCGAGCTCTTGCTTGATTTGACTCGGGCCAAAAAAGCTCGAACTATTTTTACTCGAGTCAAACCTGAACTTTGAGTTTTTCGACTTGACTCGTTGACACCCATAATTGCACCAAAACTTCAAATAATTATCATTAGCATCCTGTAACTTTTAAAATCAAATAAAAATCTAAAAGTATTTTCATATTTTTAAAACCGTTCTAACATTAACTTAAGTGAAGAAAGTGCTTGATCAACTTTATATAAGAAATAATCAACTCTAAAAAACTCTTCGACGGAATGTATTGTCTCATCATTGACAGTTTCTTCAAAGTTTTATTATTACTATTTTTTTTTATGAATAATATGTTTTTCATGAAATGTTTGTCAACTTCTATTTGAAAAGCAATTTCTTTAGTAGTATTCTTGTCATATTCAGATTTAGATTCTCTATATATTTTAAAAATTAAAATAAATTCTTTCAAATAACTAATAAGAGCATCAATATGCATGTCCTTACTTCGTAAACATTTTAATTACTCTACTAATAATGGACAATATATTGTACCAAATAATCATGTCAAATAAGAACCCAAAATATGTCGTAATATAAACTTTAGCATCTCTAAAGGACTTAGGGTCACACACACACACATTTTACAATTCCAAAATATGATTTAGCCTTTATACAAGCACTTGATATATCACAAAGTGAAATATTGAGAATATGAAAACCACATGGTAACAAGGCCGACCCTAAGATATTTGAGGTCCCAGGCCACAAATTATTACGAAACTCTTCAATATAATTTTCTATAAGTGTATTGATCTCTTTAATATCATTCATGTTCTATTCAAATCGATTTTTTATATTATTTTTGAAAAATTAAATGAGCCCTTTTTAAAATAAATAACTTATTTTTAACTTTCATGAAAATAATTTTTTTTTAAAAAAAATATAAGCTTTCTAAAAAAATAAGGGAGACATTTTTTTTAAAAAAAAAATAAAAATTAAGCTCATTAAGGATGTAAGTGTCCAAGTATTTTGGGCCTCTTATTTAGTTCATCATGTTATTTAGTCATGTATTTTAAATGGAATAAATGACTCAACTAAAAAAAGAAATGATTTTTTTTTTTTTTGTTGAATTTTTGGGCTTTTAATTTTTTGAGGCACTTCAAGAATTGAAGCCCAAGGCAATGGCCTGGGTTGCCTTGGGCCAAGGTCGGCCCTAGTTTGTAAAATGTCCTTGGATTTATTTCTAGTACTATTTTCTATAAACATATATGCTTCCTTTCATATTAGATGGGATGTAGCTATAACAATTGAAAAATCTGACCAATTTTATACTCATACCAAAATTAATATGTATATATAAGAGGGCGTTAAAATTTTAAGCAAAAATCATATATGTCAATATTTCTGTCAAAAACTGTAAATATGAGCTATAGAATTTGAAAAGGATTGAATTTGGGGGTGAGAAATTGAGGATGATTAAACAAGTAGAAAACTTAAAATAAAAGTTGAAATGCTATGTAACAAACAAAAGTTAAAATCCTTTTGTATACTACATATACACTTTTGTACATCCAATCTTTTTTTTTTTTTTTTAACGATGTATTCTACAATATGCAGATAAAAATCTACTAACGACGTAGTTTTGGCTACAAATCAGCCCAAAAACTTGAGAATTAGATTTTTTTTTTTTTTTTCACTGATCAAGACATGGAAATAATAGAGCAAAATCAATGGATCTAATGAGCAAGGAGTGTTTAGTCATATATATTGATGATTATATGCATGACTTTTTTTTTTATCTCCACTCTGTTTCAGGCACTATTAGAAAGCAATAAAGAACAACATTCCAATAACATTTCCTTTGATGTTTAGCATCCAAAGAGGAAAATGTGAGTTGGAAAGAGAGAATTTGGGCTCCTCTCACCAGCTATATAAATATCCCACTTGTTTTTTGACATCAAATTGAATACATTCTTACAATATACAAAATATACTAGATGAATGTCATGTTATGTATGTTTGACTTATATATATAAGCATATTTTCACAAAATACATATAATTGAAGCGATTTCCTTTTCCCCCTTTTCTTCATTTTCCCCGAACTTCATTAAATAACCATACTAATGAATCAAATGGAATGAAAAACAAAGGATTGACAACATAGAATTGAGTAACTTTTATTAAGTGAAAAAAGTAACTTTGAGAATATGTTTGATAAAAAGGATGTGCTACAAGTACATAGGGATTGCCATTATGGCTCTCCAATAGGGGGGTACCATGGCCACCATTATGGCACCCCCTATGTTCAAGAAGAATAACCCTTGATAAAATAAGTAACTTAAAAGGAAACTTGACTTGAGTAATAAGCACAATCGTAAATGCTGCTGCAAAAGTGATGCAATCTTGCATTCAGCATGAAATCTCAGCTACATCCACAAAGATTCAAATCATGCCAACTTTAGAATTTTTCCAGGAACCCCACGAGCATGGTTTTCAATATCAAAGAATAATTATAATAAGGCTCAAAAGCTCATATCAAGGGTCCTCTATCTTTGTCATGGCCCAAAAAAAGTTGAAAAATCTTGTAAAAAAGTAAACAAACAGTGACAGAAGAACGCTCCTCTATACCCCTCCAGCCACTAAATTTCACACCGGGAGAACAAAAGTAATTTTGGCTTTTAGAGGGCAGTACTTAGGATTCCCAATAAAGAACATTTTTTGATGAGATCGAAGGTTTAATATATATAAAAATCATATATATGCTCTCAAATTCTTTCCTGTTCTGTCACTTTATGAATAACATTGTTTATTCTCGTTTCCTTTTTTGGTGTGTGTGTGTGTTGATGAGGGATGAGGGAGTGGTGTTTCTTTAGTTTTTGCTTTAATTTTTACTATTTTGTGTCATGACGGAAAGGTTTTTGTAGCGACAATCGCAATTGAAATAGAAAATGTACGTGATTTTGACTATGTTCTTTCTATTACGATTAAGTAATGGTTTGAATCACGAAAACAAGATGATCAAATGAAATTTGAGGGATTTTTTTCCTCACCCTGTACTCATTAACTTAACTACGTGTCATTGTTATCTGCGTCTAATCCCAATATCTAAAGAAAAATCATCATAAAGAATCAAAACTTTGAAATAAGTACTCATATGACACATTTACACTTTGAAATATTTATCATCTTTATTAGCACTTTCCCAATATATATAGCTATTATGATTGAATTATAAGTAGTACATTAATTCATCAACTACCTCCTACCAATCAATTTTTTTCATGTGGCACTAATAAAAAGGGCATCTCAGTGGGAACCTATTGCTGACAAAATTCCAAAATTTTATTCAATTTTATTAATTATACATTTAATATGAGCTTCAATGCTTAGGATGTCATTTGGTCATATTTGTCATTTCTTAGGATGTCATTTGGTGTTGTTTTCCATTGATATTGTTATTGCCTCCACTTATTGTCCTATTGATTGACTCTTGTTTTAATTGATTACCCATAATTTTGTTTAATCAATACTCCAAATCTCCAGTGAGGGGGATAATCTCTTGATTTTGAATTATGATGTTAGTAATTAACTATAAGGATAATGTGACACAAACAATGAAACGTCGCCATATTGGAGCTAAGACATCTTCCGGAATATTCTTACGGGAGGTAGCAATAGAGAATTTTCATTCATAATGACGAAATTTTGGTGGATCAATATCGCGTGAAGATAGAAGGTTCACGAATCATATCCTAATAATCTTTTCATATCTTTTAACATGTGGTCCGATTTCAATGAATAGTTCCTATTTCACATAATCAACAAGAACCCTTAAATATGTATACATTAGGATCCACAATATTTAAATATGTTCACTATTCCCACATTTGGATTGTGTGAAGAACATAGTAGAAAAAAAAACTCAATAATTGATAAATTTTGAACAAGAATTTGTCTTTATCAACGCGGATTACCTAAATGTGACTAGATTCATCACTCAAAATGGTCATGAGAAGCTGATTTGGACTTGTTATCTTGAATATTCTTTTGTTTTAAGCTAATCTTATTTTACTTGAATAACATAAGCATTAGATTTCATGATTTCTTTTCATCACTCGAAAAAGGAAATTTTTTGTTCGGACATTAGTTTCAATAGAGAAACGTCTAATTATGTTCGATTCATCATTCTTTGCCACAGTTAAATTCCAAAAACTAAACGACTCACTTTATGCGACGTTTAGAGAAAACATGTATATATATATATATATATATATATATATATATATATATATATATATATGGTTTCTCATGGTTGTAAAGCTGATTTTTAGATGCCATTCCAAGGAGGTAATGTATAATTATAATTTGAAACAGCAAAAAACCGTTCCTACCTCGTTACAATTCTTTAGTGGGGTCCATTAGAACAGCTGTTTGATGGAAAATTAATATGTAAGTAGCTGAAATTATAAATTAATAGAAATAAATAGTTGATAAACGGGTAATAATATTTATAGGTTATACGAAATGTGCAATTAAAATTAAAGTTTAAATTTTACATTTAAATTATAATGGGATTATAATTTTAAACAATAAGCAATTTAAACAATCAAGAAAACCTCGTGTGGGGATATCGAAATTAACTTTATTTGCTTTGCGTTTTCTATTTATAGGCTAGAATGGAAAATTAAAAAGCTTCAACTCTTTTCATGTATTGACATGTTTCTTATTTTTTATATAGTTAAGTTGTGTTTCATATTACATCCTAAATATGCAATTATACGTAGAGTCGGTCAGAGTTAGGTCGCGTAGTCTGGGATATTAAGATTTGGAATTCTATTCTAAAATGTCAACTTTGTTAAGAGAAAGTAATACAAACCATTATATGTTGTTAATATTTTCTTTATTATTTGATGTTGAATTTATTCTTTAACATGATCCTACAAAATGGTGGTTCATTTGAACGGCATATATGACAAAGCTCTATATTATAATCTCATTATAACTTCTCCTTTACATACATGACGTCAAAAAAATCTTAAATGTCTATTTTAATCATTTTTACGGAGTGTCCTCCCCCGTCCAATTAGCATAACAAAAATGCCCTAAAAGAAATGAGGTATCTTTAACGACGTGGTCAACTTGCACGCAGATTAGATCTCGATTGCTGAACCATTGTTGTAGGGGATTGCTTTGCGAATCACCAATAGAACTTCTCAATTTTCCATTAAACACAAGTTTTCAAATACAAATCAATGCAAACATAGCTTTTTATTGTACTAGATGGATTTTGTTACATGTACATTAAGATTTATGCAAATGATTAGATAATAACATATGACATTTTATCATTTGTCAGTTTAAAACACAATCACCTTTTTTCAAATAATTCTTGATGTACATAAAATTTGGTTCATAAGAGTGTTTACACTCTCACGTGAGGTGGGACCACGTCCCCCCTTTTCCCATTCAATCTTTTTCCTCCACATAATTTTCAATAATCGTTTATGTACCATTTTGATGTATAAGTGGCAAAAACTGCATTGGACATATTTGATCTCATTATAGAAGATGCAAAAATCCTACGTCTTGTATTGTGCAATGCCTTTCAATACTATTTACCGAACATACTCATAATTGCTCAAATGTCACTCAACGATAAGTTGGGGCAGTTGTAGGAATGGTGACTCTCGTACATGGACATGGTCCCAAGTCCCATAATTCATCATCAAACGCTACAATGAAAGGTTATATAGAGATCAGTAGAGACACTTGTCTAAAATCAAGAACCAGTGAGAGATGCAGACATGGGTCATATTCATTGATTTGACGATGTCTTTTATTGCTTGAGGGACCAATTCATAGTCCCTTCATCTGCACAAAACCCATCAGCCCCTGCCTGTTTCACAAAACTCCAACTTGTTTTTGAAAGTATTAATAAAACAGTTGGCAAAACTACAAATTCTTCATTGTCATTCACGTGGGGGAAGGGGAGCAATGAAAAGAGGAAAAAGATAAATAAAATTATGTTTGATTTCAATAATTTAGTTACAACACTCGTAAAGCAAAAAAAAAAAAAAGGCCCCAAAGACCTTTGTATCGTGGTTAGGCTAACTTTAGCCATTAGGAAAAGAAAAGAAAGAAACATTCTTTACCTCTCTTTGGAAAAAAAATAATACAGCCTGCATTCATTGCACTCACGTACAACACTCAAAAGTTGAAAGAAAGAGCTTTTTTCTCGGCAATTTCAAAAAAAAAAAAAAAAAAAATGCAAACATGCATGCACACGTGTCTAATACACTGTAAGCGCGTACACACTGCCACTCGTAGACTAAAAAAAAAGCCTATTTACATGGAGGATGGAGCCAATCTTATTCTCCCTTTTCTTTTTACTTTCTCTGTTCATTAGCAGATGAAGCAATGATGGCAACAAAGATGAGGAACTTGACTTGTATGATCCCATGAATCTATCTTAATTTTATTTTCTCAACTCCATCGATTGATCAAATCCTTGTGGTCCCACAATCTCCATTTCATTCAACAATCAATGCTGCCTTTGAATTCAATCACTCCCCACTTCATTAGTGTACTCCATCACTCCACTAGTATTAAACAATCTCTTCTTGCACCCAAATGATATGTACCAAATCCCTTCCCTTGGGAATCTGCATAGCCTTCATCAATGAATGGCTATGCCCACTTAAAAAAAGTTAAATAAAAAATCTCCCAAACTGTTCAAACTCTATAGCTCGTATCAATTTTACCTCACAACCCTCCGAAAAAAATATTGAGGATTTTATTTTTACCCAAACTTGGACCGCCGTTTTCTTTTAATCAGAGATTACTTTGTCATCATCCATCCACGAGCCATTATTTAATTTTCTTCTTTTATAAGAAATTGAAGATGAGGAGGATGAGTCACTTGACACACTTGCCCTAGTCATGACCCGGAGATGGGGTAACACGGTTGGTTGTTTCCTTGGCCTATTATTGACAACAATCTGTCTCATCAATCGATAGCAACCGTTGATCTTGTCCTGCCACCCAAAAAAAAAATGGTTGGCTAATGCACTCTGTTAAACATATGCACTACATAGAAAGATATTGTATTAATTTCTTACCCTGTGAAGTCCACCACACCATGACTCAGCATGTTGAGCAGTTATAGAAGAGAAATTTGGAAGATCGTTTGCTGCACAAAGTATTGTTGCAGCAGCAATGCATGATGGTCTGTAACCAAGGAAGCTGACCTCTATTTACATAAACAACAAGAAATTTATGTCAAAATCTTCATTAATCTCTACCTTTATTATTACATATGTATAATATAGGTCTGTCTGAAAAAAAGTGTACTTCAAGATACCTTGAATATTTGACAAAATAATCTCATTGGCTCTTGATGTAAGGAGCATAGTATAACTTCCAGCGGGGTCGATCTTGTTTGCAAAGAAATTGAGATAGTTAAATGGAGATATGGTTCTTAGCCTCCAATCTAATGCACGCAACACAAGCAGCTCCATTCTTTGGATATTTCTTGGTTCAAAAAAAAATTTTGCACCTTCAACCTAAGAATGAAAAATTTGCTCAACAACGGTGACTTCAAATAATTAAGCTTTTCCTGAAATCTATATTGAATGAGAAAATTACCTGAAGATCCAATAGAGGAGGAACCAGAAGTTCCTCCATTTTAGCAGCTAATGACAAGCATGCAACGGACAACAGTTGCAATGGCCATCCATTCATTTTCTGCAATTATAGTGCATATCGCAGTATTAGATCAAACTAAACAGTATAATAAATTGCATTACTAATGATTATATAAATAATCCAACTGTACTTCGCATACCAAAGTCGTTAGTAGATCAAAAGGAGACAAATGGACAGTCTTTAACATATTACAAAATCATGCTTAAAATCAAACAGAAATCTTATAGTCATCATTCACGTACATAATTATCTATAGAATTATATAGCATTATGAAATTGTAAATGTATTTAATTTCTGCAATAAATCAGCTCAATTATTTAGTTTCCCATAACCATATCTCAGATTAATATAAGTAAAGCTAGATAATGGACAAGAGGCTAAAGCCTCTTGCATATTTTGTACATGGGAACACCCTTTATTACATGTACACTATTTGTGTTGACTTTTTTGCTCCATAGTACCAACACATTACATTATATAATGTCCATTTAAATGGCTAGACAATAACATGTACCTAACCAAAAATTAAAAAACAAAAGCATATATAATAAAGTTTGTCCTTTGTAACAAAACAAGCGCATAATAACATGATTAATTAATTAATTAATCTTGGTAGATTAAATTAATATAGACAGGTTTACACTTTCACAGTACTTACTAGAATACAAGTAATCTAGATTTTTATAGTGAAGTCATTTTCAATGGTCTTTGAAAAGTCAACATTATTAATATAATTTATTTAGATTAAGAAAAAAAATGAAAAAGAAAGTATTTGATGGTAACGGAAGTTTTACCGGCAAACGATGTGAGTGGAGGAAACGATCAAAGTAATTGACGGATAGATACGCCGTTAACGGCTGGAAGCCATAGTATTTTTGCACCTGCACACGCAAAACAAAATTTCAGCACTCCTGTACAAAGTGCGCCGAAAAAACCGTTACACGACCCAACTCTCTCTGACCATGAGAGAAGCGTTGATTTAGCCCCCGGCGCATACTAGTACAGCTAGCTGTGCTAAAATGCGCCCCTGCCATTTACCGATGGACGAACTTCGATGTTTCTATGTATTAAAAATCGTTGTCGGTGATATTATTTTCATTATCGAATCGTTAAAACAACCGAAATACCTTGATAATCCATGCAACACATTCTGCTCTAGAAGATGCATCGAGGTATTGAGTAGTTGAATGAAAGTCTTCGACGAAATCTCGCTCGTCTTCAATAAGTCCGGTAATCGATTCTTCTACGTCCGGCGACTGAGAATCCAGGTCGGATGAGCATTCTAACGAAACTTCTCCTAAGATAATATTGGAGTCCTCGCAGCAGAGGAGGTCTGAGAAGCAATCCGAGTACGAGATTGACATATTCAACGGCTCTTCATTAATCTCTAAACATTTTCAATGTTTTTTCTGGTTTTACGAATTCACCAGAGAGCCGTCGGAGAAGATGCCGGAATAATGACGGGGAGAAGAGACTGTGAGAGGGAGAGGGAGTGTAGGTTTTCTTCTTATGTCCTTTGTATAGATTTGTCTCTCTGTTTTCTATTGGATATATAGTTAACATGCCTGATTTTGATTTAATCTTTAATCTTTAATATTTTTTTTTATTTTTTTAGTGAATATGTACCAAAGATTAGAGTTTCACTTAAATTTAAATAAATCTCGATTATCTAGATTAAGTTTGTTGCCCACGAAAATCGAATGGTACTTCAAAAACTAACAAACAACTAGTCGAGATGGTAAAAGAGAACAAAGTTGAAGTCATCGAGTTGACCAAATTTAATATCCCACATAAAAGGATTCGAAAGCTCGAATAGAGAAAGAGCTTGATAGACTAATATAGCCTCGAAAGCAATTAGCTCAACATTAGCATGTTTTGACACTTGAGTAGGACATTGAGCCGAGTATAATTTAGAACAATAAAAAGTGTATTACACATGCATGCTCGTGGGGGCGTAGACGAGGCAGCCGAAGCCCATGCCCGTAGGTCTTTACTCTATGACAATACCTCGATTTGCAACACACGTCCAAACATTGCCGTAGGCCTACGGCAACGTTTTTGAACGTTGCCGTAGGTTGTTTTTGTTGTAGTGCCATTAATTATTTCATATCTAAAATAAAAATTTTGAATAATTTTTTCTGCGTATTAGCCCAGTGAAAATTGTTCCCTTGTGACTCCGACCTAAAGTTTCAAAGTCGCATTCACCATACAATGTTTTCCTCAAATTCAAATGATGTGATATAACGTACTCTATGAAAAGAAATTAGTCTTTTCACTTTGATATAAACTCTCATCCACTCCATTAAAAGTAGCATCTTTTTCATTTACATCTAAACTAGTGTAGCTAACATCAAGTTTGAAGTGGAATAGTCCATCCATATGTTATACAATTTTATTGAAAAATGAATTGTAATATCGAGATGTTAAATTAAAAACCCTAGATCGAACATTGTAATTTAGAAATAATTTCATTGCGATTGTGTTATGTGGATCCGGAAAACATAAAAACTATTCAAAGCAAGTCCAAATTCTTCTACAATATTAATAAGTAGTTAATTAAGAATTCAATACATATATAAAACTCTTCTAAAGGTTTGACAATTGGTGTTGAACAAAGAAAAGAGTGTTAGGAAGTGTTCTAAATAGCGTGTCTTGACTAGGTACTGCCAAGACGTGATGAGTGGCAAAAAATGCCTCACCTATAACCAGTGTTCTAAATAGCGTAAAGCGTTGCGTAGCGTCGAGGTCGAGAATCAAGAATCATAAGCTAAAGCGTGTCAATGTGGAGAATAAGCGTCATAAAGCGTTTTGTACTTTTAATATTATTTTAAGTATAATAAATAGATTTTTATATTTAAAAAATAATTTTTTTATATAAAAATAAACATACACATTTACTATTAAGCATTAATTATACTGTTAATGGATTGGACACTAAGTATAGGATTTTCTTGAGGTCTTGCACAATTAAATTCATTGAGGAACTAATTTTAGACAAACAAATTTTGATAATCTCATAATAGCATATCATAGATTCATAATAGTAAAATGTCTTCATGGTATTGATAAGTTGAGGGTAAAATTGATCTCTTTTTGAACTTTGTAGGTGATGGGCCGGATTTTAAGTGTAGTGGGATGTTGGGTTTACTAAGTTTGGGCTTATTAGAATGTTATTGTTAGGTGAGATCCATTAACTCTAAAGCGGGTTTAATCGCGCTTAATCTCGCTAAATCGCGCTAAATCTCGCTTTGTTCCGACTAATCACGCTAAATCTCGCTAAATCAGTCAACAAAAAAAGTTGACCGCTATTTTACACGCATATCACAAAAGCGTCGCGTTTTCTCCACGCTACGCGCTATAGCGCGCTATTTAGAACACTGCCTATAACCATGTGTTGATTTAGCGGTTGACCGCTATATATATATATATATATATATTATACTACATAAAGTTTTCAACTTTTAAGTCAATTCGATTGAAAAGCTCAAAACTTAATAATTCTAAATTTTTGAACTTTTAGGACAATAGATTGAAAAGTCCAAAAAATTGCCTACACACTTGTTTGTCCACTAATTTATAGAGGACATCTCAAAAGATTTAGTAGTAAACTTTCGATGTGGAATAAGAATTCATTTAATTTGGTTGTGCATTATACATTTCGTTTAATTGTAATATGTTGTACATTTTGCTTAGTTGCAATGTATTATACTTTTGGTTTGATTGCAGCGTATTGTACTATTGTATAAATAGTTATTTATATTTGATTAAGTTAATTAATCATTTTTCCATTTTTTTGCTAATTAATAAATGTTAAAAACTCTCCAGATATTTCAATTGGCACTATTATAATATATCTTGTTTATTATTCAAAAATATATTTGCTCTATTAAACTCTTAAACATGTATTTGGTACTATAATCTGTATGTATATTATTAAATGATTTTCAAATTGATAAAAATTTAAAATAAGAAAACTTTTCCTTTTTACCTTGAGTTTCACCTAGGCGCACACCGACTAAAGCTTGGCTTCCACGCATCTTTATGCATTACGTTTTTCAGAACACTGATATTAGGAATAGACGTGAATAAAGTCTATTTAACATACAATGGTGTTTTTATATTAAATGCAGGTCACGTCTATAGGTGGTAAGAAACCATTCTAGGAATTATTAATCTAAACTTGGAATGAAATATTTACAATGTAATAATTAAAATAAAATCTCCCAATTATATTCAATACTCCCCTTCAAATTAGAGCATGAAGATCTGTAATGTCCGACTTGTGAACGAAATGATGGAAAAGATCTTTCCATAGGGCCTTAGTGAAAATATTAGCCAACTGAAGTCTAGTAGAGATATGCGTAGGAAGGATGAGGCCAGAAAGGTATTTCTCTCGTACGGAATGATAGGAGATTTCAATGTGTTTGGTGTGCCCATGAAAAAGAGATTGCAAGTAAAGTGGAGATCATCCTCATTGTCACAATAGAGCAAAATATGATGTGGGTGTATAACAGCAAGATCGCGAAGAAGAGATTTAAGCCAGAAAAGTTCATGTTTGGTCATGGCCATTGCATAGTACTCAGGTTCGACAGAGGAACGAAAAACAATATATTGTTACTTTGTGCGCCAAGAGATGGGACTAGTGTCAAGTGTGATGAAAAACCTAGTAGTAGAGTAATAAGTGATAGGACAACTGGCTCAATTAGAATCAAAATTGGCGGAAATGAGAAAACACACTGTGTAAATAGAGAACCATGTGTCCAATAGAAACTTTCAATTTCCATAAAACATGAAGTGAAGTGTGGTAAAGTGAATCTCGCGATTCTACATTAATTGACTTAACATATTTACAGAGAATGAGATGTCAGGACGAGTAATAGTGATATATAAGAGTCAACCAACTAGTTTCCTGTATATTGAGACCAAAGTGCAAAATGCCATCTTTAGGAATGAGTTTCAAATTCTGGTCCATAAGAAAGGAGGCATGTTGTGAACCCAAATTCCAGAGTCTATAAGAATATTCAAGGAATATTTTCTCTGTTTAACAAAAATCCCAATTGGTGATTGAGTAAATTCAAGGTCATGGAAGTACTTCATGGTACCCGAATCCTTGATTTTAAAATGATCATCAAGGACGGTTTTGAGGATAGTGATAAGAGACAAACCATTATCTACAACCAAAATGTCGTCAACGTAAACTAAGACCACATTAAAGAAGAGGTCAATAGTTCGAGTAAACATTGAGTGGTCAGCTAATAATTGAGTAAAACCATCAAACAACAATATAGAAGAGAGTTTTAAGTACCAACTAAGGGAGGCTTGTTTAAGGCCATAGAGAGAATTAAGTAAGCAACACACACAAGTCCACCTTGTCAATCATTTTTGGAGGGAGTGACATATAGACCTCCTTCTCTAAATCATAGTGAAAAAAGGCATTATTAACATCAAGTTGATGAAGATGCCAATTTCACGCTGCTACAATGGCCAATATATAACGAGTAGTGACAAGTTTGGCCACAAGAGAAAAAGTTTCATGATAATCAAGCCCTTCAACTTGAGTTTAACCATTGGCTACTAATCGAGCCTTATATCACTCAATTGAACCATCTGCATGGAGTTTGGTTTTGAAGACCCATTTACAACCAATGGATTTCTTATCATACGAAGGGATGTAAAAAGCCAAGTATCATTAATTTCAAGGACTCGAATCTCAGTCTACATAGCATCATGCCAATGTGAATGCTTGACAGTTTGAGAATATCAAGTAGGGTCAGGGGATTTTTATAAAACGGATAGGAAAATTAAATGTGTAGGGAAAAACTTATGATATAAAACAAAGTAAGACAAGGGATAAACCATACCTAAAAATGTAATAGGAACTGTAGAAGGCGTACAGATGGCATCAATGGTAGTGTAGAACAAATGAAGTCAGCAAGATGAGAAGGGTGTTGTATAGTGCGACGAGAGCATGTAAAGGGAGGGACGATTGAAGAGTCGGGTAGAGAAGAGACGGGTGTAAACAGAGTGGAAGGTTCAAGGATGGGAAGAGGTGAGGGAGGAAGTTGAGGTAATAGTTTAAAGGGGAAATCATTTTCAATGCAAGTGACGTCCCTAGAGATAACAAACTTCTTTCTAGGTCATAAACTCGATATGAACTATGAATCGAAAGATATCCTAGAAAGATTTAGAGGCGAGCACAAGATTGAAATTTATCACAATGAGTAGATAAGTGTGAGTATAGCAAATGCAATAGAAGACGGGCGTAGAGTCACAATCTTATTCTTTCTTGTTTTTCTCTTGGATTAAAGGTTAATACTTCCTTGTTTTTCTCTTGGAAAATCTCTTTTCTTTTCTTCACTAATTATTGACATTATTTTGTAGTTTCCAAATGAACATTGTAAAATACAAGAAAATTTGCCCAATATTTACAACGAAAGCAATCATCTTGAAGTCAGTGATTATGTGGATGACATATATCTGTATTATTGGGTTATGGAGGTATTGTATATTCCTCATTTTCATCATTCTGATTTGGAATTGTGTTAATACCCATAGCTTATTTTTTATATTGTGGGCTTGAAATCCAGTGTTGAAGGATTACTTGGAAATTCAAAAGGATAGAAACTCACATATGCAGGGAATATTAATCAATTGGCTTATTGAGGTACTCATTTTCACACTAGTATTTGAATTTCTAAAGTTTTTTTTCATTTGTTTCATGAAACTCCATTTTTGTCTCTTACCGTCGTTTTTTGTTACAGGTTCATCACAAATTTTCTCATGGTTACATTGCTAGATCGGTCTCTCTCCCTCGAGATCATCAAGAAGAACAAAATGCAATTAGTTAGCCTTACTGCACTTTTATTATCATCAAAGTATGAAGACTTTTGGTACCCCAAGGTTCAGCACGCAAAGGCCAATAGAATGTTTATCCTTAAGGCTTATCGGCAAAGGATTTTTTTGAATGAGAAAACAATGTGAACCTTTTTTAACTTGTAATTTGTCGTGACTTATGGTTTTTACGTTCATTTTCAAATATGTGTAGTTCATGTTAATTTGCAAAAATACAGTTTTATTGTGTAGTAGATAGCACTTTGTAGGCAATTTTTTTATGTAACATATAGAAGGCGAACTTTTGAGAAGTCAGAGGAACATTGTCGAGATCTACATTTGAACTATCTAGACTGAATGCTATGTATTATTTTCGGCGTGTAAATGAATGATTTTCTAAATAATTTAATGTTCATGTAGTTTTAGGATTTTTAGGAAAATATATTTATGTCAATTGTTGATGCGTTTAGTTTATGTTCATGTATGAAAAATTAGTTTTATTGTGTAGCACATTCTTCGATAGTCTAATCATGTGGAGATTGACATTTGAATTGTCTATCTTGACAATTAGCATATGACACAATTGCATTTAAGGTGTATGATGAAAAACATTCTTGATAAGTATTGAGTATGTTCATTAATGCTCGATAACTAGATGATCAAATCCTTACAAATAATTTACACATTGCTATATTAAATAGGGAATATTCTAAGATTCTATAGAAAAATTGATATATTTTTCTGAGTTCTCATGAACCACATGATGTAAGTTTCTCCACAAATCGTAATACAAATCCTATTAGGGTGATGAAACTTGGAACCATGATTGAAGTGGTTTTGTTGCATTGTCACTTCCATTCGTCATCTACTGATAGCTCAATGATAACTAACCAAGAGGGAGGTAAATTGATTTTTAAAATTTTTTTTCAAGAAATTAATATAAATTCAAACAAGTAAAGACTAAATAAGCACAAATATGAAAGCGATAAGTAAAAGTGGGAAAAGATGCAAACGATGTACTTGTGAATATTCAATTCAAAGCAATGATCTACATCCTCCATTACCAAACTCTCTGGCACAAGTAAGGTATTTTTACTATGTTAATTGATTTATGGTGCAATCTAACCCTTTACAACGCTTTTGATGACTTACAAACAAGGAGCACCGATCTTTATACAACGTTTAGACCTCAATACAACCCACTATTGAGCTTTAACAGTACCTCAATATGATCCACATTATTGAGTTTTAAGGGACCTCAATATGACCCACGCGGTGATCTACAACAAGGAGCACAAATCCTTATACAATGTTGATCTTTACATGATTTCAACACAATCCACACTTTATCAAAGTGATTTTACAGTGTAATTCATCTCTTGATAAATAATACAAATAAGTTAAGTATTAAGAGAGACTAATACTTCAATAAATAACAATAAATGATGGCTCAAGTGTTAGATGAAAAAACTTTGATGTATATAATAATTAGAAATTTAATTCAATAAATCAATGTTTTTCAATAAGAAGATAAAGAATAAATAAATGCAATATATGTTCAAAAATCTTTTGAAAATATATATCTCTTTTAATGAATGATTTTAATAAATTAAGTATCAAGAAAGAGATGAGAAACTTTGATAAATATGATGATTTTACAAGTTTAATTTAATTAATCAAAGTTTTCAATATGAAGTAGTAGAAGAAATATATGCAATGTAAATTCAAAGATCTTCTTCAAAATGTCTTTCTTTTATGAGTAATAGAAATAAGTTAAGTACAAAAAGAAAGACTAAAAATCTTTGATAAAGATGATGATTAAAGAGTTCGAATACAAATGTATGTTTAAAAAAATCTCTCAAAAGATATCTCAATTTGATACTCTTAAAAAATGTTTTGATGAATGCTAGAAGTAGAAGTATTTATAGAATTCAAAATGTCAAAAAATCTAGAAGTTCATATGGCTCATCCAGTCTACCGCCTCTTGTCTGAGTGACCAACATAGCCGTTTGTACAGTAAAAATCAAAGGTCAAAATGGTCGAATTCTGGACCATTGAAAACTTTCGATCGATCACCTCTTTTGGCCGTTTGACTGCCTATTCTGACTGGTCCACCCCCCCGACAGTTTGGTCTTTTTACGTTTTGGCCTCATTTGTTCTAATTCGAAGATTTTGAAATGCATATAGTTTTGTAAAGTATTTTTAACTAACTTTTCATGATAAAAGATGTTTTTCAAGTCCAAATATTATTTTTAAAATTCTTTTTTAAATTTGATCAAAACTGTTTTTAACATCTTGAAGGATTTTGAGTTTAAACATTCATTTCCAAATATCAAGGTGTTAATACCTTTACACTTTATCTAAGAAATCAAGTTTTTGATCTTGTTCTGAAATTTCGCTTTTAAGTTCTTGAATGTGTGACTTCAATCTTAACATCTTTCATGAGTGTGATTTTTTATTATAACTTTTGATCTTTTGACGACCATCGATCAAATTTCCATCGTATGCTTTGAAAAAAACTATAATCATTTAAATTCAGCTTGTTAGTAAACAAGATTAACTTGTTTATTATAATCAAAACTTTAAGATTATAATCAACTATAAGCCAACATCTACATCGACAAAATGTCCTCCTTGCGAGACAACTAATTTTATATTATTACTCATACCTAAAGAATTTGAGATAACAACAATAAGCATTTGACACATTAATATATTGGACTTTAATAGCATGCAAGCAAACTGGTAAGACCGGCAGTTAAATTGTCATTCCCGACATTTTAACAGTCGATCTTCACAGTCAAGTTCGACAGTTGAATTGTCGGTATTTACGGCTCGCAATCGGCATAAATCATTTAATGGGTGTAATTGGAATACATTCTTTATAGTATTAAGCATATTTATCAATACTCAACTACCAAATGACAAAATCTTCACAAAGAATTTACACAATGCTTCAATAAATAGGGAATCTCCAACAAAATTTTATGGACATTATCATTCAAAGAAATTTGCAAAAGCAATCCAAATAAATATGAGCATGTTGTATTTAACAATTCCATACCAGTAAATTATAAGATAAAAATATTAAACAATTTGTAAATGTCATCCTCTCAAACTTGAAGATGAATCCAAAATTACTTACTTCTTGTGTTTACAATGGAGAAGACTTTAAAGAACTTGTGTTTTTTTAGAGAAATTATCACTCATCTACATGACAATATATGAGACGTTATGCTCTTACTCTGGAAAATGTATGACCATTTACATTGATATCCCTGAGTTTGGGTTCTGAAGCAGCATCATTACTCTTAAATATCAAAACTGTGTGAAACAAATGTAACACAATAGGACATATAAGAAATTTGATTTCTACTTGCAGAAGCAGCTCAAACAACTTGAGAAATTTGGTAAAATTGCTGAGAGGCATTTTCGAAAAAATAATGGAAAAAATTAAAATAGAGCAAATAATCATCAACTATATTACCATTTGTAATCCTAACGAAAATTAATATATGTTGGTAGTGATAATATTGTTGTGAATCACTTATTTTACTTCGATCGTTGATCGTCAACTGGATGTCGTTACTATCATTCACAAAAGTGTATTGTTTTTTACATTAGTCTATTTATTTTTTATTCATAATAATTTTGGCATATCACAATATTTTATTGTTTCCATGGAACTTCTGTTGGTATTTAATTTTTATATTTTTATGAATTTATTTATTAATGAAGTTACTGTGAATAAATTAAATTTATTTAAATATTTTATATTACTAGCTGACAATTCATTCATAATCTTAAATTATTTTATATATGCGACAAAAATTCAATCAATAAATTCTATAAGTAATCATTTTACAAGCCTTTTTTTTTAAAAAATTATCGTTGAAAAAAAAAATCTAGCGGCGATTCTAATTATTTTTACTTATTACTTTGTCACTTATAGAATTTTGTCTATATTATTCAAATTTTTTGCTCTATAAATTAGATTTACTACCAACATATATTAATTTTCGAAAATTAAATTTCAAATTATTACCGAAGTAAAAATTTCGTAAATTCTAATGGCTAAAAGTTGAACATTGAAAATGAGAGCTTAGGGGTGGCAAACGAGCCGGCTCGGCTCGCTTCGTTGCCCACGAGCTCGAGCTTGAGCTCGTGGCTCATTATAAAACGAGCTGAGCTTTTGCTCGGCTCGTTGCTCGTGGGCGAGCTCGGCTAGGCCCACGAGCTCGTACTGTAGCGAGCCAAGCCGAGCTGCTCGGCTAGAGCTCGCCTTTTTTTAGGTTTTTTAACCATCCTTCTATTAAAAAAAATTAGACGAGCCACTCGTCAAAAACGAGCGGAACAGGCTCGACTCGCCTACCGAGCCGGCCTGTTCGGCTCGTGCTCGGGTTTGTTTTTTGACGAGCCCGAGCGGCTCGTGGACTGCTACAGTACGGCTCGACCACTCAGCTCAATTGCCACCACTAAACTTGCTCATTGCCTGGAACATGTTGAAGTTGAACTAGTCCTCTTGCTACTTGTTCCCTTACGAAGTGCACATCTATTTCAATATGCTTTGTTCGGTGATGGAAGACTGGTTTTTAGCCATACTTATGGCAATTATATTGTCTGAGAATAGAGTGGGATCTTGCAACTTATATCCAATGCTTGTCCATAGATTCATATACCACATGATTTCAGCAGTAGTTGAAGTTAACGGACAATATTTCGCTTTTGCAATGGACCTTGTCACTATTGTCTGCTTCTTGGCTCCCCAAGAGAGTAAATTATTTCCAAGAAACACGGCAAAACCAGTTGTTGAACGCCTATCATCTTTTGATCCAGCCTAGTCGGCATCACAAAATGCATGTAAAGCAGAATCATTTGTTTTGGTGAGACGAAGACCCAGATTTAGAGTTCCTTTGAGACACTGAAAAATTCTTTTGACAGCAACAAGATGACGAGTTTGAGGTGTTTACATAAATTGACAAACATAATTGACAGCAAATGCAATATCGGGCCGTGTCATTGTCAAATATTGCAGCGTTCCTACCATCCGATGATATGATGTTGGATCAGTGAGAATTTCTCCTTCAGTTGCATATAAATATGTGATTGAGGCTAGTGGCGTTGTCACTGGTTTTGTTCCCTCAAATCCATTTTTTGTAATAAGTTTATTAGGTATTTGGATTGAGATAAAGTAATTGAAGTGGAGTCCCAAGTGACCTGTACTCCAAGGAAAAAGTGTAAATCTCCAAGATCTTTCATGTGAAAAATAGTAAACAAATGAGAAATGATTTTCTGAATTGTTGTGCTTGAGGATCCAGTTATAATTATATCATCTACATTAGGATGATAATCTCAGATCCTTGTTGCCGAGATAACAATAAAGTATCATAGGGACAACGATGAAATCCCATTTGGCATACATAATTGCTGAATTTGAGGTACCACGCCCTAGGTGCCTATTTTAAACCATATAGTGCTTTGTGTAGGTGACATACATTCGGGATGAGCTGGATCTTCAAATCCAGGAGGCTGAGTCAAGAACAATTTTTCCTGTAGATCTCCATGCAAGAACGCGTTGCTGACATCTAATTGTTTCAAAGACCATCATTTTAACAAGGCTAAAGTAAGAATTAAATGAATGGTTCCCGTTTTAACAACATAACTAAATGTCTCTTCATAATTTAATCCTTGCAATTGGTTGAATCCTTTATCAACGAGTTGCGCTTTATATCTTTTAATAGAACTATCCGCTTTTGTTTTAACTTTGAACACCCACTTGCTGGAAACTAGATTCATGTTCAGTGACGGAGGTACAAGTGTCCATGTCCTGTTTTCATAAAGTGCATCAATTTCCATCTGCATGGCAAGCTTGCACTTTGGGTCTTTTAGTGCCATTTTATAGGATTTCGACTCTGCAGGTACAGCTCTTAAATCTGTAAGAAAGCACGATGGTATAGGATGCTTTGTTGAGAAATAGACCTTGGGTCTTCTTGTGCCATCTTGTGATCTAGTCACCATGTTATGAGTTCGAACAGTTTCAATGAAAATAGGAGCAAAGATATTCAACTGTGGTTCCGAATTGATTATTGTAGGTATTTCATTCGCATTTTCTGAGTCTGCTTGAACATTCAGTTCTGGAACCAAATTGGTGACAGCAGCTGCACTTGTAAAGATATTGTTGCTTTTGTGCTCATTTAAAAGACTTTTGGATAGTGCTCTATTTTTGAACCACTAACTTGTCCCTAAGGACTGCTCCTGCATGGAGGAAGAGAATGGAAAACTATTTTCATTAAAGATCATGTGTCGGGATATATATACACTGCCAGTTTTCAAGTCCATGCAAGTATCCAATAAACACAGACGGTGTGGACTTGAATTCAAGTTTTGATCTTCCATACGGAGTGAGATAGGGATAGCAGGCACAACTAAACACTTTCAAAATATTGTAGGAAGGAGGAGAATCAAACACTAACTCATTTGGA